>JASDQU010104664.1:21313-57683 GCA_032191745.1 Picea mariana | reverse complement strand
CAGGAAACATGGCTCCGTAGCCCAAAGCACTGCAGAGGCAGAGTACATTGCTGCTAGTGCTGCTGGCAGAGAAGCAGTGTGGCTCAGGAAGCTACTTTCAGACTTATTCAGGTCAGAGCTTGAACCCACAGTTATTCACTGTGACAATTAGAGCTGCATAAAGCTCACTGTGAACCCGGTGTTTCATGACAGATCGAAACACATTGAGATGAGATATCATTATATCCGGGACATGATTCAGAAGAAAGTTCTCAGCATTCAGTATGTTCTGACAACAGAACAAACAACAAACATTTTCACCAAGCCACTGTCATTGACAAAGTTTGTATACTTTCGTGACAAGCTTGGTGTAGCTGAGAATGCCTCTCTTGCTGAGAGGGAGTGTTAAATTTATAAGCAGCTGCAAGAGCCATTCTCCTGGAGGATGGCTAAGACCCTAGACGAGATCTAGGGCCCCCAGTGCACTCCTGGGGTACTTGGTCTGGGACCAAACAGTCAGTGCCATGGAAAAAGACCCTTGCGAGGGCCCCCAGTATACGACTGGGGTTCTTGGTGAATAACCAAGCAGTAAAGACCCCTGAGAGGGCCCCCAGTATATGATTGGGGTTCTTGGTCTAGGACCAAGCAGTTAAAGCCCCTAGATAAGCCTAGGGCCCCTGGAAAAGTCCAGGGTACCCATGCATACGGCATGGGTTGATCCTTGGTCTCTGACCTTGGTGGATAAGACCCCAGAAAAAGTTCCGAGGCTACTTGATCTTCTATCAAGTATTTGATGGTACATGACCTTCCTTGAAGGACATAACCACATGAGGGATAAGTCCCATATGCAGTGATGATAAAGTAATAGGTTCACCATGTGATATGAAGGAATGAGTATTCCCACCTTGCAAACCCTCCTTTACTCTTGCATGTTTGGTTTGGGGCTCTGTTGTTTTATTCAAGGGTTAAAATTAAAGTTAATTTTAAAAAGTTTATTATCACATGTTTAAATTTAAATTTAAACATGCGATTTTAATTTGTTTTAGTCTAACCCTTGCCCTAGCCTAATTACTATAAATTAACCCCCCCCGCCCCCCTCACCTTTCACTCACCTATTGTTCCTCAAGTGCTAGCGTTGATCTCTCTCTCCTCTAGCTGCGGCCCTCCTTGGTGATCTGTTGTTGTCTGCGGCCTCTTTTGTGTTTGCTGTGGGTGTAGCTGCGGCCTCCTTTTGTGCTTGCTGTGGGTGTAGGTGCGGCCTCCTTTTGTGCCTGCTGTGGGTGTAGGTGCGGCCTCCCTTGTATTTGCTGTAAGTGACTTTCCAGATCCGGCCTCTTCCTTTGACTGCTGTTTGGAGTGGCTTCTAGGTGCGTCTCCCTTCCTTTGCTGCAGGGTTGATGTTATGTGTAGCCGTGGGTCTCCTTAAGGACTGCTAGAGTGTAGTCTATCGGTGTGTGAGCAGTGTGCTAGGTGCGACACCCTTACCCTCTTCGTTGTGTGCAAACCCTTGAGGTTACGGCCCTGCTGTGTGAACAATTCATTAGGGTTTCAGCCCCCCTTTTTCTCTGTCTGCTGTGTGGAGAGACTTCTAGTCTGCGACCCTCTGCGACCCTCTTGCTAGGGTAATGTGGGGTGCCATTTGCTGAAGCATACCTAAAAGTTCAGTTTTGTCCTCTACTGAAATAAGGGTTTACACACAGTCTTGTTTTCAGTGCTAAAGTCTCTTGGGGTAAGGGTTTTTCTGTGTGGTATTCTGAGTGAGGGTTTGGGCATTAATAACCTCTGTTGGGATTGGGTTTTCCTTCCTGTGGCCCTTTTGCTTGGTGGCAAGAAAGCTTCTCCATTCTTTGGCATGAGATCCATAAAAGATCTATGAACTGAACCTTTGTCTGAGCATATAAAAGGGTCCTACTTCTTCTATGGTTATTTGTTCTTCTTCAAGGTAAGGTTGCTGTACTAGGTATGCATCTTACTCATCTCTCTCAGATTTGGTTTTGATTTTACTACATAATTGTTTAATCTAATTAGCATTGAGTAGATCTGAAGACATGCTTTGAATTTACAAGTTATTCAATTGAGTAATGATCAGACTAAGTTGTTAGATCTGAAATCTAAGTATAGCCTTATAGATCTATTGTATTTTCAGATCTGTTTACTGTTACTTTAGATCAGAGTACTATTTCCTTAGATCTGAGTTTCTACTCATATTAAATCAGAGTTTCCTTTATAAGTTTATTGCTGTCTTTCATAGATCTACATTCTATGTGTTCCATCTCTGTTGACATATAGATCTAGCTGTTTTGATCTCTAAAATTAAAAGATACCACTGTTTTGCAATTTTACCCTAATTCTAACAAATCTGAATCAGTATATCCAAACAGTCTGAAGTCATGATCTCCAGTATAACAGAGACCATATTCCAACGTACCCTTAAGGTATTATCACATGTTTTGCAACTTCAAGGTGATCACGTCTGGGCTCTACCAGATACTGACTCAAGGTGTTCACAACAAAACATATATCTGGCCTGGTATTCGTCAGATACATCAACGAACCAATAATCTGTCTGTACAGAGTAACATTAACCAATTCTGATGAAGTATCTACCATAAGCTATTAAGTTCTTTTCAATTCACTGAAAGAAACACAATCACAAGGTACACAACATTTTATCCTGGGAAACTCTCATGGGGGAGAAAAACCAACAAAAACTTCCTTAATATAGATTGCCAATACAATGCAAAGATAAAAGACCAAACACTAGAGAATATCCAAGGCTGAGCAATGCATCTCTCTCTTCTCCTTCTTCTAACTGCAACTTCCTTCAAACTTGCGCACTAGATGAGTGCCTTGAGTGAGTGAGTGAATGAGGCGCTAGCCTCTCTTATTTATACTAGTTGAGGAGCGCTAGGGTTGGGTCTTTTAATCAAGCAGGGCCAACTTCTCCAACTAGTGGCTAAAACCACTTTAATTATCCCTAGGGGCAGGCTTCTCAATTAGTATCATTTAATTAGGGTTTGACCAATCCACAAAAGGGGATTGATCTATAAGATAATAACTCAATTATAATTAGAATATTCTTCGCAGTTACAATATTTCAACACAATTAAGTTATTTCAAAGCATATATACAACATTCCTTAGTGTATTGTATGCAATGACACATCATGGCACTTTCATTGAGGATAATTAGTAGGATGCCAATTATGGGGGACAATCATATGACAGTGGGGAGGCTAAGGCTTCTAGATGCATTTTGTGTCCTATTGCATGCAAGTGTCATGTGCACATATATTGTAGGCCCCTATAGGATATTGTGTTAAACATATCTTTGCAGTCCATAAGTATCTTAATTTTTGTGGTGCTTGAAACTGAAGTTAAATAATATCCATAATTGACACACCTAACCCCCCCACACAAATGTAAGTGACACATAAGGACATAAACATGTAAATGAAAAACATATACGATACACATAAATAACAGACTTAAACATAAATGACGCACAACAAATCTAAAACAGAAATACATGATGTACCTAACCCACACATTACATAAACGATCTGTTAAAATTTCAGACCCCAACCCAGTTTCAGTCTCGCTGATTTTTCAACCAAAGTTAAATGCCCAAACCCAGTTTCATCACTGTTTCAACATAGTTTCAGCACAGTTTCAACATATAAAAAACTTAGCAGAAAATAAACTTCAGAACTGAAACATGAGGATTCCGAACATCGTTTTCAACGCAGAAATAAAATATCAGCAATATGCAAAACTCAGAAAATTTAGACACAAGAATTTTCGGTCTAACTTTGACCTTGGAAAAACCCACAAGGGGAAAACTAGTGAGAGAGGGCTTTTTATTATTATTGAGCTTCTGAGAAATTTCTTTTACAGTAGTCCAATCTTCAACAAAAATACAAACTTATCTCAGAAAATTTATGCTCGTCTTCTTCAGAAAAATTCTAGAATGCAGCGCCTCGAAATTTGTACAAGAAATCCGTACAACTGTACGGCTGCTACAACAATAAATGCTGTACGAAACTCCTAAAAAATCGTGCCTCTTTTCTATGTTTGCTGTACCCTCTTTTTTGTGCATTAAATGCCCTCAAAAATTGTGCCATGCCTTGAAATGCGTGCTGTACCTTGCTGTACGAACTGCTGTCCTTTTGCTGCTGTNCTCCTAAAAAATTGTGCCTCTTTTCTATGTTTGCTGTACCCTCTTTTTTGTGCATTAAATGCCCTCAAAAATTGTGCCATGCCTTGAAATGCGTGCTGTACCTTGCTGTACGAACTGCTGTCCTTTTGCTACTGTACGAACTATCAAATCCATATTGTACGACCTCCACAAAACTGTTGTTTTCTTTTCTCGAAATTTGTGCACATAAATTTGCTGTACGGCCCTCAAGAAATCCGTATGGTACGGCCCTCACACTCAGCAATATCCTCCTCGATTTCTGTGCTATTTGACTGTCTTGGGAATCGTGCTCTTACTTTGCAAATGTTGTCTTCTCAAGCTCGACCTCTCTCTCTTACTCTCTCAACAAGAAGAAAAAAAAAACTTACCCAAGAATGGGTGCGCCCTCTTGCCCTAGTCGACCTCATGAGGGAAGGTGAGGGGTTTTCTAATCTAACGGTTGAGATTAGATTAGATGGGTGGCTGAGATTAGGTGTCTCTTCACTCACCCTCACTTTAGTCATAAAGTTATCTTTTAAGGTGCATCTCACAAATTAATTTGACTAGGACCCACATTAGGCACTTTCTCCCCCTTAGGCGCCTAGGGAAGAGAAACACTTGCCTTGGTACTTTATTTAATTAAAAATTTAACACGATCCTCTAAGATAATCATTAAGCACCTTGAGCATTTAAGGAGAATATTTAAGAAATGTAGAAGATTTGGGATCTCATTAAACCCAAAGAAATCCTTCTTTGGCATGATATAAGAGAAACTATTAGGCTGCATTGTTTCCAATGAAGGTGTAAGAATTGATCTTGAAAGGGTTGAGGCTATCAAGACTGTACCTCTACATAGAAATAAGAAACCAATCTCATCTTTCCTTGGGAAGATTATTTAAGGAAATTCATTCCCAAATTTATTGATATTACTACGAAGATTACAAAAATGTTGAAGAAAGGGAGTGAAATTACATGGGCTAAACATGGAAAAACAACTCTTGTCCATATAAAAGAAGCACTTGGATAGGCATTGATGCTTTGCAACCTTGATTATAGTAAGAAATTCTTCATTTTAACCTTTTACTTATGAACATACTATGGTTGTTATTCTTTTGTAAACGAATGATGAAAGGTATGCGCAACCCTAACCCACACAGTACATAAATGATTCTCTAAAGCATTTAAGGAGAATATTTAAGAAATGGGATCCCATTAAACCTAAAGAAATCCTTCTTTGGCATGATAGAAGGGAAACTATTAGGCTACATTGTTTCCAAGAAAGGTGTAAGAATTGATCTTGAAAGGGTTTACGCTATCAAGACTATACGTCTACCTAGAAACAAGAAAGGAGTCTCATCTTTCCTTGGGAAGATTAATTTTTGAAGGAGATTCATTCCCAATTTTATTGAGATTACTACAAAGATAACAAAAATGTTGAAGAAAGGGAGTGAAATTGCCTGGACTAAACATGAGAAAAACAACTTTTCCAATATAAAAAAGCACTTGGACATGCATTAATGCTTCGTAGTCTTGATTATAGTAAGGAATTCTTCATTTTTGCTTTTGCTTATAAACATACCATGTTTTTTTTTCTTTTGCAAAAGAATAATGAAAGGTATTAGCAACCTATTGCATTTTTTAGGAGAGCATATGAGGGATGTTGAACTCAAATGCAACATTATGGAAAATGAGATTTTACTTTGGTCAAATCCCTTAAAGCCTTTAAGGGTTATATCTTGAATTCAAGGATCATTGGTTATGTCCCCCATTATTCAATAAAGAAGATTTTGGGATAACATGATTGTGATGGTAGAAGGGGGATGTGGATACAAAAAATCCAGGACTATGACTTGGATGTGAAGTCCACAAAGATGGTAAAATGATTGGATTTAGCAAGATTCACTAGAAACAAGTTTATCTCAAGGTTAAACTATCAAAAAAATTGAAAGAATTTATCTATATATGGATCAAAGAAATATTCTAACACAACGTATGAGGTACATTAACCTTCGAAACACCTACCTTAAATGTTAGAGTTGTGATCACATAATTCAACACTATACCCTCATTGTTATACATGAGAAACCTACTCATCAAACAAACTTTATGCCTTAGCCTCGGGTCAAAATGCCCTAACTAAAAATAGTGATGATGGGTTAAAGTGGTGTAAGAGTCCTCCTAAAAAAAAAGTGAAAAGTGTGCTTATTCATGGCAAATAAAACCCCCAATAGGCATTGAAATATGGTTTATAAATTCCCAAAATTGCATAGGAAATTCTAATAATTCCACCTATATGGAGTAACAAAGCTGGGTAGACAATTCAATTGAGAAGTCTTCAACCTACTGAGATAGAACCATTGATGCATTATGACAAACCTAAAAGCCTCAAGAAACAATAGTAACATAATGCACCTAATCTTTAAACAAAAACCAAAAGAGCCCTTTTGTCAAAGAGCAAGTACTCAAAAAGTTCCATACACGTGGCTCTAAGATGCTTAACTTTACTTAATACTAGACTCAAGATGAATCTGGGCGACAAAATCTTTGAGGGATAACATTTCATCCTCCCTTTCACATTAAGATCCAACCTCAAGATAGACCCTTAGTGGTAGTTTCACTCATGAAAATGTGTGAAAAGATTTCAAAGTGGGTGTGGGCTAAAGACTAACTAAAACAACTTACATTCAAATGTTTTTTTCCAATTTTAAAAATATTTTTCTTTTCAAAATTTTCCTACAATTTTATCACAAAATTGAGTAGATAATTGAGTAGATCTTAAAGTATTGTTTAACTTGTAAAATTTTTAAATTTAAAAACAACTGAAAATTGTGATTTCAAAAAAAATAAAATAATAATGTATAGCCGAATTGAGCCGAAAAAATTGACCGTTTAACCTAAACCCTAAAGCCTGAAAACGCTAAACCCTACTCAATCCCGAAAACCCTAAACCCTACTCTGTTTTCGCGTAACAACCATATCTGTCCCAACCTTCCTTAGTGCGGCCATCCACAAATCCACTTCTCCACTGTCCTGTCTATCCCTTCCAACCATCTCTGTCCCAACTTCCTTGGCGCGGCCATCCGCCAATCGATTTCTCCATCGTCGACTCCATTCCTCCGCCGAAGATGTCTATCCAGTTAATATGGAAACGGCTGATGATCAACGAAGCCCCATTATCATTCCATCGCCTATCCACGCCTCCCCCGCTTGCATTTTATGCAAAACCCTACAGCAATTTCGCCAATTTCTGCACAGAAGTAGCAGCCCCGTCCACAACTCCACACAGGGTTGTTGCCACGGATTTCCTTATCAACAAATGCGGTTTAACACCCGAAGAAATTGCAAAAGTGTTTAGGCATTGCAATGAATTGCTTCGTGCGAAATCGAGTCAGAATATGGAAGAAGTTTTGAAGTTGTTAAATGGCTGTGGTTTGAGCACCCCTGACCAGATTCGAAGGGTGGTCATTTGCAATCCTGGCTTTTTGTTTCAACACGCCGAAAGAAACGTACAGTCTAAACTCATCTTCTTCAGGACTTTCATGAAGGAAAAGGATATCGCCAGACTATTTCATAATAGTGCAAGCACTTTTAGAAGCAGTGAGCGGAAGCTTAAAGCTGCAGTTTCACTTTTGCAAAAATTGGGCATTGAGGGCGAAGCGGAGGCTTAAATATGCAGTTCACTTTTACAAAAATTGGGTATTGAGGGCGAAGCATTGTCAGAATTACTGGCAAAGCTGCCTCGCTTGCTCACGTGTCCAGAGGAAAAATTTATCGAGTCATTTAAACAGGTCGAGGATTGGGGTTCTAGAAGGGATAAAAATGTTGCAGTTGTTGTGCGGGCAACTCTTGGACTAGGGCAGGAAAAAATAGGTAGAAAACGGCAGTGTTTGAACAGTTTAGGTTTCTCTGAAATTCAAATTTGCTATTTCTGGAAGAAGAAGCCTTTGACATTCTCGCTTACAGAGGAAAAAATGTGGATTTTTTGGTGAAAATCGCTGGGCTTTCATTGACTGATCTTGTTAGGTATCCAACTCTGTTTGCATACAGCATATAGGCAAGAATCTTTCCTCGGTATCGAGTAATGGAGGCATTGAAATCGATGCAAGTGCAAGTGCCGACGAAAAAAAGGCAAGAAAGAGGGGCTGGGTTTTCCGAGGATTGTTCTCTTGACAGAAAAACGATTCTTGGATAAATATGTTATCTCGAATCCTGAATCCTCCTTACTTCTGCTGGATATTTACCATGGAAGGAGAGAAATGGAAAGCTGACCATGGACAAGGAGACATACAGTGAGTGTGTTTCAGTCAAAACGATTCACGAAAGTTGCCAGAGCCTAGTCAGTAGCTTCAATATGCCTTTTTCTATTAAGTTCCTTTCTTTGGCCAGTTTACATAAATGCCTAGTTTACAACATATCTATGGCTTCCTTGCCACATGAAGAGTTCAAAAAGGGTGCTTGCAACGTCAAAGTCATATATCTGCTTGTTAACATTTATGAGAAGCAATGGTCAGCCCATAGTCACAAGCTATGAATGTTTAAAAAAAATATATTGTGTTTTTTATATTACAAGTATTAAATTTGTTTGACTATTCAAATGGATATGTCTACACAATTCTAGCAAGAAAAATGCTAGTCTTGTAGTCACAAGATAGGTCACCTGATCGTGTTTGAATCCTTGGCCTGTACTAGGACAGATTGATCAAAGAAAGCTTTCTATATTAGTCTTATTGACCACGTTTGGTTACCACTGAAAGTAATTTCTTTCTTCATTTATAGTATATATAATTTCCACAATATGCATAGGTATTAAGAATAGTTGGTTAAGTTCAAGACAAGTGTACTAAACTAACATGTCCTCTTCTCCTCGCTGCATATTCTCAACACAGAAAAGGCTATTTTTAGTAAGCCTCAAGATTTGTCAAACTTCTTGAAATAGCATGACATTATGAATGGTCTAAACAACCTTCCTCTTTGGAGTTTGCAAGATGGTTACCAAAATATGAAACAGTAAAGTTGAGTTGGATACAATTTATTGGAATACTGATCTCAATGTCCATGAATAGTCTCTATACTTTGCGACCTTGGATCAATGTTCAAAGTCAGGTATCCAGACTTCAGAAACTGGTAAATAGGTTTCACAAACTGATGTTCCCAAAGACCACAAGTTGATTTCCTTCTTTAATAGGTTGCTGAAGTGGAAGTGTTGATGCCTCCAAACTCAAATCTTTCTTAGGGGGTTAGATCCTATGGGAGGGTTTCCCAGGATAAATACTTGTGTACACTGTGAATGTTTTTCTGTCATTGATTCTTATGCTTCAGTTAAATTCATTAAAGGGTAAAGAACACTATTGTTATATGTTTAAGCTCAATTTTTAACAGAGTGTTCCTAGTATGGTTCTCTGCAACTGCTCTGACAAATAATAACATTGGCGTCTGACTTGTTTGATGTGACACTACACCTGACTTGTTTAATGTAATGTTGCAAATTGAATTCAATTCTAGCCAAAGTTCAATTTTCATTCAAAAGGGGACCAAATTGTTAGAAAGCAGGCTTTAGATCCACAACTAGGTCTGCCAGTAGGAAGTCGGATCTTGAGTAGGACTTATAAAACTATTTGCATGAGGATCACTATTAGTGAAATTATATGTCACTAGACCATAATGGTTGAAAATTCATAAACATCCAGTGCGGACCTCCCAAGCCATTATGGTTGAAAATTATATGTTATGTCTAATCCATGAGCTTTGTCAGTTCCAAATCAGAAAATATTGCAGATAATGTAATGCAGGGCTCCATTGGGGCTTAAATACAAAAAATGTTGGACTCACATAACCACATGATTTTCTTGTAGTAATTCTTCTCAAAACGTTTGGAGTTTTTAGATATTTTCCATAGCCATGATATTTAAATGGGTGACTGAAGGTGTCATTGCTGCCCCAGATCCTGCTCTACACCATCACTGTTTTCTCTCAACTTGCTCTTTGCCCTAAGAAAGTTCAGTGAGGGCCTAAACTTGATATGGTTCAATATTTGTCATTGCACTGAGAGTAGTGAGGTGCTCTACAACTGAGTATGGGGGAGATGTTACATTAATATTATGTTTAAAGTCTGCTCAATTAAAAAAAATTAACAATAATAAAAATAAAGGTTATGTTAGATAAAATTACATTAAAAAAATTAAAGTCAACTCAATTAAAAATAATTAACAATATTAAAAATAAAGTTGGCTCAATTAAAAGAAAACAATTACAAGCACCATTACATATTACACACACATATATATACTACGTACTTACATACGACAACATCTAAAATATTAGTTCCTTCATATTAAATGATAATAAAACATTTACACCTTAAGGAATTTGATCCCTCTCAGTGCTTGATAGATCCGGATTTAAGATGGATCTACGACTACGTTGGTACTAGTTAGTTCTAACTTCTATATATATAAAGTCTACCACTTACCTTTTCTTTTGAGAGATCAGAATATTTTTTGGAGAAATATTGTCCCTGACTCACTCACATATTCAACTTTTCAAGTGAGGATGCTGGTATCTTGTCGGGCTCCCATGGATTTCTCCCCTTTTCCTTAGTTTTCTAGATGGAATACGGTAGTAACCGCTAGCTGAAATACTCGTTGGTAACCCCAAGGGACTCAATGAGATTTTATTCGGAGACCTCTGTGAATTTTCGCACAAGAGCATCTACCACTTGAGCTATCCCTTGGTGTTTCAGGAGATCAGAATCTGTTTCATTCCTTCTCTGTAGGTTTCACTAAGAATGTGCAGAATTTCTATTAACAAACTGTAACTCAAATTAGAAACAGTGTCTATAAAGAACCATGCTGTTAAGGATGACTGTTAAACCAGGGTTGACTGCCATTAGAATATATTGGTATAGTATCTTTGATCCTTCACATCTTCTCTATCCTTACAATATGATAGTGTACAGACAATATGGTAGAATATAGAAGATGGTGTGCTCGTTTTACCATTGACAATACCCTCGTCACCCAACCATAGGCCGAAGCCTCCCTCTGAGCACCTTAACCTTGACTGAGAATTCCTCCGGAAGCAAACCCTAGGGTAGATAGCCAAACAAAGGGTAGCGCACCTTTCCCTAAGGATAGCGCAACACAAAAGACTAATCAGATAGTTCCAAACCCTAGCCAAGAGATAGTCTACGCCAACACTGAAACTGCTAGCTGCACCTGCGGCTCTCCTCCACACGTGCGCATCAACTGGGAACTACAGTGCGCACCAACTGGGAACTGCAAGTCTGAGATGTGACAAATGAGAATTGGTGCCTTGTATTTACACTGGTTCTGTCAGATTTGCTGGGGCCGACTTCTCCTTCTGGGTATGTGTCTGTTCAGTATATTATTATTATTTCTGGCCGACTTCTTCTCTTGGAGGCTAATAAGCTAATATAAAATATCTTCTTGAGCTGAAAAAACTTCTAGGGTTATTAGCCAACTCATTAGCGTTTCCTTTGCTTCCCGGAGTCTTTTATTCTCGTCAAGTTCACACGTGGAGGTAAATACCTCTCGCAGCTACCATAATAATAACACTCC
Source organism: Picea mariana (assembly GCA_032191745.1). Classification (NCBI taxonomy): domain Eukaryota; kingdom Viridiplantae; phylum Streptophyta; class Pinopsida; order Pinales; family Pinaceae; genus Picea; species Picea mariana. The sequence goes on along the minus strand of JASDQU010104664.1, from coordinate 45,951 downwards.
CTCCTAGCTAGAGAGGTATTTACATGTAATGGACTTGAGCACAAAACATACCATTTACCCGGTAGCATCAATATAGTCATCTAGACTATACCATTTACCCGGTAGCATCAATATAGTCATCTAGACTATTTCATGACTAGATCATGAGCATCACCATCACCATCAGCTGCATCATCTCTCGAAACCACACTTCATCTAAGTAATTAGACATGATGCTGGATAAGTCACTCTCACCATAGAGTGATATAAGAGGAGTAAAAGCTTTGAACTGTTTTCCGTTTGGAAAATTTATGTTCATCATTCATCTGAATGATCATTATCTCCAATAAACTGCTGATAGTCTTCAAGGCAATTAGGACATGGATAGAACACACCCGTGTCTATTCATAGTAGTACATAACTACAATCCAGTGGTACACTACCACACCAAGTAACACACATGTACTTGATCAACAACGTATGGTTGCGAACGGTGAAACATATTCACCACAGTAGTCCTCATCTACTGTCATACAGTTTTCATAACAAACATCTACTGCTAAGTTTACATGGTGTTTTCTTGCAATTTTGAGCACTAATATTTGTTGTTGTTACAAAATATTGCTATATCCATTTAACTGCAGAAAAATATCTGCAAAACTGACATTAAATGCTAGATAGACATTGCTAAGATTGCTTGTGACAATTGAGTATCATTCTACCTAGTTAAAGCTACCTTTCCATTGTCTTTTCAAGCAATTTCAAGGCATATTTTTTGCGGTTGTTACAAAATACTTATTTTTGTTGTAAACTATTACATTGATGAAATTTTATATCAACTAGCCTATTTTTTTAAGGTTCATGGTCTTAAGAAGCACTACCATTATTTTTTTACTTGAAAGCTGCCATATTTTCTTTGTTGTCTTGTTCTAGGAAGGTACACTCCATTTTTACCATTACTTCATCCCTTAAAGACCTTAAGAACCTTTTGACTTGAGTGACCAGTGAGAGGGGGGTTTTCTTGCATCCTTGCCTTAGTCTTATCAGCCCTTTAGGTCACTGGGGACATCTCCCTTGGGGTAACTTTGATATACTCCTAAACAGAAAGGGGTTTCCTGTTACACCAATATTGCATTCACTTTCCTTGGGATTTGGGCAAGTACAGATTGTGCGATAACATTTTGGCATCGTTGTCGGGGAACATCGAGTCAATTTTCCTTGAACAACACTTTTTCGGTAAGCCTTTATCCAAAGCCTTTACCTCACAAATATTACCTAGTGAATCCACTGAGGGTGATTCCCACTTTTCCCTTTGATGATCCCTAGCAGGATTATCTGGTGACTCCACTAATAAAAAATCCAATCATGGCTTGTCAACGGGACTCGGGTATTTTTAAACCCTTGGATATGAGTGAAATACCAGGTTACCCTCGACAAATGCCTCCAAAGTATGAAAATTGGCTCCATAGATTCAATGTTAATGATGGGGTTAGGGCAGAAGATCACATGGATAATTTTTGGGCTTTCTTTCAACTCCACCCTATCAGTGATGATGCTGAAGATTTGACAATGAAACTTTTCTCTACCACTCTTCATGGAAATGCTAGGAAATGGTATGATGATTTCCTTGATGCTAGCATCACATCTATGAGCTATTTAGAAGAAACCTTTCTTGAAAAATGGGGTATTAAATTAGAAGATATATACATGCTAATAAAAAGACTCGAGTACATGGAACAAAATAAGAACAAGACTATCAAGGAATTCCATACCAGGTTTGAAAATTTCCTACTACAAATTCCTAGAAGCCATCGTCCTGAAGATAGGTACCTCATTTACCTCTATACCAATGCACTCTTAGTGCATTTAGGGTGTCTCCTCAGTAAAAATGGGCCAAGAACAATCCAATAATATTATCACATGGCCATACAAATCGAGGCAAATATCTCCTTGTTCAAGCGAGAACACCTCTTTACTCCAAGAATCAAAGTTGATGACCTCGAAGATACCCCAGATGCTCTTAATCTGGAGAGAATAGTTTCCCTTGAGATCCTCTTAGTCTGGAGAGATTAGTTTCCCTTGAGATCTTTGTTAATAAATTCCAGGAAAGAAGGGAACAAGTCATCGACCAACAAGAGGTTGAGGATAGGGCCCCTCATGAAGGTTACAAATCCCATGAGGAAGAGCAAGAATTTATTACCGAAGATAATGAGGACCTGGTTGAAGAGCGAGAGCCTGAAGACATTAAACATGATGATGAGGTATTAATGTGTGCTCCTCCCTCTGATGAAGCCATCCCAAATCCTTTTCTTCCTGCACAAGAAGAAGAGGATGAGGTTAGTCACTTTCCTTTTCATGTTTTTGATGATACCTTATTTTATGATTCAGAAGGTGAAGAATAAAAGGAACTCTTGGACGAGATAGACCCTCTATATTGTGAAGCTAAATATGTAAGGACAAGTCATGAGGACGAGGCATTGATGCTTACTCTTCTATTTGATGAATTCATCCAAGCCTTTAATGCTCCTGCATAGGAAGAAGTGAATACGGTAAGTTGCTTCCCTTTCCAAGATTTTGATGGTGCCTTATTTTGTTATTTGGAAAGCAAAGAAGTGTTAGAGGATCCCTCAGATGCTTTAATCTCTTCATGTTATGATGAAGGAAATGACATGGTTAATAATATTGACGATTTCATACATGTTTGGAGACGTAAATGGGATGTAATTGGTTATGATGGGGATCCTATTTACGACATTGAGGATCATTTTCAAATGTTTCTTTTACAACTATCATACCAGGTTACTATTAATTCTGACATTTGTCAACAAGGAAATGATATAGTTACAGACATCTCCAAGGGTGACCTAGTTCTATATTCTCCTGATGATTTTTGGTCATACCTTGAGGATTTTGATGAGTATTCCTTTGAGCACTTGCATTTATTCTATGAATAAGATTATCAGCCACCGTTGTGCTCAGATATTGAAAAAGGTGAGGACATTTCTTTCCCAAAGCAAAGTACTTGTGACAAGGTTTTCCATCTCCCTTCGACTACTTTACCTCGCTATGTCACTAATGGTGTGTTGATGGGTCCTAAATCCCTTTAACTCAACAGAAGGAATGTTACACATTATTTTCGTCATCCCTATGACTGTTAATGATGTAAACCTATATGTTGCCTTCAGAGGGGTCATTGGCCTGGATTCCTGAAGAAAGAAGGGAGAAGAACTTTTCCTGAGAGAAGAAGTTGTGTTTTCCTCTATAAAGACCCTATTAAAGAGGATTTTCGCAGGTTGTTATATACACAGGGTGTGGAAATCCCTGGTTTCCACAGGCTGCACTAGATCTAGGTTGCGGAGTTTCTGCAGGTTGCTCTATAGATAGGGTGCGATGACCTTCGTACATGGGAAAAACGAGCATTTTCTCAATGCTTCTAGAAGGAGAAGCTTCTATGGTGAGGTGGCCTCCGTACAATTTGGATCTTACTCGCTTCCATGATTTAGTGGGATCATCCTAACCTCCTCACTTTATCCTCTTTGGCTTATAAAAGGAGAGGATCTCTCATGGAGAAGGTTAGTTGGACTGAGCTTGAGCTTGAGCTTGAGCTTGATTGGGTTGGAAAGTTATTGAGCCTTTGAGATTAGAAATTTGGCTTGAGATTGTTAGCTTGGTATGTTTTCTTTGGGATTTGCTTTGTCAAGATAGATTGTGAGTAGCTATCAGATCCATGGTCTCAGAATCCTTGGAGCAAGAAGTGTGTGGGAAGCAAGGAACTGTTGGAAGGAACCCTATGACATCAAGGCATCTAGTTGTAATCTCTCTTCCTATTATTTAATATAATACAGTGGCATGCTTATTTCCCATAGAGTTATCTTTATTTTATTGCATAATTCCTTGATCATATGCATAGGTTGTCATTGAATATACTTTTGTTGCTTTCACTTTAGTTGGTCCGTGTCTCACTGCAGGATCAGTATCACAAGAGCACCGGAGCGAAACAGGAACAACAAAGACACAAGCAAGCGACATTTAAAGGTATGTCTCTCGTCTTTTGTTTAGTAGTAAATTCAATGATTAGAGCCTAGGGAAAGTGCCATGTCCTATCATGTTTTGTTCTAGATCTAGGTGGGTCTAGGGGGATTGATTTGTGTCTGCGCTTAATGATTAGCCTGATAACAAGGAACCAAACCCACCATCGAGGCCCAATTAGAATCTGCAGCATTTAATAGTGGAATGGTTCTCCAGATCTTGTGATCCAGCCAATTAATTGATGGGATTTACGTTTTCTTTTGAAGGTTTCTCCTTCAGTTCAGACGTTCTCTTTTTGTATTTTCTCTTAAGTGGGACCGATATAAGATGGAAGCCAATATAAGCCAACTAGGTAACAAAATGGAAAAAGGTTTAACTGCTGGAGAAGAGGCTGAGCTTGGGATAGCCTGTTACTCTAGCGTGCAGGCAATGATCGTCTACCACGGGCCTAGTACTAATATGTTAACCGTGTGAGTATTCCAATTACTGACTGATATACAAATTATCAAAAGAAAACATGCATGTGATAAATAATGGCAAGTAAAATAATTCGCTCAACTCTAATCATCAATCACATAATAACACAAAGATTCATTTTCATCATTAAAGAAAGAACTGTAAAACATTGCATCAGATAACTTATCAATAGATTTAATAGATCTTACTCATTACTGCATCCATTCATGAGACAAGATATGAAATAGTTCTTCTCCACTTCCAATCATACACGCATTTGATGAAAACTTAAACTTATCTTTGGTCTAGAAGGACTTCTCAACTAAAGGTAGCTCCAAAATAATTCTTAACAAAACAAAAAATGAGAGTTTCTTGCAACAACCATCGACCCTTAACTAATCGATCAATGCTCCTATTTATAACATAAAATTAACTAAAAATAACGGCTAAAGTGCAGATGATTAAAACAAAATCCACCATGTCGCATTCTCTTCTACCAGCTCTTCTAAGAGTCATCTCAAGATATCACTTAATAGGGTCACTCTTCTCGTACTCCGACCACTGGATAAAAATATTCTCGCACGTGTTAGCGTACGGGAATCTATGTTGTTTCATCAGGGCCGCGTAAATCTCTCTTATCTCTATCGCATGTGCCCGATACTTGACTGTATTGGCACTTGAGTGTTGTATCATAGCCCGAGATTTGATCGGGTGTTCCATAAACTGTCGCACCTGACCTGGCATTGTGTCTGTTACCTTTGTGAGTTCTTTGGCCCATGATGAATCTTGCTCGGTGTGTGATTTAACTATGTCACGCAAGTCAAAAAAGTCATCAGGTGTACCAAACTCGGGGAGTCTGATATCCTTCATTGACTTGTTGATTTTGACCCAGCTCTTCTCACACTTGGCCCATTTTTTTAAAATCTCCCGATGAGGCTCCCAAGCCATTCTTTCCCAATACTCAGTCGACTTCTTGATGCAGTTGATGTTGCTTTCCCTTAACACATGGATTTCATGTTCTTCAGTGTCTCGGCCCTTTTGCACCGCGCTGATATACTCGATTCTTTCCACGGCCTGTTGCGCTTTCTCGTACCACCTCTCCATGTCTTTTCACGTTGCAAGTGCCATGAGGGTATCTTCTCGAAGCTTGGATATCTTTCTAGTGAATAAGTGTCGTTCATCTGTGAACTTGCTATAGGCCTCCTTGAATTCGCTCCTTAGGTACACCACAGCCTATGTGGTGTCCTGATAGTATTTAGCCAACTGGTGCAAATGTTCTAGTTCCTTCACGGTGGTGTCCATCTCATTTTCATTTCTTTTAGCTTCGTCCAGGTGGCATCTGTGATTTCCATCCCTGCATCGATGAGTTGAGACGTTTTAGCATGTTCTATGTTGATCATATGTTCCTCTGTAGTGATGAGGATGGAGCGATCCAAAGTGATCCTCCTCTTCTTGGTGGTCCTCTGGACAATAGCCTTCCTTTTCGTATCATAAGCTATGGAATGTATGTCAGCTACTTCGTCGACAAGTTCAAAGATTTGTTGATCTCCCGAGGTGAGTGTATTTCCTAGACTTTTGGTGGTATATACTTGTTCAAGATTGGGTTCTTGAACTTCCTCGTTGTGCTCCGAAGGCCCGACTTTTGTCTGTCTCTCATTGGGGGTTTGAGTACCGATTGAAATAGAGGCATCAGGGATAGACTCGATACTTACTTGTTCACCGACCATTGAGACATTGGTTTCCTGCCACAGGGCTCCTTCCTTTGGCTCATCTGACCTTGGCTCGTCCTTCAGACTGTCTGCTTGGGTCTCCAGCGCATTGGGAAGTTTAGTGTCTAGGACACTCTTGGCTTCTTTTTCTTTCTGTGGGACCTCCTGAATTTGGATGTCGGGAACAAGATAGTATGTATTCTCAGGTCCCTTTTCTTCTTCGATATGCACAGGGGTCACAAGAGATACCTCTGGGCTCTCATCATTGTCATATATCTTTATCGGCTCACTTAAGGGGTTTGAGGCACCGGTCCTCTGTGATACTTCGACGATCCCTGGCTGAGCCGAAACACCTGTCGGTGATCTGGTCGGTGGTGTTGTGAATTCAGGTTTGTCTAATCTAGTAATCTCATCAAGGTCTATGAATTCAGGGCCCCTTGGTCCCGTCTGGCTCTCATCCAGGTTGTCAGCAGGGAACCTTGGCATATTTATGACGTCTGGGTCATCTTGCAGGTGATCAATTATCCGTTGCGCATGTTCTAACATAAGTAACCCCCTCTCCTGCTTGTCCTGAGCCTCGGGGGAACTGTTATCTTTCACCAGGGTTACCCGAGGAATCTCTGTTGTTACGGCCGCTACGTGGGGGATTTTGCTGCTTCGGCTACTATCATTTATTCTCTAGCCCTGAGGACTCCTTGAGACGAATTTTCTATGATTGTTGCATGTTCATCCAGGCTCGTGGCTCTAAACTTGGTCATTCTAGGGTCGACCATCCTTTCCACCACTTCCTCCCAATCTTGAGCATTTTCAGTGAAGACCTCATCTTTGAATTTGTCATGGGCGTGTGGCCAGCAGGAAAACACTTGCGATGTGTGCTTCAATACTAAACCCCTTGGGTCATTTTTGTGGAAACGATCGGTCTGAAATCAGAACTCCAATTGGCTCAGTCCTTCTTGCTACCCCTGAGTGGTGTCTTTTACTAGAAACCTACATGGAATCCATAGGGTATAAATGCTCGCTTCTTATCTTTCACCATGGTAGCGTTGTAACCTTGTAGGATGGTCTAGTAGAAAATTCCCCCCACAACAAGTCGATTGAGGACGTGGACAGGTAAAATATGGGGTGCTCTGGTGGCCCCGAAAACCCTGATATAGGTATCGCGCTCATCCAGATACCAATGTTCGACCTTTGCTATCACCTTTTTCGCCACAGTCGGTAGCCTTGGACACTCTTTCTTGAAAAGAATAAAATGAATGCGAGTGATGAATTCATCGGAAATGAGGGAGTATGATTTTTTGTACCTATTTTTCCATAAGACGTTGAAATATACTTGGACCGGGAGTTCTGAGACGTGCTAGCTCAAGTTCATTCCAGCAAAGACATTTCTAGCGCAGATGACGTCCAATAAATAAGAACCCATGTAGAAGGATGGAGTCTCTCCTTCCTTCGACATCTGAGCTTGTTGAATGCAAATGCTCAGCTGCTTTGAAATGATGGCACCCTAGTTAAAACCTCTCCCAGAAATGGATACAGTGTAAGCTAGAGGCATCCAAGCCTCTGAAAATTTGGAACAATCTTTCTCCCCATACAAATGGCAGATGAGGGCCATTAGATGGATATACGACTCCCTTAAGTTGTTTGTCTTGTACCAGCATGAGGTTCAATTGGTGTACTTTTTATCCTCTCTCCACCATGAAGCCATCACTCGGCCAGTGTCATGGTTCTCATAAACATTGACAACGAAATCGGTGTTCAGTCACTCCTCCGGGTCTCTGAGCTTGTAATAATTTTGCACCTCTACTAGAAGGAAAACCCCTACACACTCGCCATTTTCGTCATTGATCAGGCACTTCTATGTTTATGTGTGGTCAATGAGCCATTGCAGCATTTCTATACAGGGAAACATTGAGGTTTTGCTCACTACCATGTGCAGGTACGACCGTCGGATATTAGGAAAAACTTCGTCGACGAGCTTTCTCATGTCGGGGTCACTGTGAGGGATATATTCCGAGAATTCTTCCTGACTGATTTTCTTGAAGATCTCTCCCCAATGTGGGAGTACTGCCTTGCCCCCTGTGTTTTCCTCTATGTCTCCAAAGGTCGAAGGTTGAGTGAAAACCTTCTTGGTAGATGTCCTGATGACTGGTTCCCGCCTTGGGGAAAATTCTAATTGTTTTGCGGCCATTGGGGACGAGCCTTCTCCCACCTCTATTTCCTTTAGCTTTGGTGCTCTCAGATATCGCCTCGTAGTTGGTTTTCTTGGAGGCATTGTTCCTGCAATCGAACAATCCTTTAGGGCCAACGTATATAGTGACATTGGATAAATATGTATATATATAAAGTGAAAACACAGAAATTCTAGACTAGTACATACCTGTAACACTTGCTAAACTTTGCAGTTTGATACTCACGGGGGTCTCGGAAGATTTTTAATTGCTCGTCTTGTTCCTTTGAATGCTCTGAAATGTCTTTGCATGCAGAATGGTATCATTTACAATGGCCCAATAGAATTTAAACGAGGAATAACCTATTGGTCGTATCAACTAATTAATTTGGGTGATGAGTGAAATTCAAACAAAAATCTACTGTCGAATCTCTGCAATTAAATTCACTGTGGCTTGATGGTAGAGGCGCAGAGGGTGGTGTGTATTATCAGTAATTTCAAACGGCCTTTTGATTCGCACATGAAATAGCAACTAATGCGATATTTGGAATTAATTAATCCCTTAAATGCTCTGAATCTAAACGTATCTAGCGCTAAAACGTCCCATCGTGTCGCTTTCCTAGTGGGTGGATCAGGGATCGGCAATGTTTTATGGGTGTTTTCGTTGATAACCTTCTGTGAAAAACCTCTAACGCCGATCGACTTCATCATACGGTGTTGATGGGGAGAAACTAGCTTGGGACACGTGGCAATGAAGACTGACAACTTAACTCGTGGGCATTAGTCGGAGTCGGGACTTTCTTCTAGTTGTGCGTTCTTAAACTAAACCTGGGATCACCGATGTTAGAAAGGTGTCGGGGATCGGAGATCAGGGGTAAACCTATCACGTGTTTTCCTTTGGGTTAGCGTCTTCAAAAAATTGTCGATGCCGAAATGCTTTGGGAATCAGTGATCGGGGCAAACTCCTTGGCATGGTCTCAATGTTCGTCATGATTAGGATTTCTCTGATTCTGACAATCCTGTCAGGTATCATATATTGGCGATATCCTCGTGTGGTGATTGTCGTGAAAGAAAACTTCCTTTTACCGATGTAGGTGAAGATCGACGCTCAGCGACTGCGATTTTTTCGAGTGGTTTTCTTTCATCTTTTAATTCCTTCTGATGTCAAATTTGGGCACATCGGGTGAAATGTTTTGGCTGTTGATTCTATATTTAAAGGTTAATCCTTTTAAGTTATGGGTTTTCATAGGTTCAATCAAACTTTGAAATACTTAATGAGAGTCAAGATGATAAGTAAAGGCAACATTTTCCACAATGAAATCGAATTAGACAGTGCAAAATATCAAGTGGTACCCAAAAAGTAAAAATTGACATAGGATTTTTAGGGTGTGTCGAGTGCTCAAAAAATGGATACTTATTGGGTGAAAGAATAATATTTGTTCCTCCTTTAGGCTTGGCTGATGCAAAATATGGTGGAGAACTTAACTGGTTTTAAATCAGATCCTCTTTTACCCTTGCATTTGAAATTCTCTGGTTGATGCCTCTAAGTTTGCCTGTGGAGTTTTCAACCTTTATTCCTCCTTATTTTCCTGTAACCTTGACTCATGCCCTCTTTTGACAAGAGTCTAGTAGAGCATTCACTGGCACTAGGCCCTTTAGTTACCTTCATTCATTTCTACGTTATTGCTCCACTACCAGCAAGCGTCCATAGCCCCGATGGATTCACCCCGATGTCACAGACCTTGCTCCGCTACCAGTGAGCGTCCATAGCCCCGACGAAGATATCTGCATACCCTCTCCTACTGTGTGCTCATTTGATATAGTTTCCTTTTATTTTGGCACAGTGCCCTGAGCGAGTAGGAGAGGATGACATATGTTATTTGCAAAGAGTATGAGGTGGTTAAGGTGAAACTTGCTAGCTTTGTCTTTGAGGTGCATGTAGTCTCTTCCATCTTGTCATCTTTCCCTTAAGGTTTTACCAGACCACTAAGCAGACACTTCCTCATTTCCCCAAAGTTTTTCATTTACGTAGGTTAGATAGAGAATCCCTTGGAACAACCGCAGGTTCTTCAACGTTTCTTGTGTTTGTATGTGAGCGACGAGATAGGAAGAGAGTTCGCTATGTCGCATGATTTGAGGTCAACCATTTTCTTACTTCAACACAATGTTTCAAAATCTCAGAAGCATGATCGCAAAATACAAAACAAAGTATAAATGAAAAAATACAAAACGACGCATAAAAAATAAACACAAAATTAATTTTTTTTTTAATGAAAATATTGTTACAGGGCTTGGCCATTCACTGGGAGAGCATCAGGTTCCCCCCTCAGATTCTATAGTTGATATGTGCACAACTCAATATTCTTGGCCACCTGGAAAGGTCTGAGCCAAAGATTCTAAAACTTAGAAGGTTTTCCTTTAAGCTCATTTTTTCTATCCCACTTCAAGACTAGGTCTCCTACTTCAAAATTCTTCTCTTTAGCCTTATGCTTATCAAACCATATTTTAACTATTTGATGGTGGGCTATGAATTTTTATTTATCTTTCTCCCTTTCTTCTTCTAACATGAGCAGGGTGTCAATTCTTTGTTGTAAGGTTTATGAGGGATGCCCCCTGGACTCTTGAGCAAGTTGAAGTGATGGGAGATATAACCCGTTCGGGAGAATGGATTCCTGTCCATATCATAGAAAGTATGGGGAATTCCCTATAGCTTCCTTGGGTGTAACTCTATCTTCCCATAAAGCATTATGGAGTAGATTATGCCAATTCCTCTGGTTGTCTGCAACAATTTTCTTCAATATTCTCACTAGGTTCTTATTAGTTGATTGTGCCACTCTGTTTCCCTATGGATAATAATTTGTAGAGTATCTAATTATAATTCCTTTGTCTAGGGAAAACTCTGTTAATAAGGTGGAAGAAAAATAAGTTGCATTATCAAAACCAAGAACAGAAGGGACACTGAACCTTGTGATTAGTTGTGTTCTGTGAATTGGATTACCACCTTCTCGTTTACATGAGTCAAAGGAATGGCTTCTACCCATTTTGTGAAATAATCGGTGGCAGTGAGTATGTACTTATGTTGTTTTGAAGAGCTTGGTGTAATCTCTCCTATGATATGTAACCCCCATTACTCGAATGGCCTAGAAACGGTCACCGGTTGGAGTGGGACTGCTGCTCTCTTCTCTCTCTCAACGCTTATTTGACAAGTTTTATTGTTTCTAGTGTATGTGTGAGCATCCTTGAACAGAGTGGGCCAATAATAGCTAGCTCTTAGTAACTTATGAGCAATAGTGTCTCCTACAAAATGTCCACCTGCAGTTCCATCATGGAGCTCCTTCAGAACTTTTTCTGCATATTCATGTTCGAGGCATATTAAAAGTACCACATCATAATTAACCCGAAAGAGTACCAAATTTATGAGGTGATATTGTGCAGATTTTAACCTGAGAGCTCTCATTTCCCTGGGGTTTAGGTCTTCTGGGAAAGTCCCATGATGCAGGAGATAAGTCAATTTCTCATACCAGGACTCTTTCCTTGGGGAAATGTATGAAGCTTCACCACACCATAATTCCATTTCATTCTCCCATCCAGAGTATTCATTTACTTGGTCTTGAGCCTCAACTGCCAGTTTACATAATCCTTGTCCTTTAACTAGTTTAGCAGGTTTTATATCTAGATCAAATTCTTGGACTACTGCCATCCAGTTCCCTCTTCTTTCCCCCATCTCATTTTGAGTAAATAGGGATCAGACTACGGGGTGAGACACGATTACTTTGGTGTGGTTCTTGAGGATGTAAGATCTGAAATGTTTACTGCCTTATAAACCGCATAAGCATGTTTATCTATAGTAGGATAATTTATTTCGCCCCCCTGAAGATTAGTGCTCATGAATGATACTGAAGCTTTGTTTTTGTCATCATCCATATGAGTTAATACCGTGGATAACGACTAGTCAAGGGTGAAAGTATAGAGGAAGAAATCTTTGTTGAAATCGGGACTTTGCAACACGGGGGCTTGAGATATAGAAGTATTAATATCGTTGAAGGCCTTCTTTTGTTCATCATCCCACTTAAATTCGACATATTTACGAAACATCTTTTGTAAGGGTTTGATAGGTTCTGCGAAATTGAGGGTGAATTTCCTCACAAAGTTGATTTTCCCGAAGAATGATTGCATAGATTTTTTATTGTGAGGCATTGGAAGTTGAGCTATATCCTTAATCCTTTATGGGTCTATGTGAATGTCTGCTTGAGATATGATGTGGCCTAACAACTTACTTTCCTCGACATCGAAAATAGTTTTCTTAGGGTTTAAGGATATTTCGTATTTCCAACACCTTTTGAAAATTCGGGTTAAGTGTTGGATGTGAGCTTCTCTGTTCTTTGAATACACAATCATGTCGTCCAAGTAAACTACGACACACTTGTTGATTAGTCCCCGAAATTCTACGTCCATGGCCCTCTGGAAGGTCGCTCCTGCATTGATTAAACCAAAGGGCATGTGTTTGTAAGCGAAAGTTCCCCACTTGGTTCAGAAGGTAGTTTTTAAACAGTCTTCCTCTGAAACTAGAACCTGGTTGTAACCTGAGAAACCATCCAGTAAAGAGAAAATATCAGATCTAGACACGGTCTACAGGCGCTGCTCCACTGAAGGAACTGGGTAGTTGTCCTTTTTTGAAGCTCTGTTGAGGTTTCTGAAATCTATGCATAGGCGAATCTCCGCAGACTTTTTCCTTACTGGAACCAAATTAGATACCCATGCAGAATGTCTAACCTGGAAGATAATTTTGGTATCTAATAGTTTCTTCAACTCCTGACACATGAGAGGTTCCAAGGAAGGGTGATACTTTCAGAGCTTCTGTTGGGAGGGTTTCACTTCAGGTTTTAACGGGATAATGTGTTGAATGATACGGATATCATAAGTTTTAAGATCTCGGTAGGACCACGCAAAGACATCTTGATATTGTTTGAAGAGTTTGAGATAATCCTTTATTTCCTCTTTAGATATCATCCTACCGAGGTTTACGTTTTTTGGGTTTTTCGGAGTTCCAAGATTCATGGTTTCATGCATGGGACAGGAACTACCGGTCTTTGCGTTTTTTGACCCCTTAAATCTTTCTTTTAGGTCAAAAAGGTCTTCTAAATTAGCTATTCCCTTTAGTATCATGTGATACTTTGATTTGTCAATCGACTGATTTACATGAGGGTTGGTTTCCATCGATTGTTCCTGGAATACTTCATCATCAATGGCCAAGTCTTTAAAATTATCTTGGTTAGTCGGAAAGTTTATGATCTATCCATCTCCTTCAAAGACCTTCCAATTAGAGATGTTGTTGGGCACCGATGGTTTGTATAGAAATTTCACAGTAAACCGGGAGGCTTCATAATCTTCTAGAGGTGACAGCCTTGAAGCAGCGGTGGCCAGAGAATCGTTGTAATGTTGAAATCTTCAAAATGCTCTATTAGCCTGTGCACTTCCCGTTGGTAATTCTTCAGGTGTGGAGAATTGCAATGTATAGTATTCCTTATCTGTCTGACAATGATTTTAGAATCTCCAAAAACCTTCAATTCTTGGACGTTTAGGTATGTGGATTTATTTATCCCTTGTACTAGAGTTTCATACTTGGCAGTGTTGTTTGTGCATTCGAATTCCAGTTTACAAGACAAGAAATGTTGTTTTCCCTTTGGATTAATGTGGATGCACCCTGCTCTTGACCCTTCTTGCGATTTAGATCCATCAAAATATAGGTTCCAAGCTTGTGGGAAACATGTATCAACTTCCCCTTCCCTATAACTTTCCTCTTTTCCTCTTGCTAGTTCTATGATTTCTAACCTAGGTTCTTGGCAGAAGAGGGTTTCTTCCGCCGTTGTCGACAATTCCTCTCGAAAAAATACTTCGAAGTTTTGAGTAAGAGGGACATCAGATGAGAGAGGGGAGAAGTTACCGAAGTAGGAATCGCAGGAATAATTGCCTAGCAAAGGGAAATCTGTCGATGAGGATTCGTTTAGGGTTTCTAGGTCAGTGACCGTATGTTTCAGATTCCTTTCCCTATCAATTCTGATCATATTTTTGTGTCCCTTCAATGGTAGCCAAAGGTGTGCCCAATCTGTACTAAAGTATCTATTTAACTTCTCAGACCTATCTCGGCTTAATAATAACCCATAAGCTTCTGGGATATCTACTACAATGATGTCAATCATTTGCACAAACTTAGGATGTGTTGCTATTATGATCATTACAACTTTGATTTCTCCCATGACTTTGACCTGGGTTCTATCTAGTTGTATTACATGTTTATCGCTTTTGAGAGGAACGACGTTTAATTTTTTGAAAATAGATAAGGGAATAACATTGGAATATGCTCATGAATCGGCCAAACAATTGTGGAGGTTCCTGTTGAAAACTTCAAACTTTAAAAGGAACGGTGGGACAAAAGGTTTTCCCTTCTTATCTTCAGAACATGTGTTCACAGTTGGTTTATTTACTAGATTTGTGGGAGTCAAATTTCTTTTCTGATCATTTCTTGTTGTAGGGTTTTCTACTGATTTCAAAGCTTGTAGCAGGAAGTCTTTTTGTTGAGGGATTTTACATATGTCCATTACTGAAATATTAGCCTTCAACTTCTTCAGATCTTATACTATGTTGTAATCGATCTTGGGCAATTCTTGTGTATGGATGTTTATAGGGTTCTTACGGGGAGAAAAATATGCTTTCAGGTGATCGAGAGTTGATATTGCTCCCGAAGTTTGGGTAGCAGTAAGGTCGTTTGAGACAGGTTGACCCCTACTTCGTGTTTTCACATCCAAGACTTCAACGGGTCGTTCTTGAACCTCAAACAAGTCATCGAAAGGCATGGCTATGTCAGGATCCCATATTAGCATGGTTGTATCTTTTGGTGGATCAATTTCTTCCTGATCGACAACATTCATAACTGAACCGCTTGAATGTTCGGTTAGGGAAACCTCATATAGAAACTAGTTGGCCATCAAATTCATGGCATGCACCCATTGAGGGAAATCTCTCTCAGAGTGGGTTCTCTTGATGATAAGTGCAGAAAAAGTCAGATGCTACATTTCTTAGATCGATGTTTAGGTTGGTTGGGGGAGGTTCAATTGCTTTGAACGACGAGTTCCTTTTAAAGAAAGACTTATAGGGCCTTTGGCCTTGGTTTCCCTCCCCTGGACTTCTCTTCATGTCTATGATTTCTCTTGATAGCTTTTTTACCATGCATTGTAGGTCCTCTATGTCCCCACTTCCGTTTTCAAGAGCTTGTTCTGCTTGTTTCCCTAGGGGTCTAGTGAGAAATAGTCCTCTTCGAGGAGGGGGTTGAGCATCTTTCTTAACTAAGGAGACCTGAATTTCTTTTCATCCTTTCATTTGGAACTCTATCATTTTGGATTCTTCAAAATTCTCAGCTAGGGTTATTTTGGCAGTCCTCTTCACAAACATGGAAATAGAAGCTGGGAGGGCATTAATGTATACTTCGATTTGCAACTCCTGAGTAGGTTTAGATTCCGGCTATAATCTATTTAAGATAGTTGTGAATATTTGGTTGAAGTATTTGACCCTTTCCTTCGAACTCATGGGGGCGGTGAACAACTCAGCCATCAAATCTCTCGTAGTAGTTTCTTCTGCAAATTTATCCAGAAAATCTTTTTGAAACTTCATCCAACTAATTATAGATCCTACAAGTAAGTTAAAATACCACGTGGAAGATGAATTCTCACAAGTGTAGGGGAAAATCTTGCAAACTACATCCTCATGTTGGACATTCATAAGTCTGATAGCTAGTATGGATTTCTTGATATGATCTTCAGCCAATCCTGAGGTCTCGGGGTCAAACTTAGGAAGTAACTTCTTTGTATGTTGGGGAAGGTTATGTACTCGTCCAGGGGTGGCCAAAGCGTATCTTTCCAACCAGGGTTGATTGTTCTGAGGTGGGTTTCCCCTTTATTCATCATGGTCGTTGTTGTCTTCCATATCTTCAGATCCTAAAAGATGAGCGTTTTGAGTTAAACGATTCCTCTTCCGAAAAATCGTCCATCTCAAAGACATTGTCGACTAGCGTTTCATGGATTATATTAAGAGGATGTTCAATTTTGGTGATTGCGAAATCTATTAGCTCTTCTACTCTATGCATAAAAACCTAGTCGGGGTTGTCGACCACTAGTCTGCTTATTTTTTTCCTTCGAGGAAGTATCAGAGCTAAGGACAGTGCACCGATTTGTCAGGCGTATGCTCTTGTGATTCTTCTAAATTGATTCAATTCCTCATGAGGGAGAGCGTAAGGTATATCCGGGTACAGACGTTCTTCCTCGTCTTGGGGTGAGTTACTTGTTTCAGGAGTACTCGATGTGTGTGGGTTGTCTTGGGAATGACTAGCCATGCATGTGGGTTTTTTTGAATCTATAGGTTGTCTGAAATATTATATGGAATATGTATTCAACCATTCATTCTTCAAGCCCTCCTTCTAGCACCAATTCTGTTGATGGGTCATAAATCCCTTTAACTCAACAACAGGAACCAAACCCGCCACCAAGGCGCAATTAGAATCTGCAGCGTTTAATAATGGAATGGTTCTCCAGATCTTGCGATCTGGCCAATTAATCGATGGGCTTTACATTTTTTTGAGAAGGTTTCTCCTTCAGTTCAAATGTTCTCTTTTTGTATTTTCTCTTAAGTGGGACCGATATAAAATGGAAGTTGGTATAAACCAACTAGGTAACAAAAAGGAAAAAGGTTTAACTGTTGGAGAAGAGGTTGAGATTGGGATAACCCGTTACTCTAGCGTGCAGGCAATGATCATCTACCACGGGCCTAGTACTAATACGTTACCCATGTGAGTAATCTAATTACTATCTGAGATACAAATTATCAAAAGAAAACATGCATGTGATAAATAATGGCAAGTAAAATAATTCACTCAACTCTAATCATCAATCACATAATAACACACAGATTCATTTCCATCATTAAAGAAAGAACTGCAAAACATTGCATCAGATAACTTATCAATAGATTTAATATCTCTTACTCGTTACTGCATCCATTCATGAGATGAGATAGGAAATAGTTCTTCTCCACATCCAATCATACACGCATTTGGTGAAAACTTAAACTTGTCTTTGGTCCAGAAGGACTTCTCAATTAAAGGTAGCTCCAAAATAATTCTTAACAAAACCAAAACTGAGATTTTCTTGCAACAACCATCGACCCTTAATTAATCAGTCGATGCTCCTATTTATAACATAAAATTAACTAAAAATAATGGCTAAAGTGCAGATGAGTAAAACAAAATCTGCCACGTGGCATTCTCTTATATCATCTCTTATAAGAGTCATATCAAGATATCACTTAATAGGGTGACTCTTCTTGTACTTTGACCACTGGATAAAAATATCCTCGCACGTGCTAGCATACGAGAATATATGTTTTTCCATCAAGGCCACATAAATCTCTCTTATCTCTATTGCATGTGCCTGATACTTGAATATACTAGCACTTAATTGTTGCAGCACAGCCTGAGCTTTGATCGGGTGTTCCATAAACTGTTGCACCTGACCTGGCACTGTGTCTATTACCTTTGCAAGTTCTTCAGCCCATGATGAATCTTGCTCGGTGTGAGATTTGACTATGTCGCACAAGTCGACAAAGTCATCAGGTGTACCAAACTCGGGGAGTCCGATATCCTTCATTGCCTTGTTGATTTTGACCTAGCTCTTCTTGCACTTGTCCCATTTTTCTTGAATCTCCTGATGAGGCTCTTGAGCCATTCTTGCCCAATACTCGGTTGACTTCTTGATACGGTCGATGTTGCTTTCCCTTAACACTCAGATGCCGTGCTCTTCTATGTCTCGGCCCTTTTGCACCGTGTTTATATACTCGATTCTTTCCAGTGCCTGTTGCGCTTTCTCGTACCACCTCTCCATGTCTTTACACGTCGCAAGTGCCATGAGGGTATCTTCCTGAAGCTTAGCTATCTTTCTAGTGAATAGGTGTCGTTCATCTGTGAACTTTCTATAGGCCTCCTTGAATCCGTTCCTTAGGTACATTGTGGCCTATGTGGTGTCCTTATAGTACTTAGCCAAGTGGCTCAAATGTTCTAGTTCCTTTAGGGTGGTAGCCAACTCCTTTTCATCTCTTTTAGCTCTGTCCAGGGTGCCATCTATGATTTCAATCCCTGCGCTGATGAGTTCAGACGTTTTAGCATGTTCTGTGTTGATTAGATGTTCCTCTGTAGTGATGAGAATGGAGCAATCCAAAGTGATCCTCCTCTTCTTGGTGGTCCTCTAGATGATACCCTTCCTTTTCCTTTCATAAGCTATGGCATGTATGTTGTCTACTTCATCCACAGGTTCGGGGATTTGTTGATCTCCCCAGGTGAGTGTATTTCCTAGACTTTTGGTGGTATATACTTGTTCAATATTGGGTTCTTGAAATTCCTCGTTGTGCTCCGAAAGCTCGGCTTCTGTCTGTCACTCATCGGGGGTTTGAGTACCAATTGAAATAGAGGCATCAGGGATAGACTCGATATTTACTTGTTCATCGGCCGTTGAGACGTCGGTTTCCTGCCACGGGGCTCCTTCCTTTCGCTCATCCGACCTTGGCTCGTCCTTCGAACTGTCTGCTTGGGTCTCTGACGCATTGGGTAGTTTAGTGTCTAGGACACTCTCGGATTCTTTTTCTTTCTATGGGACCTCCTGAATTTGGATGTCGGGAACATGAGAAGATGTCTTCTTAGGTCCCTTTTCTTCTTCGATATGCACAGGGGTCACAAGAGATACCTCTGGGCTCTCATCATCGTCATATATCTTTATCATCTCACTTAATGGGTTTGAGGCACCATTCCTATGTGATGCTTCGACGATCCCTGGATGAGCTGAAACACCTGTCGGTGATCCGATCGGTGGCATTGTGAATTCAGGGTTGTCTAACCTAGTAATCTCATCAAGGTCTACGAATTCAGAGTCTCTTGCTCCCATCTGGATCTCATATGGATTGTCGGCATGGAACCTTGGCATATTTATGATGTTTGGGTCATCTTGCAGCTGAGAAATTGTCTGTTGCACATGTTCTAACATAAGTAACCCCTCTCCCGCCTGTCCTGAGCCTTGGGGGAACTTCTATATTGCACCGACGTTACCCGAGGAATCTCGACTATTACGGTCGCTACTTGGGGGGCTTCTGCTACTTCGACTGTTATCATTTATTCTCTATTGAGGGCTCCTTGAGCCAATTGTCCTATGATTGTTACATGTTCATCCAGGCTCATGTCTCTGAACTTGGTCATTATGGGGTTGACCATCCTTGCCACCACTTCCTCCTAGTCTTGGGCATTTTCGGTGAAGACCTCATCTTCGAATTTGTCATGTGTGTATAGCCAGCAGGATGACACTTGCGATGTGTGCTTCAAGAATAAACCCCTTGGGTCATGTTTGCGGAAAAGACGGGTCTAGAATCAAAACTCCAATTGGCTCAGTCATTCTTGCTTGGCTTGAGCGATGTCTTTTACTAGGTAGAAACCTATATAGAATTCATAGGGTATAAATACTCACTTCTTATCTTTCACCAGGGTAGCGTTGTAACCTTGCAATATGGTCTAGTAACAAATTTCCCCTACAACAAGTCGAACGAGGACGTGCACAGGTAAAATATGGGGTGCTCTGGTGGCTCCGAAAACCATGATATAGGTATCGCGCTCATCCAGATACCAGTGGTCGACCTTTGCTATCACCTTTTTCGCCATAGTCAATAGCCTTGGACACTCTTTCTTGAAAATAATAAAATGAATGCGAGCAATGAATTCATCGCAGATGAGGGAGTAGGATTTTTTGTACCTGTTTTCCCATAAGACGTTGAAAAATACATGGACCAAAAGTTCTGAGACGTGTCAGCTCAAGTTCATTCCAACAAAGACATTTCTGGTGCAGATGGCATCTAATAAATAAAAATCCATGTAGAAGGATGGAGTCTCTCCTTCCTTCGATGTCTGAGCCTGTTGAATGCAAATGCTCAGCTGCTTTGAAAATATGGCACCCCACTTAAAACCTCTCCCAGAAATGGCTATAGTGTAAGCTAGAGGCATCTAAGCCTCTGAAAACCTGGAACAATCTTTCTCCCCATACAGCTGGAAGATGAGGGCCATTAGAAAGATATACGACTCCCTTAAGTTGGTCATCTGGTACTAGCCTGAGGTCTGATTGGTGTACTTTTTATCCTCTCTCCACCATGAATCCATCACCCGGCCGGTGTCATGGTGCTCATAAAATTTGACGACGAAATCGGTGTTGAGTCGCTCCTCCAGGTCTCTGAGCTTGTAATAATTCTACACCTCTACCGGAAGGAAAACCCCTTCACACTCACCATTGTTGTTGTTGATCAAGAACTTCTGTGTATCTGTGTGGTCGATGAGCCATTGTAGCAGTCCTATACAGGAAAAACTTCATCGTCGAGCTTTCTCATGTCGAGGTTGCTGTGAGGGATATATTCTGAGAATTCTTCCCGACTGATTTTCTTGAAGATCTCTCCCCGGTGTGGGAGTATCACCTTTCCCCCTGTGTTTGCCTCTGTGTCTCCAAAGGCCGTAGGTTGAGTGAAAACCTTCTTGGTAGATGTCCTAATGACTGGTTCCGGCCTTGGAGAAAATTCTAATTGTTTTGCGGCCGTTGGAGAAGAGCCTTCTCCCAACTCTGGTTCCTTTAGCTTTGGTGCTCTTGGAGATCTCCTGGTGGTTGGTTTTCTTGGAGGCATTGTTACTGCAATCGAAATAATCCTTTAGGGTCAGCGTACAGAGTGACATTGGATAAAAATGTATATATATAAAGTGAAAACACAGAAATTCCAAACTGGTACATACTTGTAACCCTTGCTAAACTTTGTAGTTTGATACTCACGGGGGTCTCGAAAGATTTTGAATTTCTCGTCTCATTCCTCTGGATGATCTGAAACTCCTTTGAGTGCAGAATGGTTTCGTTTACAATGGACCAATAGAATTTAAATGGGGAAGAACTTACCGGTTGTATCAACTAATTAATTTGGGTGATGAGTGAAATTCAAACAAAAATCTATCATTAAATCTCTGCAATTAAATTCATCGTGGGTTGACAGCAGAGGCATGGAGGGTGGTGTGTCTTATCGATAATTTCAAACGGCCTTTTGATTCACACACGAAACAACAACTAATGTGAGATTTGAATTAATTAATCCCTTAAATGCTCTGAATCTAAATGTATCTAGCACTAAAACATCCCATTGTGTCGCTTTCCTAGAGGGAGGATCGGGGATCGGAAATGTGTTATGGGTGTTTTCATTGGTAACCTTCTGCGAAAAACCTCTGACACCGATTGACTTCATCCTATGGTGCTAACGTGGCGAAACTGGCTTGGGACACGTGGTAATGAAGATCGATGACTTAACTCGTAAGCATTAGTCGGAGTCGGGACTTTCTTCTAGTTGTGCGTTCTTAAACTAAACTTGGGATCGTCGATGCCTAAAAGGTATCTTATATCGGAAATCGGGGGTAAACCTATCGCGTGTTTTCCTTTGGGTTAGCATCTTCGAAAAATTGTCGATGCCGAAACGCTTCAGGAATTGGTGATCGAGGCAAACTCCTTGGCGTGGTCGCAATGTTCATCGTGATTCAGATTTCTCCGATTCCGACAATCATGTCGGCTATCGGCTATCGGTGATATCCTTTTGTGGTGCTTTTCGTGAAAGAAAACTTCCTTTTGTCGATGCCAGTGAAGATCGGCGCTCGTCGATTACGGTTTTTTCGAGTGGTTTTCTTTCATCTTTTAATTCCTTCCGATGTCGAATTTGGGCACATCGGGTGAAATGTTTTGGCTATTGATTCTTTATTTAAAGGTTAAGACTTTTAAGTTATGGGTTTTCATAGGTTCAAGAAAACTTTGAAAGACTTAATGAGAGTCAAGATGATAAGAAAAGGCAACATTTTCCACAATGAAATCGAATTAGACAATGAAAAAAATCAAGTGGTACCCAAAAAGTAAAAATTTACATAGGCTTTTTATTGGTGCAAGTAGGTAAAATATGATTTTTTTTTCATCTATTGAATGGTTTATGTATGGTTTTATTTTCTCATATAAGATTATGATATTTCATGATATGATTATTGCTTGAAGTAAGGAACTTAAATTGCTACTTTCTTACTTTCTATTTGCCAAGCTTTTCATTGAATTGGTCTAGTAACTAGTGAAACCCTAGAGTCCCAGCTTCCTAGAACTCTAAGGTTTTGACCTAGTTATTTTTTCCTAAGTTCTTATCCCATAAGAAGCCTAAGGAGAGCAAGGTGCTAGGGCCTAGAATTTCCTATACCCTAGTATCTTGTTTTCTTGAGGAAAATGCATAGGGGGGACTTAAGTTACTACTTCTCCTATGCATTCCTCTTGGACTTTTGTGCACTATCAAAATTGATTTGCAACCTTAGAAGAAGCCATCCACTTGACTCCATAAGCCCTAGAAGGCACTATTTCTAGTCTCTCTCTTATTGAAGGATTGATTAAACACTCAAACTCTCTTCCTTGAAGCTTTTGCTAACTTCTACTAACCCTAAACTAGAATAATTCACTAGCTAACTTGTTGTTGTTGCAAATCACTGCTACAACCATACTAATCTACATTAATTTTCTGCACACACCTACATAACTTGCATCTAATTCATTTAGAAATTTCTTGTGATAATTGCCAAACAATCTACTTGATAAATGCTAAGTTTACATGTTGTTTTCTTGCAATTCTGAGCACTAATACCTGTTGTTGTTACAAAAGATTGGTACAACCATCTAATTGCAACAAAATCTCTGCAAAACTGACATAAAATGCTAGCTAGACATTGCTAAGATTGCTTGTGACAATTGATTATTATTCTTCCTAGTTAAAGCTACCTTTCCATTGTATTTTCAAGCAATTTCATTAAGGAATAATTTTTGTGGCTGTTACAAAATACTTATTGTTGTTGTAAACTATTACATTACTGCAAGTTTATATCAGCTAGCCTATTGTTTTTAAGGTTCCTAGTCTTAAGAAGCACTAACATCATTTTTGTACTTGAAATATGCCATATTTTCTTTGGTGTCTTGTTATGGGTAGGTACACTCCATTTTTACCATTGTTTCATCCCTTAAAGACATTAAGAACCTTTTGGCTTGAGTAACCAGTGAGAGGGTTATTTTCTTACATCCTTGCCTTAGTCTTATCATCTCTTTAGGTCGCCGGAGACGTCTCCCTTGTGGTAACTTTGATATACTCCTAAACAAAAAGGGGTTTCCTATTAAGGTGACAGTGATACGTCACCCCATGTTACGCCAATATTGCATTTACTTGCCTTGGGCTTTGGGAAAGTACAAATTGTGTGATAACAAAGACATATCATATCTGGAGAAGGTATCGATGTGGATCCAGCGAAGGTTGAGGCTATTATGGAATGGCCAACACCAACGAATGTACAAGAAGTAAATAGATTTATGGGGTTAGTAGGTTATTATCGATGCTTCGTCGAAGGTTTTTCGAAGATAGTACGAAATTGTAGAAGAAAAATAAGAAATTTGTATGGACAGAGAAATGCACGGAAGCGTTTCAAAATCTTAAGGAGTTGTTAACGACAAAGCCGATACTAAAGGTTCTCGACATGGACAAATAATTCTTGGTATGCATGGATGCATCCAAGGAAGCTCTAGGCAGAGTTTTGATGCAAGACAGTCGAGTGATCACTTACATTTCAAGAAAATTAAGAAGGCATGAAGAAAATTATGCAACGTATGATTTGGAGTTATTAGCAATTGTATATGTCTTATGATTTTGGAGACATTATCTGATTGGACGAAAATTTGAATTAAAGACAAATCATTGTGGATTGCAATATATTTTTACTTAGAGTGACTTGATGTGCGACAAAGGCGTTGGTCAGAACTGCTTAGTCACTACTACATTTGGGTCAAATTCCGACGGCGCGTTCGACGCAATTGCCACTTTCTATTGTCGGAAGACCGACAAACCTTGGACCCCCTCAAACGTCGTTTCACATGACGTCGTTTTTCCGACGACCTAGTTTTCGTCGGTCTTGCGACGTTTGAAACGTCACAATACTGACGTTGCAAACGTGGCAAGACCGACGTTGCAAACGTGGCAAGAGTGACGTTGAAAACGTGGCAAGAGTGACGTTGAAAACGTGGCAAGAGAGACGTTTCAAATGTGGCAAGAGTGACGTTGAAAACGTGGCAAGAGAGACGTTTCAAACGTGGCAAGAGTGACGTTGAAAACGTGGCAAGAGAGACGTTGCAAAC
>JASDQU010104663.1:310826-333933 GCA_032191745.1 Picea mariana | reverse complement strand
GCCCTTCTTGTGTTGCGGCTTGGACTGGTTGTCCTGAGAGCGACCATCTCGTCTCGGTCCCTTGTTGTGTGGGTTGGGGCCGCCTTTGCCCTGCTTCGGCTGTGAGGAGTTTGCAGATCCAAACTCTCTCCTCTTTTGCTTAAATTTCTGCTCGATCTTGACAGTGTATCTATAAGATATGACCAATGAGGCAATATCCAGAAACTCCATTTTTGTTTGAATGTATCTATGAAAACAATTGTGGTATTTGAGCACCAGATGACGCTCAGAGTATTTGATACACAATTTGGTGTGGAGGATATGGAAATTATTGGTGAAATATGGTACTGTCTGGTCCCTTTCTTGACGGAGGGTGGTCCATCTAGTATATTGGTCCTTGTAGCTTCCAACATGGTAGTATTGATCTTTAATGGTGTCCCAAAATGAATCCCATGTAGGGGCCACCACAAATATTGCAGATTCCTCTATGTCCTTTTTCTCATAGTAAGTGTCCCACCAGCCCTTTACATTGGGGAAAACCTTGAGGAGTGCAAAAGTAATCTTTTCCCTATCGAAAAAATTGTGGACCGAAAAATACCCTTCAGGTAGATTCAACCATTTATCTTCAAATAATGGAATATCAAAATTTACCTATACCTTTAAGGGGGTTGCATGATTGCTTGATGAAGATGCTTCTCCTGTGGGAAGTCATCGAAGGATCTGCGCAAAGTTGTCCATCGTTTGGTTCCTTTGTTGCACAAGGGTTTCCTCGAGCAACATTTTAATAGGATTTCCTGCTCCATCATCTTTATTTTCGTCCCCCATGGGTTTTTGTCGGACTCGGCACAATCGATCTTGCAACGACTCGATTGGTTCGAGTCCCAACTTCTTCTACCCAGATCTTGTCGGGGACATGCACAAATAAAAATAAATGAAGAGCAGGCCACTTTGATACCACTGATTCGGATTTAGGAGAGAAACTAACTGATTGTAGATTGAATACAATAAACACAGAGATATGAAGAATAACACATATATCCAATGAAAAATATCTTCTATTAAATAAATGAAATAGGCTGAAACTATAAAATTGCAAAACTGAAACACTTGCTCGAATGGTGGTAGCTATCTCTGAGAAGAGATGTGGCTGATACGTGCATCCGTCTGAGTAGAATGATTACAATGAGGCTCTAGAGGCCTTTTTGATATTACTCATGAATTCCAAAACCCTAGACATCCAAAAACCTAACCCTAGAAGGTGAAACGCCAAAAGTCATATGGGCCCTTATGGGTAAGTTGGTACCTCAACTTCTCGGGGTCGTAAATGTTTCCTACAACCTCTGTTTCAGGTGCGTGATAGATTGTTGGAAAGGTCTTTCAGAGATCTACACATTTTGTTGTCAAACTCTAACTCTGTCTACAATTTGATTGTGAAAAGCCAAAAAAACAATGTTTAGGGCCTTAAAACGTCCCTGGAAGTACAACAAGATGTGTTGACATGAAAACATACAAAATAAGCCAGTTAGATTAGGAAAGAGGCCACTAGTATCCACCTGGAGGATGTGTAGGGCTTCAGACATCCCCAGAAGTGTAGAAACCATGATTACAAAGAAGTACAAAAGAATGTGTTGAACAAAAAAATGGACAAGAGGAGCCAATTGGAATAGGTGGGTGGCCACCAATATCCACCTAGATCATTCCTCCCCCCTTAGGAAGCAATGGTATCCATTGCATTGAGTTACCCCATCAGGTGAGGAAAATTCTGTTGGATTTTTCCCCGGGTGAGCCACTTGCCTTGGTGTAGGAGTTTCCCTTCCTTGACAACCCGATAAAGTTGGATCCTCTACTGTCAAGTGCCCTTGACCTGTGTGTTCACTATCTTATCAGTGGATGCTTGTTCCATGTAGTTAGGGTTGAGTTATGTTGGTGTCAGTTGTTCTGTGATCTCTGAGGTATCCAATAATGGTGGAAAATATAGTCAAAGGAGGTCCACATTAAACACTGGGTGCAGGCCGAGGAAGGGTGGAGTGTTGAGCTCAAAAGAATTTCTACCCACAACCTTGTTGATAGTGTAAGGCCCATAGTGAAGTGGGTGGGCTTCCGATGGGGCCCTATGAGACACTCCTTCAACAAATGTAACTAAACTTTTTCTCCAACCTGAAACTAGTGCGGGACCCTGTGTTGATCATGGCGTTGCTTGTACTTAGCATTGGATTTTGCAAAATCTCCTGGACCTGTTGGTGGATGTGTTGAATTCGCTCAAAGAATTTGGTGGATTTTTCGATCTCATACTGAACATGGGAAGCGTTTGTCTATGTGGTATCAAGAGGTAGTACAACATCCATGGGACCCAAGGGTTGGAATCCAAGCTCCACCTGAAAGGGGCTATGGCTGGTGGAGCTATGGAGAGCCATGTTGTAACTTTGTTGAACATAGGGAAGACTCTCATCCCATGTATGCGGATGCTTAGATTTGTACATGTGCAGGATGTGCACAATCATCCGATTGACAACCTTTGTTTGGTCATCTATTTGGGGGTGGAAAGAAGTGGATTTAGTGAGCTTGGTGTCCAACAGTGACCAGAGACTCGACCAAAATGTGCTGAGGAACCTGTTGTCTCGGTCGAAGATGATGGTATGTGGTCGGAGATGATGGTCACAATCATTTTCTTGCCGGGTGGATGGAAGACCAGACATGTAAACCATTGAGATAGGTTCCCAAGGCTTCTTGGGAGTAGGAAGAGGTGTGTATAAGCCTTGCTTCTTGATGGTTGGATTGGAAATGGCACAAGAAGTGAAAGATATGATATACTTGCGGACGTCCTGTCGAATTTTTGGCCAATAAAAATGTTTCTGAAGAATGGGCACACCTTTCTCCACGCAAAAATGTCCTGCCTTCCAACTGTAGTGGGATTCCCAAATCAACTTTGCAAGCTCGCTTGTAGGAACATAGAGATGGCCTAGATGGAATAATAATTTGTCCTGAATGTGAAAATTAGTGACAGTCACGCCTGTACCCAAGAGATGATAGGTGGTGGCGAAGCCTGGATCTTGCCGATAAAGTTGGGGCCACTCAGATACCTCATGTCCACAGGAATGGAGCACAGTGGTGAGTGCAGCCACATGAGGTCAATTGAGGTAGTCAATGACACGATTTGAGATCTTTGTCTTATACTTGATGTTGATATGGAACTGTTGCATGTAGGTGGACCACTTCTAATGGCAGTCATTCTGCAATTTCCCCTGTGTCTGTATGAACTATAGAGACTTGTGATCAATGTGGATGATCATCTCCTTTGCCAGAATGTAATATTTCCATTGATGACAAGCTTGTACATTGGAAAAAATTTCCTTGTCATAGGTGGGGTATTTCCAAACCGTATCTGAGAGTGTCTCACTATGGTATGCCACCGGATGGTCATGTTGAGTGAGAAATGTGCCTACAACATAGTCATATGCATCAATCTCAATATTGAACGGTTGCTACAGATCGGGAAAGGAGAGTATTGGAGCTGAGAAAAAGCGATACTTCAGATCATCGAATGCTCATTGTTGTTCCTTCCCCCACATGAAATTTTCCCTGCCACCACCCTTGTTCACTTGGTTGAGATCCCATGCAATATGGGAGAATCCCAACATGAACCATCGGTAGAAGTTGGCCAGTCCCAAGAATCTCTGAAGCTCAGTTAGTGTGGTCAGGGTTGGACAGTCACGAATGACTTGGATCTTAGTTGGATCAACACTTACCCCATGCTCATCAACAATGTAGCCCAAGTATTGGACCATGTTCATTCCAAAAGAGCATTTTTCCAAGTTGGCATATAGCTTGTGTTGCCGCAGAGTGCTCAAAACTTGTTGAATATGCCACATGTGCTCCTCCCAAGTTATGTTGAAGATGAGGATGTCATCCAAATATACCACCACAAAGGAGTTGGTGAAGGGTTACAATACATCATCCATCAACCTCATGAAAGTGGTTGGTGCATTTGTTAGGCCGAAGGGCATGACCAGACATTCAAAGAGACCTTCTTTAGATTTGAAGGTTGTCTTCTATACATTATTTGGTTTGATGACCACACATTATGTCATTAAACTCTGACTTCATCTACAGTTTGGTTGTGGCAAGATAAAAAAACAATTTTTAGGGCCCTGGAAGTACAATAAGATGTGTTGACATGAAAACATAAAAAATAATCCAGTTGGATTAGGAGAGAGGCCACCAATATCCACATGGAGGATGAGTAGGGCTTCAAACAGACCCAGAAGTGTAGAACCCATGATTACTAAGTACATAAGAACGTGCTAAAAAGCAAACAGACAAGAGGATCCAGTTGGAATAGGTGGGTGGCCACCAATATCCACCTAGATCACCAATCTAGAGAACCTTTTTTACTTAAGGGAAAGATTCAAAGGGCCAAAGAATGAAAAAATAGGGATCTCATGTCCTATATATGAAACTATAAACCTAGGCACCTATGAGAACCCCAAGAATGTCAATTTAGGCAAGACCGTGTCCAAAAAAGACAGGAAATCTTATCTTAAACTTTTTAAAGAATATCAAGATGTCTTTTCTTGGTCTTACGGAGATGTGAAAACATATGATACTCGCATTATCCAACACATGATCCCATTGAAATATGGAATAAAACCATTCCAAAAAAATCTTAGAAAGTACCACCCATATCTGGAACCTCTAATGTATCAAGAGATGAATAAATTGTTAGATGCTAATATTATCTTTCAGGTAAGACACTCTGCATGGGTATCCAATCTGGTGCCTGTCAGAAAGAAGTCTAGGAAGATATGTTTGTGTGTGGATTTCAGAAACCTTAACAGAGCATCAGAAAAATATAACTACCCATTCCCACCCATGGAACAACTCTTACATACAATATCCGACTCTGAAATTGTTTCTCTCATAGATGTTTTCTCCAGATATAACCAGGTCCTAGTTTCAGAAGATGATCGATTAAAAACTACCTTCTGAACCAAGTGGGGAACCTTTGCTTATAAATGCATGCCCTTCAGGCTGATTAACGCAGGTGAGACCTTTTAGAGGGCCATGTATGTATGTTTTTGGGGATTGATTAACAAGTGTATGGTAGTCTATTTAGATGACGTAACAATATACCCAAAAAATAAGGAAGACTACATTCAACATTTGACTCATATCTTCGAAAGGTGTAGGAAATATGGAATATATTTGAACCCTAAGAAATCCATCTTTGACGTAGAGGAAGGGAAGATACTAGGTCATATTATATCTCAAGAATGAATTAGAATCGACACCGAGCAAATAAAAGTGATAGCTCGACTCCCCTTGCCTCACAATAAAAAGGCCATGCAATCTTTCTTTGGGAAAATCAATTTTGTGATAAAATTTACTCCTGACTTCATTGAAACTGAAAAAACTTTACAAAGAATGATTCACAAAGATGCAGAGTTTAAATGGGGTGAAGAGAAGAAAGGTGCTTTCAATAACATCAAAATTTCCATCTTCTAAGCACTATTGTTACGAAGCCCTGATTTTAGCAAATATTTTTTCCTTTATATCTTTGCTTCTGACCAATCCTTGGTTGCAGTACTTACCCAGAAGGATGATGAAAACAATGAAGCACCAGTATCCTTTATGAGCACCAACCTCCAAAGAGTTGAACTGAACTACCCTTCTATAGAGAAACAGGTTTACGCACTATATAAAGCGATTAAACATTTTAGATCCTATATCCTGAAGAATCATACTAAAGTCATAGTACCTCATGTAGCGGTCCGATATTTGTTCACTCAACAAGAGATGGGAGAAAGATGGAGAAATTGGATGGAAACCATCCAAGAATTTGATCTAGACATAAAACCTGCCAAAATATTCAAGGGTCAAGGGTTGTGTAAACTGGCCGCTGAGGCCCATGATCTGATTAACGTAGAAGACTCCGGTTGGGAAAATGAGTTGTCATTATGGTACAGTGAAGCCTTATATGCACCTCCTGGGAAGTAATCCTAGTATGGAAACTTGTCTTATCTTCTACATCATGGAAATTTTCCAAAGAAACTAAACCCTAGAGAAAGGAGAGATCTCAGGTTAAAATCTGCTCAATATCACCTCATAAATTCAGTGATTTTTTCACGTAAATTATGATGGAGTGCTCCTTAGATGTATCGAACACTATGATGCAAAAAAAGTATTGAGAGACCTCCATGACGGTCCATCAGGTGGACATTTTTTAGGAGAAACCACAACTCACAAAAATATTAAGGGATGGAAATGTAAATGCCGGGAAATGTAAATCTTTCCAGTTGAGTGATGGTATAGAAAAGAAAGGAGTCGTTCCACTCCATACAGTGACCATATCAAGACCATTCGAACAATGGGGAATAGATGTCATATGATAAATTATTCCCAATTCTTTGAAAAAACATAAATATATCTTGACTACCACAGATTATTTTACGAGATGGTCAAAGGTTATCCCTCTCACGCACGTTAATGAAAAGGTAGTAATCCAATTTTTAGAACAAGAATTGATAACAAGGTTTGGATTTCCCTTCATTCTCATTTTTTAAAATGCTGCCTACTTTTCTTTCACGCTCTTGAAAAAATTCACCCTTGATAAGGGGATCATAATAAGATATTTTGCAAACTATTATCCGCAAGGGAATGGGGTAACAAAGTCATCTAATATAAACCTGGTGAGAATTAAAAAAAAAACAGTTGTGGAAAATCAGAGGAATTGGCATAATTTGCTTCATAATGTGCCCCTATGGGACGATAGAGTAATGCCTAAAGAAGCCATATGAAACTCTTTGTATTTTCTAGTATATGGACAAGAAGCCATTCTCCCAAATGGATTGTATCTTCCATCTTTACAGCTTGCCTAGGCATCGAGAGGTCAGCCCTCATCCAATATTCAACAAAGGATTAATATCCTTCTCATGCTAGACGAAGAAAAGGAAAAGGATAAAGTTAAGTTCACCACTCATCAACAAGTAGTTAAAAGATGGTTCGACAAACATAAGGCCAGATAAAAAAATTTCGAAGCAGGAGACCTAGTCTGGAAGTGGGATAAAGAAAACGGGCCCAAAGGAAAACACTCAAAGTTTTAAAATATCTTGCTCGGACCTTTTCAGATAGTTGAGAATATCGGGGAAGGAACATATCGGTAACAAAATATGAGGGGGAATCTGACACCTTCCCGATGAATGACCAGACCTTAAAACAATACTTCTCCTAAAAAAATTAATAAAATATTTTGATGCTTTGTTCAAAGTTTTTGTTTCTTTTCAGCATACATTTTTTTATCAGGATGAGTGTGTTGGTTTAGGGAAGATCGTTTTCAAACTCCTTTTTCACTCTTTCTTTTGCTTGTTATTTTATTTTAATTAAGTTGTGTTTAGTAAATCAATGGTTGACTTTAATGAATACGGTGAAGTAGACTATGCTCCTGACCTGCACTTACATGTAAAATGAGAGACGTTGGCTAGACACAAATTTTCAAAAATAAATAAATCATATTTCTCTTTGTAAACATACTACCTGGGGAAGCGATGAAATATCTGCCTAGTTTCTTGGTAAAGCTAAATGGAAAGATGGCTATTTGGAAAGAATCACATGTACCAATGAACATAGTCAGGGAAAGATCCACCTTAACAGTTTCACCTTGTCAAAAAAATATATCCTCCTCTCTGACTCACTCTTGGTATTTATGCCATAAAAAGATAATCCATTAAAAGAGTGTAATGTCTAGGAGGGTATGCAAATAACTCCGTTGGGGCTATAAATGCTCGCTCGCAGTGGAGTAAGGTTTGTGATGTCAGGGTGACTCCATCGGGGATATGGACGCTCACTAGTAGTGGAACAACACCGTAAGAAATGGATGATAGCTAAATGGCCTCACGCCAATGGACGCCCTACCCGAATCTTGTCTATGAAGGACATGGATTGCGGTTAATAGGAAGGGGGTGAAAATCCTAAACCCCACAGGTGGATCTAGATTCATGAACCCAGGAACATATGTACACATTGATAGAAGGGTTCCATTGGAAAGAAATAGAATAAATCCAGATGGT
Organism: Picea mariana; assembly: GCA_032191745.1. Lineage (NCBI taxonomy): Eukaryota > Viridiplantae > Streptophyta > Pinopsida > Pinales > Pinaceae > Picea > Picea mariana. The sequence goes on along the minus strand of JASDQU010104663.1, from coordinate 325,891 downwards.
TTCTCAATCAATTTGTACAGGCTAAGCATGAGGCAAGGATAAAAGATTATGTTTTCTCCCAGAGAATCACCATTTGTTGATCACTCAACTCACCCTAAAAGTCTTCGAGAATTTTTCTTTTCTTTTTGGGTACCACTTTGTCATTTTCTGAATGAAGTCAGTTGTGTAGGGATCAATGTTTTTTCTATTTGTTTTGTTTTATCATCGATCACATTCATTTTGGTCTGAAGTTTGTTGAACAATTTGAAATTTTTATCTAAATAAACATGGCATTAGATTAAGTTGTACATAGCTTAAAATTTGTTTTATAAAGGGCCACGCATCGAACGCCAATCCTGGCTTGCAAAAAAAATTCTTACAAATCGTCGATAAACTGTCAACATAGGCAAAAACAATCATCGATCGTCGATATATCGTCGGCACCGACAAAGAGGGATAAAGGGCACAAAAACATATGTCAAAAATAAAATCATCGACGTCGAAAAGAAACTCTTCTCACGCCTAAGGGGTCAAATCAACCACCACGTGTTTTTCCGTGTAAATAGTCTGTATTTCTCGGTTATTATCCACGCATCTTTTGATGTCCCCCATGTCATATATATACTTCCACATCAACACTATACAAAATTTCTGGTCAGCATCAGAACTTTTACCTAGAGGCACCAAAGAAACAACGCCAAAGATAATTCACCGACATCGATGCACTCATTGACTACTGGTTGATTGCTAGAACACTGAATTTTGGTTTTAGATCGAATATTCATCCGCCAATGTTGACAATCCTAGTTGATCTGCAATTTCCATTTAACGATCCTACTTATGCCTGATACCGATCATACTAGTTCTGTCGAAGTGCGAAGAATGCTCGAGTGAGTTGAGGAGACACCTCTAGCTAAGTGAAGGACGAGGTTTGTGATTTGTTAGACAATTAAGAACTTCATGTAACCAATAACATGATGTCATGCTCCGATCAACTTTAAAAATAAAAATCTCAATGAACTCTAAAAGTAACACACTCCTACGCGACCAACCTGCATTACATTTAATCATGAGCATGATGTGGATTCTATTATAGATTATATAAATCATATCTTTAATCTTGAATTTAAGACTCGATGTGACATGGTAGGTATGTTTTAAATCTGTGAAGTTGGTTCCCAAGCATAGTATTTTATTCACAAAACATTGATCTCCCAAGTAGATGAAGGTGCAAGAGAGTGCATAGAAGAGGTAATAGGTCATTGTGCCACTTCAATTATGAGTAAGCCCAAGTTATTTCCTATGAGGAAGAGGAAAGCATGATCTCTATTGTTTACATTTTTTTATTTCTTCGGATAACACTTGTCTCAGTTTCCTTCTAGATTAATATTTCATTTTGTGCAGGAAAATGCCTCCGCAAAATCCGACAACCAGCCGCTCACCAAGAACGCTCAAAATCAAATAATTGGAGATTGACGAAAGGTTGACACTAGTGACCGCAAGGGAAATTGATTTTTTTTCAAAGAAGGAGTCAGTTATCTGAACTTCCACTAAGAAACAGTTTACCCAAACTCCATCTTTCAAGGACACAGAGGCGAGCACTGGATCTAAAGTATTTCTCCCACATTGGGGGATCTTTTCAACAAAATCAATCAGGAATATTACCCAAAGTTTACACCTCACAACGACTCAGACATCAGGATACTGGATGACTAGGTTTTTCCGAACCTTAGGCAATCATACTTGCATATGGTGGCATGTCGAGCCCCAGTTCTTCCCTGCATTGAAACCCTAGGATGGATAATTGACCACACAGACGTGATGAAATGCACAATAAATAATGGGGATGGTGACTGTGTTGGTGTCTTTCATCCAGTAGTGGTACAAAAATACTACAAACTCAGAGACCCAAAGGAGAGACTGAACACATAATTTGTGGTTAGGTTTTATGAGTTTCATGACACCAACAAATTATTGGCATCATGGTGGAAAGAAGATAAGAAGTTAACAAACAAGAGCAATGGTTGGTACATCATAGTGAACCTCATAGATCCTTATATGCATTTAATGGCTTTAATATGCCCCTTGTATGGGGAAAAAGATTGCTCAAAATTTTCAGAGGTGTGGATGCCCTTAGCATATACTGTGGTAATCTCCAGGAGCAATTTTAATTGGGGAGCCATCATTTCCAAGCAACTAATTATCAACATCCTACAGGCCCATACACTAAAAGATGGAGAAACATCAATTTTCTACATGGCATCTTACTTGTTGCACGTAGTCTATGCGAGAAACGTTTTCGCAGGTATGAATTTAAGCTAGCATGTTGTTGAGTTACCTGTGCATGTTTATTTCAAAATTTTGTGGGAAAATAAGTACAAAACATTTTAAGCCCTAATATGTGATGAGTTCATATCCCAAGTGCACTTCATTATATTTAGAAAATAATTCCCAAGGCTTTCGGCGACAGCCAAAAAAATGATTTCCAAAGTAGGCCATTGGTATTTTGGAGAAACAAGCACTTATATCAGAGCGTTCGGGGCTACTGGTGCACCACACCTACTCCTCATTCATGTCGTGGACTATCTCATATTGGGAGAAATTTGTTACCAGACCATTCTTCAATGCTATAATGCCTGTTTGGTAAAGGATAAGAAGAGGTATTTCATACCCTATGGTTTTCATATTGGGTTTTACATGGTAAAAGACATTGCATAGGCAAAACAAGAGGGATTGAGTTAGCTTGAATATCGGTTCCCCACAAGTTGTTTTCGCAAGCATGATCCAAAAGGCCTGGTACTCTAGCACGCGTCGCAGGTGTCCTCATGTTGGCCATATTCTCATGATAGCTTCGAAGATGAGATCTTTACCGAGGGTACCCAAGAATGGGAGGAAGTGATCTATAAAAGGGCTAACCCAAATATGACCAAATTCAAAGAAATGACCATGGATGAACAAGTTGAGACTATAGAGAACACTGCTAAAGAAGACATTATGGTAAGAGAAGAAAATCGAGCAGTAGAAGTGGCCTAGGCATAGAGAAGGGGGATATTTTTATTAGAAGAAGTCGAGAGAGCTACACAAAGATTAGGGAAAGATCCCTCACTTATTCCTTTGATAGGGCCTTTGAGAATTACCTCAACCGATACAAACGAGGAGGCAGAACTAAATAATTCAAATACAATCCAACCGGAAGAGAGTGTCGACCAAGAAAACACCAGCCCTATGTCACCACAGGAAGGATCATCAATGACTACTACAACTCAGTGAAGGTCACCATGAGCATCAAGTGGGATGGGTATTCCTACTTTCCTCATCGATTTAATCACCATATATGACGATGAGGAAGGTTCAAAAGCTTCGTGCATAACCCTTGTACCAATCACATAGGAGGACGAACCAGGGGAAACATCTGATCCAACTTTCGATGTTTTGGTCCCAAATCCCCAGGAAGGCGACCATGAGGCTAGAAACACTCTTGACAGTGTGTTTCTTAATCAACTGGGAACAAATATTGGGAATGAAACCTCTAAGGACGACTTGGAAACAAGTGAACAAGGAGAAGGAATGGGGCAGCCAGAAATCGACATCCCAATGGTCGAGCTCTCAGCCAATATCAATCATTCTCCTACTTCTCCATCTAGGATAAAGACCCCGTCATTCGACGAGGATCAATAGAAGACCAAGTCACTAGAACATATAGTAAATTCCCCTGCTAAGGAACTAAGCGACCTTGACCTGGAAGCCTAGGTAATGCTCTGCCTTAGGGAGATCAATAGATTCCTGAACTAGTAGACGAAGTCGCCAACATATAGGAAAATGCTTATGACAGGAAAAATAAATCTGTGATGAGACAAATAGTCAAGAAAAGGAAGATCACGCTCGATAGCACCATGTTCATAACCACAGAGGAGATACTATTTGACACAGAAAGTGATAAGATGACCGAGCTAATCAGAGAAGGGATGGCCATAAGCGATGCCACTTTATAGAGGGAAAAAGGGATGAAATGGAGGTAGCCGCCATGAAGAAAGAGTTGGACCATTTGTGACATCAAGCAGAGTATTATCAAAATTCCACACAGACAGTGGTACTCTTAAAGTGTGAGTTCTGAGAGATGTATGCACAATTCACAAGGGAAAGAGACCTCTTCATCGCTCGCATATTTGACTTCTAAGAAGATAACCTTATGGGGATGAGAACATGTAAAGACATGTAATGATGGTATGAGAAGGCACATCAAGCCTTGGAATGGATAGACTACATCAGAGAAGTGTAGAAGGGATGAGATACAAAAGAGCATGATGTCCGAGTGTTGATGGATAGTAGCATTTCTTGAATAAGGAAGGCAGCCAAACATAGGGTAAGAATGGTCCAGGAACCTTGAAAAAAAATGCAGGAAATATGGGAAGAATGTGAGAAAAGCTGGAAGAAAACCAATCAGGAAATGAGGAATATCGATTTTCCAGAGTTTGGCCCACCGAAGGATTTCTTTGATTTATGTGACATAGTCAAGCGACATGCAGAGAAATACCAGGTGTACGAAATGGAGATTTCTTAGGTTTCAAGGATGATCCCAGGTCAAATGAAGAAATTCATGGAGCCTTCGATTAAATATCTCACAACCTTACAACATTTGAGTGTCAGACTAATCAAATACAAAGAACGGGAAATTGAGATGAAGGAGGCCCTCTCAGCTCCAATGGATCAACACAGGTTCCCATATGAAAATACATGCAAAGATACCTTCTACAGATTGTAAGAATACAAGAGGAAAAATACACTTCAGTAAAACGACTAAATGATCTCAAGAGAAGCAAAAGAGAACATAGATAAAGTATTCCACTTGTCATTTTCTTGACTTAACACAACTTAGTAGCTATTTTTAGTTTAGAGTTATTTTATAAATAAGAGAATCGACCTTAAGATCTGGGTTGATGGTTTTGCAGAGAAAGATGTTTTTTGGAATATTGTAAGAGAATTATTTTTGTGCAAGTTATTTTAATTAAGAAGTTTTGTTTAGAACCAAAGACATTTCTTTCATCTAAGGCATAAATGTGATTGGACCGAGGGGGATTATCTCTGTCTTCGAATTCAATATTTGTTGTTGTATTGAGTAAGATTTGTTGTATTTTTTATTTAATTTATCTTATAATGTTGCAACAGTTCTTTTATTCTAGTTGATGAATAGAAATCGATTGTGTTAACAGGTGATTGATAATAGAGCATTGAAAATTACTTTTCCTGCACTAACTTATGGTCACGTATATATTTTCTTTATGTAAATGTTATCTCAGACAATGTTGAATGTCTAAAAATCACAATGGTATTATTTCTAGTTTGAAGTAGTTTACGTCTTCTTCGTCTGCACGCTAAGGTATAAAGGTTATCCTAAAAACCCAACTTTCTCCAACACATATTAACTTCCCTCTACCATTTAGTTTAAGCTCTATCTTTCTTTTGTTACAAATTTTAGAAAAATAACCAAAAGGAGAATTGCATAGCATGAGAAAAAGTTTCACAGAAAATACATATCTATCAGTCATGATTAAATCCCATCGATAATTCTAGCTAGATCACAAATTTGGAGAACCTTACCACTCATCAAATGCTTACAAGTCTAATTGGGCCTCTTAAGCGAGTTTGTTTCATGTTGTTGAGTTAAAAGGATCTCGGAACCCTCAACACAATGTTATAATTACCTGACTTGTCATATTTTAAAAATGACCTTATTTCCCACAACCCTTCATGTCTAGTCATGCCCGCTAAATTTCCATTAGACATGCCAAAATTCAATGGAAAGTTGGGAGAATACCCCTCCATGCACATCATGACATATCATTTGTGGTGCTCATCCAATTATTTGATGGATGATAGTGTGAGGTTGTGTCTTTTCCAAAGATCCTTGACCGAAAGTGCCATCAATTGGTATATTGATTTAGAAGGCACTTCCTTTAAAATTTTAATGACTTGGAAATGGTGTTTCTAACATATTACCAATTTCCCATACAATATGATATTAGAACATAGATCTTGAAATCTGTGTGAAAAGATACTTCCACTCACATTTTTTTATCATATTCATGAGTGAAGGTGAAGACATAGGATGATCAAGACCTAGATTCTAGAAAAAATCTTAATGGATTGGTTTACAAAGTCCCTTTCACAACCCATTTCTAAGGATGTAGCTATGGTCAGGGTGGCTACTGAGGAGAAAGTCATCATGAATTCCCAACACTTGGATTTGATTTACTCTTAGTCAGGAACTCTGTATGACATTATCCTGCATGTTCCTATGCCATTGATAGATCTGAAAAATACAAAACTAGGACCCCACACTGATGATGTGGTGGGTTTAGTTTCTCATTCATATGTGGGCTAATTAGCTAATCAGATGGCTCACATGTATATTTCATCACACCCATAATCTTCTACTTATAATTATCAAAATAAAATACTCCCCACTCAGACCTCCAAGCTGAATTTAGTGCAATCCATGCAATCGAAGGAACCTACAAAACCTGAAGGAAAAAAGAAGAGGAATAAAAAGAAAAATTCCAACACTGAGGAAGGGATTGATCCCACCCAAACATATCAATGGGGGGGCATGAAAGAGAAGAAAAAGAGTCAGTTCCCCTGCATGATTTTTGGGAAGGACCACACTACGTCATCAAAATCCCAGGAAGGATGAGTTCCATTAGTATTTGGCTCAACAAAGGCCCCCCCAGTAGCCCACTTTCCTAACTCATCCTTTTCACCCTCAACCTCAACACATGGTTACAACAAATGCTTCCCCTCCACAAGGGGGCATGGAAGGTACCCCTCAATGTGAGGGTCTTCCTCGAATGCCACAACTTTCATGTGTGACCAGCCAATTAGCTTGTAGACTCAAGCCAAGAACTACAACAATTATGAGCCTACTGTCATTGTTCATGAATCAACATCTTCTTCCCAACATGGTATCCCTCTTCATATTCAGAAGACATACTTTGACACATCACTTCATCCCCTGAAGGGCGTTCTTTGATGAATGACACATAACCTGAACACACAGGCCACCCACAACTACAATATTGTGGAAGACTTGGCCCAGGCACCATGTGCCATTTTTGCACTCGAAGTCCTGCAAAGTTTCCCAACATAGAAGAAATCCTTTTTGTCTTCCATAGGTGGGGTGGATCCCTTAGAGTTGAGTCTGATAACCTTTGATTTTTATCTGGTTCATCATAGGCTCTCCCATCAAATCTCTTTCCAGATCAAAATGAGAATGATGGGGACAAATATCCTTCACACTATGATTGATGAAGTAGCCTCTACTTGCATTATGTCTATGTCCTGTTAAAAGTCCCTTGGATCTCCAAATCTTGATACATCTGCAACATTTTTGAAATAATTCGATGGACATATGTTCCAGCCCCATGGGATAATCACCACCTTACCCATTGAGTTAGGTGGTAAGATTGTCTTTGTTTCTATAGAGGTTGTCGATGCACCTCTTGAGTAAAATTTATTACTCGGGTGCACATGGTTCTACTAGATGACTGCAGTTGTCTTGTCAATATTTAGGGTCTTATGTTTCCCTCATCAAGGAAAAATAGTGACAATTGATCAACTTGCATTTTGTACCCTAGACCTTAGATACAATGCATGGTATAATGTACCCTTTGTTGGTGATACCCAATAATATGACATGAGTGTTGGTGCGGGGATGTTAAAATACCCTTCACTCATGGGAACATTCCCTATTACCACACCACCTCCTATTGTGAATGTTTCTCCAATAAAATTCAATATGATTTCTTCATTTACCAGTGGATCCCTTGGGTCTATCGGTCCTTGGGTGGTATCTTATCCTAAGGATGTTGATTCATATGGAGTTACCATGCCACCCACCGTAATTCAGATTTTCGATTTGACAATCCCATCAACATATTTTGATACTATTCNCATATTGAATTTTATTGGAGAAACATTCACAATAGGAGGTGGTGTGGTAATAGGGAATGTTCCTCCAATAAAATTCAATATGATTTCTTCATTTACCAGTGGATCCCTTGGGTCTATCGGTCCTTGGGTGGTATCTTATCCTAAGGATGTTGATTCATATGGAGTTACCATGCCACCCACCGTAATTCAGATTTTCGATTTGACAATCCCATCAACATATTTTGATACTATTCAACAACTCCATCCTCATATGGAGTGTGATCAACCCACTCCACCTACATGGGTTGTTGACTCTCCACATTCACAAGATTTATTATATCATGAGTTTCCTTTGGATGAGGCCACCCTGGATTTCATATCTTCCCTAGATAAATCCCATAGATGAGGTGATGTATTGATCATCGTTTCTTGATTCATAACCCATGAGAGTTAGCATGATGAGTCTTGACCCTTGTCCACCTCGATTATATTTTTTAGAACTTACCATTGAATTCTTTGCTTCCCATTACACCGAAGATTTCCATTTCATACCCCATTTACATCTTGATGGGAATAATCAAGGAGATGTGATAGCTCCAAAGACTACTCATGATGAGTATATTTGTATGAAGAAATTCATTCCTATGTGGCATGGCCCTGACATGGTAATCCACATGATGCCAACATTGACTCATGAGTTCATCGATTATGAAAAATATCCTTGGCTTGAGCCTAGAAATGGGCTCCTCTTTTCATAAACCATTCAAATGTGTAGTTCCTTGTACATATGTGTGTGATGTGAGTAATTTTTTTTTTTATATATCATATCCAAAAAATCCAAAAACATTTTCTTTTTTGAGATTTCACTATTTGTTTTAACCTTGGAATCTAGTTTACATGTGTGGACAAGATTACAGGGACTTTTTTTTATGAAAATGATGACTTCCATTGAACTTGAGGCACATGTTTTCAAACTGGCATATAGGGATAGGTTTTTCCCTACATCCACACTTTGCATTATTTACCATCCATTATTTCGACACGTGCCTTAGGTTCAATCCCATCAGGTTGCGAGATTAGCCACTCCATTTTTTCCCGTCGCAAGTTGTATGATAGTGCCTACCCTACATGGGTGCCCTAGTTAGCACCTTGATTTCCATATGAATCCCATGTTGTGATTTCCCATAGGTCCAGGAACCCTCTTGTAGTTCCACCATGACTTGACGTTGAGACTCATTTTTCTCTCTTCTTCTATATTATGGCAATTTCCCTAAGGGGTTCCTGATTTTTATGTTACTTAATGGTTTCCTATGAATTTGTTGCTTACATAATTCACCCCATTGTTGCACTATTTTTTCCCAGATCCCACTTACCACTATTTATTTATCCCTTGGACATCCACCTCTTGCATTATTTGGCCTCAATTTTGCATCCACCTACCCATGGAGAAAACAATTGCTAAGAGTGTATCTCACTTGCCAATACCATTTGCATTCATTTTTCTTAGGTTGGTTCCATGTGCTTGGAACATAGGATCATGTTGTTAAGCCACTCATTCTCTCCATACGAGTACACTTTTATCTCTTTTTCAGACTCATCAAAGGACATGAAAAATACACTAACAAGTACACTTTTATCTCTTTTTTCAGACTCGTAAAAGGAGATGAAAAATACACTTTAGAGTACACTTTTACCTCTTTTTTGGACTCGTTAAAAGACACTATCACGAATATACTTTTAAATTTTTTAGGGCTCATTAAAATTGAATTAAAAAGACACTACTAAGCATAGTTGTGTCCTTCTTTCATGCTTGTTAAACCATGAATGAGACAAAAAACAATAAAATAAAATAAAATAAAGTGGGGTTTTTTACCATTGATCTATATCGAAATGGGAGTGTCACTTGAGTTTCCCTTGAACATGGAACAAGTTTGAGTCATCTTATTACAGTTGGGTTTTAGCTTGCCTAAGATCCATCTTAGTAATATGAGTTAGAGATACTCCTCCGACTGGTTACTCTTCTAGTCATCATGGAGAGTGCTTTAATGGCTCTTGTGTTGTTGCACTATATTCACCCAACTCTTGAGTCTAGTTTCCAAGTCACCATTATGTTGGGTTATATGTTCAAGGGAATTTTAAGCCTGGTAGACCATATGTTATTTTGTTTAATTTTCAAGTCGGTCATCCCTGTGTCAGTTATAATTAGTGATTCCATATCTTCACAACATCTCTCAGTATATTTTTCATGTCTATTAATGGGGGATATAGAAATGATCTCCTTCTATGGATCCATTCCTATTGATTTCAACACATTATCTAGGAGAGGGATTTAGAAACTAGCTAGTACTTTGGAGCTTGCAATTCTCAGTGGAAATCCTCCTCTCAATCGAAAACGGGTTTTCATAATTGACTCTTGATTGATTGATTATATGAGTGTTTGACATCATATCCTATATTCACACTTGCTATATTATACTAGGTACCTTGGGGTGAATGTTCATCATTGGTGTTTTCCCTCATGTTTGTTAACAGTGTACCTCAACGACAGGTAGTCAGACAATTTCTACTATGCTAGACATCAGTTCATCTATTCACATGTTGTAGATTCATACCATCAGGGTTTGAGAGGAAGACCTTGGATTTGGGGCCACCTCCTTTATTTACAACATCCCCTCCCAAGTTGAGATAGAGTATATCACTTTTCTATGAGTACTTTGAAGAATTCAAGGGAATTCTCCTCAATTCCCATTGTCTTCCTGATATATATGATGTGACATAGATCAACATTGTATTTTCTCATGGCTACGATCTTATTGATGACATCCACTATGTATTATTTCATGGCCATGGTCTTGCATTTCATGTCATGGACTTGCAGTGTATTTTTTGGTGGACATGCTTTGATACTCTTCAAATTATGAGTATTTCTACCTCGTGGATGGTCTATATATTCTTTTATCCTTGGTGTTTGATTGTGGGTACTCTTTGACCATCAAACCTCTTTTCTCTCTCCTCACACTACCTCACATGGATACTATTTTATTGTAATATGTTTCGGCCATCCATTCCTTTCTTGATCTCACACATTCAGGAGAAATTATTATAGCCTTAATTTCCACCCTACAGGGTCAGAGAGGAACACAGTAGAAGATTAAATCCAAAACACAACTCTAGATTAATATTTAGGACATTTTTGTAGGGTGTCTCTTTTCATGCATGAAAAACAAGCGACATGTCATGGGTCATCTATAATGCAACCCGCGACACCTTATGTAACCTTCTATATTTGTGGATTTGAAGAGGTAAGTGAGGGATGATTTGGTTCTTCATAGAATGAGCCTTGGAACTCACATCATTTGAGTCTCCACTGGTCTCTAGAATAACTAGAAGCTTTCCCAAACCTCTTCCAAGGATATATATAAAAAAGGAAAATCTTAAGCATGAGGAGAAAGAATCATTTACAGATATGGAAATTTAGGACCAAAACAACCATGATATATGAAAGACAACCTTCATGAAAAGGTATTTTACTCCTACCACTTCTTAGTTTAATTATAAATCCAATTGCCTGAATCTAAAGAAAATCCATAGAAGTCTATCCCTATGTCTGTCTAGGATCAGTAGGAAGATCCTAGGGAGATATTACCATCCACTCATGAGATTTTCACCACAATAGTTGTAACCTTGGATTGGATACCATCCACAACAACCCCATAAATTAAAAAAAAAATATTGTTGCAATATTTATCTTCTCTTACAATTTGATGTAATTAATTGAATATGTGAGTAACATTTTTTAGGCCACTTTCAATAACTATTCAATTTTCTCTTGCCAATAAAACTTTAAATATATTCATAGCTCCTTAGCAACACATATCCAAATGTATTTTATGTTAAGAATATAAAAAAAATTGCATAACACTACCATAGATTTATCTTAACTCTGTATTTATTAAACAAAATAGTAAAATGTGGAAATGCAATGCAAGGTGGTTTGCACCTCTGAGTCTTTTTATCATTTTTACACTTAATAAAGAAAAATAAATAAACACACTCCTATTTCCACCTCCTTGGGTGGTAGAATGCACCTCAACATAAAGAAGAAATGAATGAAATAATGGGGAATCTGGAGAAAAAAAGCTTGCTAGTCATCAGACTCTTGGAGAATTGGATAAAAATTGAAAAACTTTTAAGTGCATTAGGAATATGTACTTCAAGTTCTTGAAAACAAGAACCAAAAGATTTCAAGGAATACTTGATTCAATTATTTAACATAGCTTAGAATACTTGTTGAATATTAGCTTTAAATAAAAATCTTGTCTTCAAGATTCTTTTTATCTGAAGCATAAGATTTATTCCCAATGTCTAATTATGGAACCACTTTGTGCTATAAATATGAACTCAAATATTCTTGTGTAATACAAAATGTGTATACAATGTATGTATAGTTGAGAATACTCGGTTTCTTTCTCTTGCATCTTCTTTATCCCACCTTCAATTATACGCTCATATTAATTGAATAGAGAAAAAATCACAATTTTCTATTTAAGAATGGTAAGGTATCATTGACCTATTTCTCTTAAAGGAGAATAAACAAACATTCACAATTTAATTGATTTTCCAAAGGAAATGATTGAATCCCCACCTTCAGTTACACACAATTCTGATTGATAACAAAATTTGGTCAACCCTTCAAATAGTATTGAAAGGGTGGCCTTACTTGGCTAGTTCTGATTTAAAGGTCCATTCCTTGAACAAACATTAAAGTACATAAAATAAGAATTTTCATAAGTCATGAATATTTTATTCCACAATCAGCAATCAAAATTCTAATTATGTGTGATTAGATAAAGGCTCAATTTAATAAAAGATTGTGCATCAAAATCAAATACGATCATTTATATTTAACTTTGACATTCCATAAAGAGAATGATGAACATACGAGCCATCTCTAAATTCTTCAAGCCATGAACATACGAGCCATCTCTAAATGATGAACATACGAGACAAATTTTCAATTCAGTCAAGCCATCTCTAAATTCTTCACCAAAGAGATGGTAACCATCTTCTCAAAAATGGTTAGTAACCATCTTCTCAAAAATGCAAGCCATAATATGAGATGAACATATGGATGCAAAGAGATGGTGAACATTACAAAGTATCAAGGTGGCCATTTTCCCCAAACTTGTCATGATAAACTTGCTCCAATACATTGGACTTATTATATTTAAAGGATAATAAGTTGCAGGTTTGATCAAAGATAGTAAATAAAACAAACGTATTGATATTTATGATCAACAATAATATCAACTCTTATCAACTAACTTGACTAGTTGACCTAAGAGTTTAAATGAGAGAGACAAGATACAAATGATATATCACATTCTATAAATTATTCAGTTACACGAATAAGACTATCTAGAGATGAGTAGGTCAACCAATGCTACTTTTCATATCACTAGAGTCAAACTAGGATTCTCTAAAATTTAATTAAAGAGAAACACATTCATACTCAAACATATTCATATTGTTTATTATTTTTTTACATACAGTTTCATGTTTGAATACACATTCAAGCGCAGTTCCTAACAAGGATAAACTCCCAAACATATAGTGTTCCATATTTAAAACATATTTCTCGTGAACTATATTTCTAGGCAAGAAGTTAAAATAAAACATTATGAATTTTAACCAAGTTTTCTTCCTTCTTAGATCTCAAAATGTTTCTCTACCTATGACCACATGGGATGACCCCTTAACAACTTGTTATGTGGTTATGCTAAAATATTACAAGCAAGTGTGCTTGCTATGAAATTATTACAATTCTCAAACATAAATTTCGTAGAAATGATAAACGAAACAATTTGGAAGATTTTATCTATTTATGATAAACGAAACAATTTGGAAAATTTTATCTATTCTATATACAAAAAAAACCATAGCCCGAACTTTGATTTTCTTGTGAACCAGGTTATAAACATAATTTTATAGGGATAAAAAGAAATGAATTACTACCTACAATAGTAATGAGAGTCCATATTTTATCACTCCACAATTACAATTATTTATAATTTTAATTCAACCAACTATAAAATAGAAACATTCTTGGAAACTAGGAAAAAAATTTCATAAAACAAAATTTATAAACTAGAACCAAGTTTTAACTTATCTATTGAAACATTGTAGAACAACTAGCTAAGCCAGCGATTTAGACCCAACCATGGGTAATTTGTAGAAAAAATCACCCCCTAGCTAGGCTATGATACCATAAGGGTGAAATAGGGTAATTTGTAGAAAACATCACCCCCTAGCTAGGCTATGATACCATAAGGGTGAAATAGGATAAAATCACTCAAATTCACACTCTTCTACAGGTTCAAACCAATGATTTTACTGCTAGCTTCTTGAGGACAAAGAATGACTAAGGCACCCACATTACCTGCCCCACACAACACAAGGAGCACCTCCTTCTCTGTTGTACAGTAACTCATATAATACTCCTTTTTTATGCTTTTTAGAATGTGCATAGAAAGGTCTGGGATTTTATCTCAAGATTCAACAAAATTCTCCATGGTTTCTTGGATTTTCCTTCATCCTACAAGCTTCAAGTCATGTCTTGTTGTGTCTATCATGGGATTGGATCTATTTTTTTTGTTTTCTAACCCCTAAATTTTTTTTTCCACCTTTTTTCTAATGCTCCTCTCTCCCAATTCGAATTTTCCTCATGCATAATGGAAAGAGAATTCAAACTCAACTTATTTTCCTAGTTCCAAGAATGTAGGGGGACACCTTGGTATATCTTAGGAACTAGTGTTTTAGATTAAGGAATTTGTTCCATCCACTCCTCTTAACTCTTTTTTGTTTTGAAATTCAAATTTGAAATGGGTGATGGTTCAAGGTATCATAAGGTAGGTGTTTTTAGGCATAAAATCCCCTTAGAACCCCTCACCTTTCCCCTATTGTGGTATCATAGCCTCTATAGCCGCTCAAGCTCAACCAACCTTGGTCATTTTCCATTAACTGCAAAAGTAAAATACTTACAATATTTAAGAGAGTATAACCAGAATGTTACATCCCCTCCCCCTTGAAATAACACTATCCTTGATGTTCTATTATTGCAACAATGTTTATATATTAATTCTTTAGTTGTACCTGCATTG
>JASDQU010104663.1:288161-310792 GCA_032191745.1 Picea mariana | reverse complement strand
GCCCTTCTTGTGTTGCGGCTTGGACTGGTTGTCCTGAGAGCGACCATCTCGTCTCGGTCCCTTGTTGTGTGGGTTGGGGCCGCCTTTGCCCTGCTTCGGCTGTGAGGAGTTTGCAGATCCAAACTCTCTCCTCTTTTGCTTAAATTTCTGCTCGATCTTGACAGTGTATCTATAAGATATGACCAATGAGGCAATATCCAGAAACTCCATTTTTGTTTGAATGTATCTATGAAAACAATTGTGGTATTTGAGCACCAGATGACGCTCAGAGTATTTGATACACAATTTGGTGTGGAGGATATGGAAATTATTGGTGAAATATGGTACTGTCTGGTCCCTTTCTTGACGGAGGGTGGTCCATCTAGTATATTGGTCCTTGTAGCTTCCAACATGGTAGTATTGATCTTTAATGGTGTCCCAAAATGAATCCCATGTAGGGGCCACCACAAATATTGCAGATTCCTCTATGTCCTTTTTCTCATAGTAAGTGTCCCACCAGCCCTTTACATTGGGGAAAACCTTGAGGAGTGCAAAAGTAATCTTTTCCCTATCGAAAAAATTGTGGACCGAAAAATACCCTTCAGGTAGATTCAACCATTTATCTTCAAATAATGGAATATCAAAATTTACCTATACCTTTAAGGGGGTTGCATGATTGCTTGATGAAGATGCTTCTCCTGTGGGAAGTCATCGAAGGATCTGCGCAAAGTTGTCCATCGTTTGGTTCCTTTGTTGCACAAGGGTTTCCTCGAGCAACATTTTAATAGGATTTCCTGCTCCATCATCTTTATTTTCGTCCCCCATGGGTTTTTGTCGGACTCGGCACAATCGATCTTGCAACGACTCGATTGGTTCGAGTCCCAACTTCTTCTACCCAGATCTTGTCGGGGACATGCACAAATAAAAATAAATGAAGAGCAGGCCACTTTGATACCACTGATTCGGATTTAGGAGAGAAACTAACTGATTGTAGATTGAATACAATAAACACAGAGATATGAAGAATAACACATATATCCAATGAAAAATATCTTCTATTAAATAAATGAAATAGGCTGAAACTATAAAATTGCAAAACTGAAACACTTGCTCGAATGGTGGTAGCTATCTCTGAGAAGAGATGTGGCTGATACGTGCATCCGTCTGAGTAGAATGATTACAATGAGGCTCTAGAGGCCTTTTTGATATTACTCATGAATTCCAAAACCCTAGACATCCAAAAACCTAACCCTAGAAGGTGAAACGCCAAAAGTCATATGGGCCCTTATGGGTAAGTTGGTACCTCAACTTCTCGGGGTCGTAAATGTTTCCTACAACCTCTGTTTCAGGTGCGTGATAGATTGTTGGAAAGGTCTTTCAGAGATCTACACATTTTGTTGTCAAACTCTAACTCTGTCTACAATTTGATTGTGAAAAGCCAAAAAAACAATGTTTAGGGCCTTAAAACGTCCCTGGAAGTACAACAAGATGTGTTGACATGAAAACATACAAAATAAGCCAGTTAGATTAGGAAAGAGGCCACTAGTATCCACCTGGAGGATGTGTAGGGCTTCAGACATCCCCAGAAGTGTAGAAACCATGATTACAAAGAAGTACAAAAGAATGTGTTGAACAAAAAAATGGACAAGAGGAGCCAGTTGGAATAGGTGGGTGGCCACCAATATCCACCTGGATCAATACTCCCCCCTTAGGAAGCAATGGTATCCATTGCATTGATTTACCCCATCAGGTGAGGAAAATTCTGTTGGATTTGGCCCTGGGTGAGCCACTTGCCTTGGTGTAGGAGTTGCCCTTCCTTGACAACCCGATAAAGTTGGATCCTTTACTGGTGAGTGCCCTTGACCTGTGTGTCCACTATCTTATTAGTGGATGATTGTTCCATGTAGTTAGGTTTGAGTTATGTTGGTTTCATTTGTTCTGCGATCTCTGAGGTATCCAATAATGGTGGAAAATATGGTCAAAGGAGGTCCACATTAAACACTAGGTGCAGGCCAAGGAAGGGTGGAGTGTTGAGCTCAAAAGAATTTCTACCCACAGCCTTGGTGATAGTGTAAGGCCCATAGTGAAGTGGGTGAAGCTTCCTATGGGGCCCTATGAGACACTCCTTCAACAAATGTAACTAGACTTTTTCGCCAACCTGAAACTAGTGCGGTACCCTGTGTTGATCATGGCGTTGCTTGTACTTAGCATTGGATTTTGCAAAATCTCCTGGACCTGTTGGCGGATGTGTTGAATCCGCTCAAAGAATTTGGTGGATTTTTCGATCTCATACTGAACATGGGAAGCATTTTTCTATGTGGTATCAAGAGGTAGTACAACATCCATGGGACCCAAGGGTTGGAATCCCAGCCCCACATAAAAGGGGCTATGGCTGGTGGAGCTATGGAGAGCCCTGTTGTAACTGTGTTGAACATAAGGGAGACTCTCATCCCATGTACGTGGATGCTTAGATTTGTACATGTGCAAGATGTGCACAATTATCCAATTGACAACCTTTTTTTGGTCATCTATTTGGGGGTGGAAAGAAGTGGATTTAGTGAGCTTGGTGTCCAACAGTGACCAGAGACTCAACCAAAATGTGTTGAGGAACCTGTTGTCTCGGTTTTAAGATGATGGTATGTGGTTGGAGATGATGGTCACAATCATTTCCTTGCTGGGTGGACGGAAGACCAGACATGTAAACCATTGAGACAGGTTCCCAAGGCTTCTCGGGAGTAGGAAGATGTGTGTATAAGCCTTGCTTCTTGATGGTTGGCTTGGAAATGGCACAGGAAGTGAAAGATATGATATACTTGTGGACGTCCTGTCGAATTTTTGGCCAATAAAAATGTTTATGAAGAATGGGCACACCTTTCTCCACGCAAAAATGTCCTGCCTTCCAACTATAGTGGGATTCCCAGATCAACTTTGTAAGCTCGCTTGTAGGAACATAGAGATGGCCCAGATGGAATAATAATCTGTCCTGAATGTGAAAATTAGTGACAGTTGCACCTGTACCCAAGAGATGACAGGTGGTGGCGAAGTCTGGATCTTGCCGATAAAGTTGGGGCCACTCAGATACCTCATGTCCACAGGAATGGATCACAGTGGTGAGTGCAGCCACAGGAGGTCGACTGAGGTAGTCAACGACACGATTTGAGATCTTTGTCTTATACTTGATGTTGAGATGGAATTGTTGCATGTAGGTGGACTACTTCTAATGGCAATCATTCTACAATTTCCCCTGTGTTTGTATGAACTACAGAGGCTTGTGATCAGTGTGGATGATCATCTCCTTTTCCAGAATGTAATATTTCCATTGAAGACAGGCTTGTACATTGGAATACATTTCCTTGTCATAGGTGGGGTATTTCCAGATCGTATTTGAGAGTGTCTCACTATGGTATTCCATCGGATGGTCATGTTGAGTGAGAAATGCGCCTACAACATAGTCAAATGCATCAATATCAATATCAAACGATTGCTACAGATCGGGAAAGGAGAGTATTGGAGCTGAGAAAAAGCAATACTTCAGATCATCGAATGGTCATTGTTGTTCCTTCCCTCACATGAAATTTGCCCTGCCACCACCCTTGTTCACCTGGTTGAGAGCCCATGCAATATGGGAGAATCCCAACACGAACCGTCGGTAGAAGTTGGCCAGTCCCAAGAAGCTCTGAAGCTCAGTTAGTGTGGTTAGGGATGGACAGTCATGAATGACTTGGATCTTAGTTGGATCAACATTTACCCCATGTTCATCAACAATGTAGCCCAAGTATTGGACCATGTTCATTCCAAAAGAGCATTTTTCCAAGTTGGCATATAGCTTGTGTTGCCGCAGAGTTCTCAAAAGTTGTTGAATATGCCACATGTTCTCCTCCCAAGTTATGTTGAAGATGAGGATGTCATCCAAATATACCACCACAAAGGAGTTGTTGAAGGGTTACAATACATCATCCATCAACCTCATGAAAGTGGTTGGTGCATTTGTTAGGCCAAAGGGCATGACCAGACATTCGAAGAGACCTTCTTTAGATTTGAAGGTTGTCTTCTATACATTAGTTGGTTCGATGACCACACATTATGTCATTAAACTCTGACTTCGTCTACAGTTTGGTTGTGGTGAGACAAAAAAACAATTTTTAGGGCCCTGGAAGTACAATAAGATGTGTTGACATGAAAACATAAAAAATAATCTAGTTGGATTAGGAGAGAGGCCACCAATATCCACATGGAGGATGAGTAGAGCTTCAAACAGACCCAGAAGTGTAGAACCCACGATTACTAAGAAGTACATAAGAACATGCTAAAAATAAAACGGACAAGAGGATCTAGTTGGAATAGGTGGGTGGCCACCAATATCCACCTAGATCACCAATATGGAGAACCTTTTTGACTTAAGGGAAAGATTAAAAGGGACAAAGAATGAAAAAATAGGGATCTCATGTCCTATATATGAAACTATAAACCTAGGCACCTATGAGAAACCCAAGAATGTCAATTTAGGCAAGACCGTGTCCAAAACAGACTGGAAATCTTATCTTAAACTTTTTAAAGAATATCAAGATGTCTTTGCTTGGTCTTACCGAGATGTGAAAACATACGATACTTGCATTATCCAACACATGATCCCGTTGAAATATGGAATTAAACCATTCCAACAAAAGCTTAGAAAGTACCACCCATATCTGGAACCTCTAATGTATCAAGAGATGAATAAATTGTTAGATGCTAAAATTATCTTTCAGGTAAGACACTCTGCATGGGTATTCAATCTGGTGCCTGTCAGAAAGAAGTCTAGGAAGATATGTTTGTGTGTGGATTTCAGAAACCTTAACAGAGCATTAGAAAAATATAACTACCCATTCCCAGCCATGGAACAACTCTTACATACAGTATCCGAAACTAAAATTGTTTCTCTCATAGACGTTTTCTCCAGATATAACCAGGTCCTAGTTTCAGAAGATGATCGATTAAAAACTACCTTCTGAACCAAGTGGGGAACATTTGCTTATAAAGGCATGCCCTTCAGGCTGATTAACGCAGGTGAGACCTTCTAGAGGGCCATGGATGTATGTTTTTGGGGATTGATTAACAAGTGTATGGTAGTCTATTTAGATGACGTAACGGTATACTCAAAAAATAAGGAAGACTACATTCAACATTTGACTCAGATCTTCGAAAGGTGTAGGAAATATGGAATATATTTGAACCCTAAGAAAACCATCTTTGACGTAGAGGAAGGGAAGCTACTAGGTCATATTATATCTCAAGAATGAATTAGAATCGACACCGAGGGAATAAAAGTGATAGCTCGACTCCCCTTGCCTCACAATAAAAAGGCCATGCAATCTTTCTTTGGGAAAATCAATTTTGTGATAAAATTTATTCCTGACTTCATTGAAACTAAAAAACCTTTACAAAGACTGATTCACAAAGATGCAGAGTTTAAATGGGGTGAAGAGAAGAAAGGTTCTTTCAATAACATCAAAATTTCCATCTCCTAAGCACCATTGTTACGAAGCCCTGATTTTAGCAAATATTTTTTCCTTTATATCTTTGCTTCTGACCAATCGTTGGTTGCAGTACTTACCCAGAAGGATGATGAAAAAAGTGAAGCACCAGTATCCTTTATGAGCACCAACCTCTAAAGAGTCAAACTAAACTACCCTTCGATAGACAAACAGGTTTACGCACTATATAAAGCGATTAAACATTTCAGATCCTATATCTTGAAGAATCACACTAAAGTCACAGTACCTCATGTAGCGGTCCGATATTTTTTCACTCAACAGGAGATGGGAGAAAGACGGAGAAATTGGATGGAAACCATCCAAGAATTTGATTTAGAAATAAAACCTGCCAAAATATTCAAGGGTCAAGGGTTGTGTAAACTGGCCGCTGAGGCCCATGATCTGATTAATGCAGAAGACTCCGGTTGGGAAAATGAGTTGTCTTTATGGTATAGTGAAGCCTTATATGCACCTCCTGGGAAGTAATCCTAGTATGGAAACTTGTCTTATCTCCTACATCATGGAACTTTTCTGGAGAAACTAAACCCTAGAGAAAGGAGAGATCTCAGGTTAAAATATGCTCAATATCACCTCATAAATTCAGTGTTTTTTTCATGTAAATTATGATGGAGTTCTCCTTAGATGTCTCGAACACGATGATGCAAAAAAAGTATTGAGAGACCTCCATGACGGTCCATCAAGTGGACATTTTGTAGGAGAAACCAAAACTCACAAAATATCAAGGGATGGAAATGTAAATGCCGAGAAATGTAAATCTTTCCAGTTGAGTGACGGTATAGAAAAGAAGGGAGTCGTTCCACTCCATACAGTGACCATATCAAGACCATTCAAACAATGGGGAATAGACGTCATAGGATAAATTACTCCCAATTCTTTGAAAAAACATAAATATATCTTGACTACCATAGATTATTTTACGAGATGGTCGGAGGTTATCCCTCTCACGCACGTTAATGAAAAGGTAGTAATCCAATTTTTAGAACAAGAATTGATAAAAAGGTTTGGATTTCCCTTCGTTCTCGTTTTTTAAAATGCTGCCTACTTTTCTTTCATGCTCTTGACAAAATTCACCCTTGATAAGGGGATCATAATAAGATATTTTGCAAACTACTATCCGCAAGGGAATGGGGTAACAAAGTCATCTAATATAAACCTGGTGAGAATTAAAAAAAAAAACAGTTGTGGAAAATCAGAGGAATTGGCATAATTTGCTTCATAATGTGCCCCTATGGGATGATAGAGTAACGCCTAAAGAAGCCATGTGAAACTCTTTTCACTTTCTAGTATATGGACAAGAAGCCATTCTCCCAAATGGATTGTATCTTCCATCTTTACAGCTTGCCCAGGCATCGAGAGGTCAGCCCTCATCCAATATTCAACAAAGGATTGATATCCTTCTCATGCTAGACGAAGAAAAGGAAAAGGATAAATTTAAGTTCACCGCTCATCAACAAGTAGTTAAAAGATGGTTCGACAAACATAAGGCCAAATAAAAAAATTTCGAGGTAGGAGACCTAGTCTGGAAGTGGGATAAAGAAAACGTCCCAAAGGAAAACACTCAAAGTTCTAAAATCTCTCACTCGGACCTTTTCAAATAGTTGAGAAGATTGGGGCAAGAATATATCGGTAGAAAAATCTGAGGGGGAATCCGACACCCTCCCGATGAATGGCCAAACCTTAAAACAATACTTCTCCTAAAAAAATTAAAAAAATATTTTGATGCTTTGTTCGAAGTTTTTGTTTCTTTTCAGCATACATTTTTTTATCAGGATGAGTGTGTTGGTTTAGGGAAGATCGTTTTCTTTTGCTTGTTATTTTATTTTAATTAAGTTGTGTTTAGTAAATCAATGGTTGAATTTAATGAATACGGTGAAGTAGACTATGCTCCTGACCTGCACTTACATGTGAAATGAGAGACATTGACCAGACACAAATTTTAAAAAAAAATAAAAATCATATTTCTCTTTGTAAACATACTACCTGGGGAAGCGATGAAATATCTGCCTAGTTTCTTGGTAAAGCTAAATGGAAAGATGGATACTTGGAAAGAATCACATGTACCAATGAACAGAGTCAGGGAAAGATCCACCTTAACAGTTTCACCTTGTCAAAAAAATATATCCTCCTCTCTGACTCACTCTTGGTATTTATGCCAGACAAAGATAATCCATAAAAAGAGTGTAAAGTTTAGGAGGGTATGCAGATAAATCCATCTGGGCTATAGACGTTCACTCGCAGTGGAGTAAGGTCTGTGATGTCAGGGTGACTCCATTGGGGATATGGATGCTCGCTAGTAGTGGAACAAAACCGCAAGAAATGGATGATATCTAAATGGCCTCACACCAATGGATGCCCTACCCAACTCTTGTCTATGAAGGACATGGATTGTGGTTAATAGGAAGGGGGTGAAAAATATAAACCCCATAGGCGGATCCGGATTCACGAACCCAGGAACATATGTACACATTGATAGAAAGGGTTCCATTGGAAAGAAATAGAATAAATCCAGATGGTTTCTCAATCAATTTTTACAGGCTAAGCATGAGGGAAGGAGAAAAGATTATGTTTTCTCCCAGAGAATCACCATTTGTTGAGCACTCAACTCACCCTAAAAGTCTTCGAGAATTTTTCTTTTCTTTTTGGGTACCGCTTTGTCATTTTCTGAATGGAGTCAGTTGTGTAGGGATCAATGTTTTTTCTATTTGTTTTGTTTTATCATCGATCACATTCATTTTGGTCTGAAGTTTGTTGAACAATTTGACATTTTTATCTAAATAAACATGGCATTAGATTAAGTTGTACACAGCTTAAAATTTGTTTTATAAAGGGCCATGCGTCGAACGACAATCCTGGCCTGCAAAAAAATTTCTTACAAATCGTCGATAAACAATCAACATAGGCAAAAACAATCGTCGATCGTCGACATCGACGAAGAGGGATAAAGGGCATAGAAACATATGTCAAAAATAAAATCATTGACGCTGAAAAGAAACGCTTCTCACGCCCAAGGGGTCAAATCAACCACCACGTGTTTTTCCGCGTAAATAGTCTGTATTTCTCGGTTATTATCCACGCATATTTTGATGTCCTCCATGTCATATATATACTTCCACATCAACACTATATGAAATTTCTGGTCAGCATCAAAACTTTTACCTAGAGGCACCAAAGAAACAACGCCAAAGATAATTTGCCGACGTCGATGCACTCATTGACTACTGGTTGATTGCTAGAACACTGAATTTTGGTTTTAGATCGAATATTCATCTGCCAATGTCGACAATCCTAGTTTATCTTCAATTTCCATTTAACGATCCTACTTATGCCTAATATCGATCATACTAGTTCTGTCGAAGTGCGAAGAACGCTTGGGTGATTTGAGGAGACACCTCTAGCTAAGTAAAGGACAAGATTTGTGATTTGTTAGACAATTAAGAACTTCACGTAACCAATAACATGACGTCATGCTACGATCAAATTTAAAAACAAAAATCTCGATGAACTCTAAAAGTAACATGCTCCTACGCGGCCAACCTGCATTACATTTAATCATGAGCATGATGTGGATTCTATTATAGATTATATAAATCATATCTTTAATCCTGAATTTAAGACTCAATGTGACACGGTAGGTATGTTTTAAATCTGTGAATTTGGTGCCCAAGCATAGTATTTCATTCACAAAACACTGATCTCCCAAGTAGACGAAGGCGCAAGAGAGTGCATAGAAGAGGTAATAGGTCATTGTGCCACTTCAATTACGAGTAAGCCCAAGTTGTTTCCTATGAGGAAGAGGAAAGCATGATCTATATTGTTTACATTTTTTTATTTCTTCGGATAACACTTGTCCCAGTTTCCTTCCAGCTTAATATTTCATTTTGTGCAGGAAAATGCCTCCGCAAAATCCCACAACCAGTTGCTCACCAAGAACGCCAAAAATCAAATAATTGGAGATCGACGAAAGGTCGACACTAGTGACAGCAAGGGAACTTGATTTTTTTTCAAAGAAGGAGTCAGTTATCTCAACTTCCACTAAGAAACAGTTTACCCAAACTCCATCTTTCAAGGACACATAGGCGAGCACTGGATCTAAAGTATTTCTCCCACATTAGGGGATCTTTTCAACAAAATCAATCAGGAATATTACCCAAAGTTTACACCTCACAGCAACTCGAACGTTAGGATACTGGATGACCAGGTATTTTCGAACCTTAGGCGATCATACTTGCATATGGTGGCATGTTGAGCCCTAGTTCTTCCCTGCATTGAAACCCTAGGATGGATAATTGACCACACAGACGTGATGAAATGCACAGTAAATAATGGGGATGGTGAATGTGTTGGTGTCTTTCATCCAATAGTGGTACAAAAATACTACAAACTCAGAGACCCAAAGGAGAGACTGAACACATAATTTGTGGTTAGGTTTTATGAGTTTCATGACACCAATAGATTATTGGCATCATGGTGGAAAGAAGATAAGAAGTTCACAAACAAGAGCAATGGTTGGTACATCACAGTGAACCTCATAGATCCTTATATGCATTTAATGGTTTTAATATGCCCCTTGTATGGGGAAAAAGATTGCTCAAATTTTTCAGAGGTGTGGATGCCCTTAGCATATACTGTGGTAATCTCCGGGAGCAGTTTTAATTGGGGAGCTGTCATTTCCAAGCAACTAATTATCAACATCCTACAGGCCCATAAACTAAAATATGGAGAAACATCAATTTTATACATGGCATCTTACTTGTTGCACGTAGTCTATGCGAGAAACGTTTTTGCAGGTATGAATTTAAGCTGGCATGTTGTTGAGTTACCTGTGCATGTTTATTTCAACATTTTGTGGGAAAATAGGTACAAAAAAGTTTAAGCCTTGATATGTGATGAGTTCATATCCCAAGTACACTTCATTATATTTAGAAAATAATTCCCAAGGCTTTCGACGACAGCCAAAAAGATGATTTCCAAAGTAGGCCACTGGTATTTTGAAGAAACAAGCACTTATATCAGAGCGTTCGGGGCTACTGGTGCACCACACCTACTCCTCATTCATGTCGCGGACTGTCTCATATTGGGAGAAATTTGTTACTAGACCATTCTTCCATGCTATAATGCCTGTTTGGTAAAGGATAAGAAGAGGTATTTCATACCCTATGGTTTTCATATCGGGTTTTACATGGTAAAAGACACTACACACACAAAACAAGAGGGATTGAGTTAGCTTGAATATCGGTTCCCCACAAGTTGTTTTCGCAAGCATGATCCAAAAGGCCTAGTACTCCAGCACGCGTCGCAGGTGTCCTCATGTTGGCCATATTTTCATGATAGCTTCGAAGATGAGATCTTTACTGAGGGTACCCAAGAATGGGAGGAAGTGCTCTGTAAAAGGGCTAACCCAAATATGACCAAATTCAAAGAAATGACCATGGATGAACAAGGTGAGACTATAGAGAACACTGCTAAAGAAGCCATTATGGTAAGAGAAGAAAACTGAGCAGCAGAAGTGGCCTAGGCATAGAGAAGGGGGATATTGTTATTAGAAGAAGTCGAGAGAGCTACACAAAGATTAGGGAAAGATCCCCCACTTATTCCTTTGATAGGGCCTTTGATAATTACCTCAACCGATACAAACGAGGAGGCATAACTAAATAATTCAAATACAATCCAACCAGAAGAGAGTGTCGACCAAGAAAACACCAGCCCTATGTCACCACAAGAAGGATGACCATTGACTACT
This sequence comes from Picea mariana, assembly GCA_032191745.1. NCBI lineage: Eukaryota > Viridiplantae > Streptophyta > Pinopsida > Pinales > Pinaceae > Picea > Picea mariana. Next base: position 299,539 of record JASDQU010104663.1, on the reverse strand, counting down.
ACAACTTAGTGAAGGTCACCATGAGCATCAAGTGGGATGGGTATTCCTACTTTCCTCATTGATTTAATCACCATATATGATGATGAGGAAGGTTCAAAAGCTTCGTGCATAACCCTTGTACCAATCACATAGGAGGAGGAACCAGGGGAAACATCTGATCCAACTTTCGATGTTTTGGTCCCAAATCCCCAAGAAGGCGAACATGAGGCTAGAAAAACTCTCGACTGTGTGTTTCTTAATCAACTGAGAACAAATCTTGGGAATGAAACCTCTAAGAATGACTTGGAAACAAGTGAACAAGGATAAGGAATGGGGCAGCCAAAAATCGACATCCCAACGGCCGAGCTCTCAGCCAATATCAATCATTCTCCTACTTCTCCATCTAGGATAAAGACCCCGTCATTTGACGAGGATCAGAAAAAGACCAAGTCACCGGAACATATAGGAAATTCCCCTGCTAAGGGACTAAACGACCCTGACCTGGAAGCCTAGGTAATGCTCTGCCTTAGGGAGATCAATAGATTCCTGAACTAGTAGACGAAGTCGCCAACATATAGGAAAGTGCTTATGATAGGAAAAATAAATATGTGATGAGAAGAACAATAAAAAAAAGGAAGATCATGCTCGATAGCACCATGTTCATAACCACAGAGGAGATACTATTTGACACAGAAAGTGATAAGATGAGTGAGTTAATCAGAGAAGGGATGGCCATAAGCGATGCCACTTTATAGAGGGAAAAAGGGATGAAATGGAGGTAGTCGCCACGAATAAAGAGTTGGACCATTTGTGACATCAAGGAGAGTATTATCAAAATTCCACACAGGCGGTGGTACTCTTAAAGTGTGAGTTCTGAGAGATGTATGCACAATTCACAAGGGAAAGAGACCTCTTCATCACTCGCATAGTTGACTTCTAAGAAGATACCCTTATGGGGATGGCAACATGTAAAGACATGCAATGATGGTATGAGAAGGCACATCAAGCCTTGGAATGGATAGACTACATCAGAGAAGTGTAGAAGGGATGAGATACATAAGAGCATGGAGTTTGAGTGCTGATGGACAGTAGCGTTTCCTGAATAAGGAAGGAAGCCAAACATAGGGTAAGAATGGTCCAGGAACCTCAGAAAAAAATGCAGGGAATATGGGAAGAATGTGAGAAAAGATGGAAGAAAATCAATCAAGAAATGAGGAATATCGATTTTCTGGAGTTTGGCCCACCGAAGGATTTCTTCGATTTATGTGACATAGTCAAGCGGCATGCAGAGAAATACCAGGTGTACGAAATGGAGATTTCATAGGTTTCAAGCATGATCCCAGGTCAAATGAAGAAATTCATGGAGCCTTCGATTAAATATCTCACAACCTTACAACATTTGAGTGTCAGACTAATCAAATACAAAGAATGGGAAATTGAGATGAAGGAGGTCCTCTCAGCTCCAATGGATCAACACAGGTTCCCATATGAAAATACATGCAAAGATACCTTCTACAGATTGTAAGAATACAAGAGGAAAAATCCACTTCAGTAAAACGACCAAATGATCTCAAGAGAAGCAAAAGAGAACATAGATCAAGTATTCCACGTGTCATTTTCTTGACTTAACACAACTTAGTATCTATTTTTAGTTTAGAGTTATTTTATAAATAAGAGAATCAACCTTAAGATCCGGGTTGATGGTTTTGCAGAGAAAGATGTTTTTTGGAATATTGTAAGAGAATTCTTTTTGTGCAAGTTATTTTAATTAAGAAGTTTTATTTAGAACCAAAGACATTTCTTTCATCTAAGGCATAAATGTGATTGGGCCGAGGGGGATTATCTCTGTCTTTGAATTCAATATTTGTTGTTGTATTGAGTAAGATTTTTTGTATTTGTTATTTAATTTATCTTATAATGCTGCAACAGTTCTTTTATTCTAGTTGATGAATAGAAATTGATTGTGTTAATAGGTGATTGATAATAGAGCATTGAAAATTACTTTTCCTGCACTAACTTATGGTCATGTATATATTTTATTTATGTAATTGTTATCTCAGACGATGTTGAATGTATACAAATCACAATAGTATTATTTCTAGTTTGAAGTAGTTTACGTCTTCTTCGTCTGCACGCTAAGGTATAAAGGTTATCCTAAAAACCCAACTTTCTCCAACACATATTAACTTCCCTCTACCATTTAGTTTAAGCTCTATCTTTCTTTTGTTACAAATTTTAGAAAAATAACCAAAAAGAGAATTGCATAGCATGAGGAAAAGTTTCACAGAAAATACATATCTATCAGTCACGATTAAATCCCATCGATAATTCCAGCCAGATCACAAATTTGGAGAACCTTACCACTCATCAAATGCTTACAAGTCTAATTGGGCCTCTTAAGAGAGTTTGTTTCATGTTGTTGAGTTAAAAGGATCTCGGAACCCTCAAAACAATGTTATAATTACCTGACTCGTCATATTTGAAAAATGACCTTATTTCCCACATCCCTTCATGTTTAGTCATGCCTGCTAAATTTCCATTAGACATGCCAAAATTCAATGGAAAGTTGGGAGAATACCCCTCCATGCACATCATGACATATCATTTGTGGTGCTCATCCAATTATTTGATGGATGATAGTTTGAGGTTGTGTCTTTTCCAAAGATCCTTGACCGAAAGTGCCACCAATTGGTATATTGATTTAGAAGGCACTTCCTTTAAAAATTTTAATGACTTGGAAATGGTATTTCTAACATATTACCAATTTCCCATACAATATGATATTAGAACATAGATCTTGAAATTTGTGTGAAAAGATACTTCCACTCATATTTTTTTATCATATTCATGAGTGAAGGTGAAGACGTAGGATGATCAAGACCTAGATTCTAGAAAAAATCTTAATGAATTGGTTTACAAAGTCCCTCTCACAACCCATTTCTAAGGATGTAGCTATGGTCAGGGTGGATACCGAGGAGAAATTCATCATGAATTCCCAACACTTGGATTTGATTTACTCTTAGTCAAGAACTATGTATGAAACTATGCTGCATGTTCCTATGCCATTGATAGATTCGAAAAATACAAAACTAGGGCCCCACGCCGATGATGTGGTGGGTTTAGTTTCTCATTAATATGTGGGCCAATTAGCTAATCAGATGGCTCACATGTATATTTCATCATACCCATAAGCTTCTACTTATAATTCTCAAAATAAAATACTCCCCACTAAGACCTCCAAGGTGAATTTAGTGCAATCCATGCAATTGAAGAAACCTAAAAAACCGAAAGGAAAAAAGAAGAGGAATAAAAAGAAAAATTCCAACACTGAGGAAGGGATTGATCCCACCCAAACATATCAATGGGGGGCATGAAAGAGAAGAAAAAGAGTCGGTTCCCCTGCATGATTTTTGGGGAGGACCACACTATGTCATCAAAATCCCAGGAAGGATGAGTTCCATTACTATTTGGCTCAACAAAGGCCCCCCCAGTAGCCCACTTTCCTAACTCATCCTTTTCACCCTCAACCTCAACACATGGTTACAACAAATACTTCCCCTCCACAAGGGGGCATGGAAGGTACCCCTCAACGTGAGGGGTCTTCCTCGAATGCCACAACTTTCATGTGTGACCAGACAATTAGCTTGTAGACTCAAGCCAAGAACTACAACAATTATGAGCCTACTCTCATTGTTCATGAATCAACATCTTCTTCCCAGCATGGTATCCCTCTTCATATTCATAAGACATACTTTGACACATCACTTCATCCCCTGAAGGGCGTTCTTCGATGAACGACACATAACCCGAATACACAGGCCACCCACAACTACAATATTGTGGAAGACTTGGCCCAGACACCATGTGCCATTTCCGCACTCGAAGTCCTGCAAAGTTTCCCAACATAGTAGAAATCCTTGTTGTCTTCCATAGGTGGGGTGGATCCCTCAGAGTTGAGTTTGATAACCTTTGATTTTTATCTGGTTCATCATAGGCTCTCCCATCAAATCGCTTTCTAGATCAAAATGAGAATGATGGGGACAAATATCCTTCACACTATGATTGATGAAGTAGCCTCTACTTGCATTATGTCTATGTCCTATTGAAAGTCCCTTGGATCTCCAAATCTTGATACATCTGCAACATTTTTTAAATAATTCGATGGACATATGTTCCAGCCCCATGGGATAATCACCACCTTACCCATTGAGTTAGGTGGTAAGCTTGTCTTTGTTTCTATAGAGGTCATCGATGCACCTCTTGAGTACAATTTGTTACTTGGGTGCACATGGTTCTACTAGATGACAGTAGTTGTCTTGTCAATATTTAGGGTCTTATGCTTCCCTCATCAAGGAAAAATAGTGACAATTGATCAACTTGCATTTTGTACCCCAGACCTTAGATACAATGTAGGGTATAATGTACCCTTTGTTGGTGATACCCAATAATATGACATGAGTGTTGGTGCGAGGATGTTAAAATACCCTTCACTCATGGGAACATTCCCTATTACCACACCACCTCCTGTTGTGAATGTTTCTCCAATAAAATTCAATATGATTTCTTCATTTACCAGTGGATCCCTTAGGTCTATCGGTCCTTGGGTGGTATCTTATCCTAAGGATGTTGATTCATATGCAGTTACCATGCCACCCACCGTAATTGAGATTTTCGATTTGACAATCCCATCAACATATTTTGATACTATTCAACAACTCCATCCTCATATGGAGTGTGATCAACCCACTCCACCTACATGGGTTGTTGACTCTCCACATTCACAAGATTTATTATATCATGAGTTTCCTTTTGATGAGGCCACCCTAGATTTCATATCTTCCCTAGATAAATCCCATAGATGAGGTGATGTATTGATCATTGTTTCTTGATTCATAACCCACGAGAGTTAGCATGATGAGTCTTGACCCTTGTCCACCTCGATTTCCATTTCATACCCCATTTACATCTTGATGAGAATAATCAAGGAGATATGATAGCTCCAAAGACTACTCATGATGAGTATCTTTGTATGAATAAATTCATTCCTATGTGTCATGGCCCTGACATGGTAATCCACATGATGCCAACATTGACTCATGAGTTCATCGATTATGAAAAGTATCGTTGGCTTGAGCCTAGAAATGGGCTCCTCTTTTCATAAACCATTCAAATGTGTAGTTCCTTGTACATAGGTGTGTGGTGTGAGTAATTTTTTTTTTCATATATCATATCCAAAAAATCCAAAAACATTTTCTTTTTTGAGATTTCACTATGTGTTTTAACCTTGGAATCTAGTTTACATGTGTGGACAAGATTACAGGGACTTTTTTTTTATGGAAATGATGACTTCCATCGAACTTGAGGCACATGTTTTAAAACTAGCATATAGGGATAGGTTTTTCCCTACATCCACACTTTGCATTATTTACCATCCATTATGTCGACATGTGCCTTAGGTTCAATCCCATCAGATTGCGACATTAGCCACTCCATTTTTTCCTGTCGCAAGTTGTACGATAGTGCCTACCCTACATGGGTGCCCTAGTTAGCACCTTTATTTCCATATGAATCCCATATTGTGATTTACCATAGGTCCAGGAACCCTCTTGTAGTTCCACCATGACTTGACGTTGAGACTCATTTTTCTCTCTTCTTCTATATTATGGCAATTTCCCTAAGGGGTTCCCGATTTTTATGTTACTTAATGGTTTCCTGTGAATTTGTTGCTTACATAATTCACCCCATTGTTGCACTATTTTTTTTCAGATCCCACTTACCACTATTTATTTATCCCTTGGACATCCACCTCTTGCATTATTTGGCCTCCATTTTGCATCCGCCTACCCATGGAGAAAACAATTTCTAAGAGTGTATCTCACTTGCCAATACCATTTGCATTAATTTTTCTTAGGTTGGTTCCATGTGCTTGGAACATAGGATCATGTTGTTAAGCCACTCATTCTCTCCATACGAGTACACTTTTATCTCTTTTTCAGACTCATCAAAGGACATGAAAAATACACTAACAAGTACACTTTTATCTCTTTTTTCAGACTCGTAAAAGGAGATGAAAAATACAATTTAGAGTACACTTTTACCTCTTTTTTGGACTCGTTAAAAGACACTATCACGAGTATACTTTTAAATTTTTTAGGGCTCATTAAAATTGAATTAAAAAGACACTACTAAACATACTTGTGTCCTTCTTTCATGCTCGTTAAACCACGAATGAGACAAAAAACAATAAAATAAAATAAAATAAAGTGGGGTTTTTTACCATTGATCTATATCGAAATGGGAGTGTCACTTGAGTTTCCCTTGAACATGGAACATGTTTGAGTCATGTTATTATTGTTGGGTTTTAGCTTGCCTAAGATCCATCCTAGTAATATGAGTCAGAGATACTCCTCTGACTGGTTACTCCTCTAGTCATCATGGAGAGTGCTTCAATGCCTCTTGTGTTGTTGCACTATATTCACCCAACTCTTGAGTCTAGTTTCCAAGTCACCATTATGTTGGGTTATATGTTCAAGGGAATTTTAAGCCTGGTAGACCATATGCTATTTTGTTTAATTTCCAAGTCGGTCATCCCTGTGTTAGTTATACTTAGTGATTCCATATCTTCACTACATCTCTCAGTATATTTTTCATGTCTATTAATGGGGGATATAGTAAGGATCTCCTTCTATGGATCCATTCCTATTGATTTCAATCGAAAATGGGTTTTCATAATTGACTCTTGATTGATTGATTATATGAGTGTTTGACATCATATCCTATATTCACACTTGCTATATTGTACTAGGTACCTTGGGGTGAATGTTCATCATTGGTGTTTTCCCTCATGTTTGTTAACAATGTACCTCAATGACAGGTAGTCAGACAGTTTCTACCATGCTAGACATCGGTTCATCTATTCACATGTTGTAGATTCATACCATCAGGGTTTGAGAGGAAGACCTTGGATTTGGGGCTACCTCCTTTATTTACAACATCCCCTCCCAAGTTGCGGCAGAGTATATCACTTTTCTATGAGTACTTTGAAGACTTCAAGGGAATTCTCCTCAATTCCCATTGTCTTCCTGATATATATGATGTGACATAGATCAACATTGTATTTTCTCGTGGCTACGATCTTATTGATGACATCCACTATGTATTATTTCATGGCCATGGTCTTGCATTTCATGTCATGGACTTGCAGTGTATTTTTTGGTGGACATGCTTTGATACTCTTCAAATTATGAGTATGTCTACCTTGGGGATGGTCTATATATTCTTTTATTCTTGGTGTTTGATTGTGGGTACTCTTTGACCATCAAACCTCTTTTCTCTCTCCTCATGCTACCTCTCATGGATACTATTTTATTGTAATATGTTTCAGCCATCCATTCCTTTCTTGATCTCATACATTCAGGAGAAATTATTATAGCCTCAATTTCCACCCTACAGGGTCAGAGAGGAACACAGTAGAAGATTAAATCCAAAACACAACTCTAGATTAATATTTAGGACATTTTTGTAGGGTGTCTCTTTTCATGCATGAAAAACAAGCGACATGTCATGGGTCATCTATAATGCAACCCGCGACACCTTATGTAACCTTCTATATTTGTGGATTTGAAGAGGTAAGTGAGGGATGATTTGGTTCTTCATAGAATGAGCCTTGGAACTCACATCATTTGAGTCTCCACTGGTCTCTAGAATAACTAGAAGCTCTCCCAAACCTCTTCCAAGGATATATATAAAAAAGGAAAATCTTAAGCATGAGGAGAAAGAATCATTTACAGATATGGAAATTTAGGACCAAAACAACCATGATATATGAAAGACAACCTTCATGAAAAGGTATTTTACTCCTACCACTTCTTAGTTTAATCATGAATCCAATTGCTTGAATCTAAAGGAAATCCATAGAAGTATATCCCTATGTCTGTCTAGGATTAGTAGGAAGATCCTAGGGAGATATTACCATCCACTCATGAGATTTTCACCACAATAGTTGTAACCTTGGATTTGATACCATCCGCAACAACCCCATAAATTAAAATAAAAAATATTGTTGCAATATTTATCTTCTCTTACAATTTGATGTAATTAATTGAATATGTGAGTAACATTTTTTAGGCCACTTTTAATAACTATTCAATTTTCTCTTACCAATAAAACTTTAAATATATTCATAGCTCCTTAGCAGCACATATCCAAATGTATTTTATGTTAAGAATATAAAAAATATTGCATAACACTACCATAGATTTATCTTAACTCTGTATTTATTAAACAAAATAGTAAAATGTGGAAATGCAATGCAAGGTGGTTTGCACCTCTGAGTCTTTTTATCATTTTTACACTTAATAAAGAGGAAAAAAAACACACACTCCTATTTCCACCTCCTTGGGTTGTAGAATGCACCTCAACATAAAGAAGAAATGAATGAAATAATGGGAAATTTGGAGAAAAAAAGCTTGCTAGTCATCAGACTCTTGGAGAATTGAATAGAAATTGAAAAACTTTTAAGTGCACTAAGAAGATGTACTTCATATTCATCTAAAATTTAATTAAAGATAAACATATTCATACTCAAACATATTCATATTGTTTATTAATTTTTTACATACAGTTTCATGTTTGAATACACATTCAAGCGCAGTTCCTAACAAGGATAAACTCCCAAACATATAGTGTTCCATATTTAAAACATATTTCTCGTGAACGATATTTCTAGGCAAGAAGTTTAAATAAAACATTATGAATTTTAACCAAGTTTTCTTCATTCTTAGATCTCAAAATGTTTCTCTACCTATGACCACATGGGATGACCCTTTAACAACTTGTTATGTGGTTATGCTAAAATATTACAAGCAAGTATGCTTGCTATGAAATTACTACAATTCTCAAACATAAATTTCGTAGAAATGATAAACGAAACAATTTGGAAGATTTTATCTATTTATGATAAACGGAACAATTTGGAAAATTTTATCTATTCTATATACCAAAAAAAACCATAGCCCGAAATTTGATTTTCCTGTGAACCAGGTTATAAACATAATTTTATAGGGATAAAAAGAAATGAATTACTACCTACAATAGTAATGAGAGTCCATATTTTATCACTCCACAATTACAATTATTTATAATTTTAATTCAACCAACTATAAAATAGAAACATTCTTGGAAACCAGGAAAACAATTTCATAAAACAAAATTTATAAAGTAGAATCAAGTTTTAACTTATCTATTGAAAAATTGTAGAACAACTAGCTAAGCCAGCGATTTCCTCCCAACCATGGGTAATTTGTAGAAAAAATCACCCCCTAGCTAGGCTATGATACCATAAGGGTGAAATAGGATAAAATACTCAAATTCACACTCTTCTACAGGTTCAAACCAATGATTTTACTGCTAGCTTCTTGAGGACAAAGAATGACCAAGGCACCCACATTACCTGCCCCACACAACACAAGGAGCACCTCCTTCTTTGTTGTACAATAACTCATATAATACTCCTTTTTTATGCTTTTTAGAATGTGCATAGAAAGGTCTGGGATTTTATCTTAAGCTTCAACAAAATTCTCCATAGTTTCTTGGCTTTTCCTTCATCCTACAAGCTTCAAGTCATGGCTTGTTGTGTCTATCATGGGATTGGATCTATTTTTTTTGTTTTCTAACCCCTAAAAAAAAAATTCCACCTTTTTTCTAATGCTCCTCTCTCCCAATTCGAATTTTCCTCATGCATAATGGAAAGAGAATTCAAACTCAACTTATTTTCCTAGTTCCAAGCATGTAGGGGGACACCTTGGTATATCTTAGGAACTAGTGTTTTAGATTAAGGAATTTGTTCCATCCACTCCTCTTAGCTCTTTTTTGTTTTGAAATTCAAATTTGAAATGGGTGATGGTTCAAGGTATCATAAGGTAGGTGTTTTTAGGCATAAAATCCCCTTAGAACCCCTCACCTTTCCCCTATTGTGGTATCATAGCCTCTATAGCCACTCAAGCTCAACCAACCTTGGTCATTTTCCATTAACTGCAAAAGTAAAATACTTACAATATTTAAGAGAGTATAACCAGAATGTTACATCCCCTCCCCCTTGAAATAACACTATCCTTGATGTTCTATTATTGCAACAATGTTTATATATTAATTCTTTAGTTGTACCTGCATTGTCATTCTCTTCATTGTCTTTGTACATCTCCAGTCTTTAACATTCCAGCATATGTCTACAAAATTCATCAACGTAAGCATACATATCATAAAAAATTCTAATCATTAAGTATTTCATCAACATGAATTCCAATTTGTCAATATCAAGTTCATAACTAAAGCATATGTATTCATATCACAAGATAAAGTTCAATACCTATCTATATGAATTTGTATTTGATCCATATGGCTGCTACAAATAAAAATCAACTCATTGTTTTCTGAGATGCACCCAATGCACTCATGATCCTAGCTAGCATGTCACATGAATTAGTCCATTCTCCTCTTCCTTGCAGACACTCACCCTCCAAGCTTAATATTCCCCTTATCTGCTACATAGTCCCTTGGGTGATCTGTCATTTGCCAAGGATTCCTTACACATGAAGAGTAGGGATAATTTTAAGGATGGAAATTTTTATTAAAATGTAGAAACATGGGATAATCTTACTAGTCCTTAATATGCAAAATGTAAAATGTTTGGTGAAAGTTTTGTAAAAATATTCAAATTTCTAAGGATTTTATATAGTTTCTATAAAAAGTTTACGATTTTAAAGGTAAAATAATTGTATTATATGGAATTTGGGCGAATTGTTTTTAGAAAAAAAGAAAATTGGAAATTATGTTTTTGGGAAAAACCATGGAAAATTATCCCATTGGTGAAATTTAGCCCCTAAAATTATCTATGATGAAGAATGTAGAGACTTATAGTGTCTTACAACCAAGGCATCCTTATGGCTTGCTCTAACATAGCATAACACATATCAACAATGATCAAGACATGTCATGGGATTCTAGTATAAAGTGGCATTTGTCTCTGTGCTTTCTAGTTCAACAACCATCATCTATCCTTTCAGGATAGATTTTTCATCTCACCTAGATATCATATACATATAGTTACCATGAGATAACCTCATAGAAATTTCAATTTGTTTCATACAGACATCAAATTCCACTTATTAATTTCAAATATGTTTTCATATAGAAATTCAAATTTCCCAAGTATGAGATTTTTCTCATAATGTTTGGATCTTGCATGTGGTAGCATACATTCTTCATTATGAACTTACACCCATCATCATATCCAATACTATCCTACCTACAATTTGATCTTTCAATCAACCAAACAACCATAAGTATTCAAGCATATAATTCTTTCATTGAAATATTTACAAAAAACCCAACAACAACCA
>JASDQU010104663.1:261510-279483 GCA_032191745.1 Picea mariana | reverse complement strand
AGAGATTTACGTGGTAAAACCCTTCTTGTAAGGGAAACCTCCACGGGGCAATGATAATCAATCTTTGATTATTGTTCAAGGGATATGAATACATCAGCCATCAAGTTCAGGCTTCCAATGGTATAAACAACCATTCGACCACTCACTCTTCTCCACTTCACTATATCCTCTCATTCGATTATGCCTCTATATGACCTTACATCAATATAGAACAAACTTCATTTAGTTACAAAACTGTTTATCCAAATTAGTGCAGACATACCAAATTGGTAGATTTGGTTGAACAAACCACTACAAAATAGGATCCATGAAATCTGCTCATATCCACCGAATCTAGGAAATTATTTGGCATATTCAACAATTATGGAACCACTTTGTGCTATAAATATGAAATCACATATTCTTTTGTAATACAAAATGTGTATATAGTGTATATACAATTGAGAATACCTAGTCTCTTTCTTGTATCAACTGAATAGAGGAAAACTCAAAATTTTATATTTAAGAATGGTAGGGTTTCATCGACCTATTTCTCTTAAAGGAGAATAAACAATCATTCGTAATTTAATTGATTTTACAAAGGAAATGATCTAATCTACATCTTTAGTTACACATTATTCTAATTGATAACAATATTTGGTCCTTATTAAAAGTTCAACCCTTTGAATAGTCCTGAAAGGGCGACCTTGCTTGGCTAGTTCTGATTTAAAGGTTGTTTCCTTGAACAAACTTTAAAGTACATAAAATAAGAATTTTCGTAAGTCATGAATATTTTATTCCCCTGTTAGTAATCCAAATTCTAATTAATTTTCATTAGATCAAGGCTCAATTTGAATATGACATTGTGCATCAAAACCGAATACGATCATGTATATTTAGCTTTGAAAATCCATAAATAGAATGATGAGAGAATAAAAACATGTTTTCAATTCACTCAATCCATATCTACATTCTTCTCCATATATGCATGTAAAGAGCTGGTGGACATTACCAAGTACCAAGGTGACCAATTTCCCCAAAATTGTCATGACAAACTTTCTGAAATACATTGGAATTATTGTATTTAAAGGATAACAAGTTGTAAGTTTTTTTCAAAACACAAACTTATTTCTGATCAACAATAATATCATCTCTTATAAACTAACTGGGCTAGTTGACCCGAGAGTTTAAATGGGAGAGACAACATACCATTGGTATATCACATTCTATAATTTATTCAATTACAAGAATAAGGCTATATAGAAATGAGTGGGTCAGCAAATGATACTTTTCAAATCACTAGAGACAAACTAGGATTCTCTAAAATCTTATTGAGAAGATAAACACATTCATACTTGAACTTGCCCTAATCTTGTTTCTTTTTTTTTTGACATGTATTTTCATGTTTGAAGACATATTCAAGCACAATTCCTAGCAAGGATAAAATCCCCAACATATAGTGTTATGGGTTTAATATTGAACTTATGTTTTATAAACGATTAAAAAATCAGTGATGACATTATCAAACAAAGAGAAGGGTTGAATTCAGATTCAATGATTGAAAATTAAATACTAACATAATTTTGTATTTATGGATAATAATGAATCGTGTTAAAGGACACTTACTCATTACTAATAGATAATTATTTTTGGTAACTAATTAATCATGGCAACCACTGAGTTATCTTCATTTTTTACATCATTTATATCATCAGTCAAGACCACCGCGACTATGGTGATAGTTGAGCCTAATCTAACACTCAATTGCATATTTTTTCTCATCCATGTGGAAAAATTGGCAAAACATAATGATGACTCCACCATGGTTCTAAATCTTGTTTCTTCGATTATAGGATTCAAGAGCCCATTCTATCATCTTTGTGGTTTTGTAGGTTCCCAAACCATCCTACCTAAGAATCCAACCCAATTCCTTTCCACATCGACCACCCCGGTTGTTTCCTCCATCGATGTATTGACACTTATGGTCCTTCGTGTGAACTGTTTGGGTGCTACGAATTTTTGCGTTGTCACTGTCTTAACTAGGGAAAAATTTGTTGCAAATTGGTTGTATTCTTTACAATCTTGGTACAAAATTACAAGTTGTTCTCTCTTTCACTCCTTTGCTAAAAAATCTCAAGTTTTTTCTTTTTCTATGGTTTTTGTCTTTTATAACCCTATCATAAATTCTTTGACGCTCCCTCTTTTTTTGTTCACCGTTTTATGTCTTTCTAATCAATTTTTGTCCTGGTGCACAATGTTTAATTTTTCTATCACACAATATATTTAATTCTATCACACCAATTTACTGTCTTATGCGCCCTATATCCTTCAACTGTTTGTCTACCACTCATCCATCTTCCTACTTTTTTTTTTTGCTTTTTCTCATTTTTCTACTTTTTTAACCTTTTTCTTCTCTTAACTCCTACTATATGCAATTGTAATATCCATGTTTTTCCCAACTTGTAATTAATCATTAATTACAATCACCATGCTATGGCATGGGAACAATGTAAATTCATTATTTATATTTTCCAATGACTGACTTTGGGGGTAAAGCCTTGAAGTATTGGCTATGATATCACTAGAGGAAAGAATGAGGAAAGTGTGGAGAGGGTTCATTAGTTCAAATGACCCAAATTCCCTTTGTTGAGATAATAAGCCTCATCTATATCCCAAGGAACGGATTCAGTTAATGAATAAAGGACTGGTGGTTGGATAATCAACCAACCCCGTGAATGGAAGCATGGTCTGACTGAAGAATGTCATCCCAAAATACCGTAGGGTTTGGCAGACCAGACTGACCCGAGTTTCCTTCTGACAGAAGGAATAGGATAGGTCGAGGACCATCCTGGGAAAGGATATATAGAAAATAGAGATAAGGAGAATACCATCGGAGAGAGAGGGAGTGTAGGGGGATCTTCAGAAAGAAGGAGATACACCAGACAAGAACGCATGCACAGAGGGGAACGCGTGGCTTGGTTATGCATAAGAAAAGAGGAAGGATTCGATATTGATGTTGGTGAAGAATCTAATAAACCTTGCAGGGATGTTGTGACAGATAAAAGGTCTATGAGAAATGGCATAGCTCCCTAGTGATATCATGGCTTGGCACGAGGGTGGCCAGAGTACTAAGAATGAACTCCTCTGAGCCTATGGATGGGTGGAAAGGAGAACACACACAGTCAGTTCGTTGGCTACAATATGAAATAGATAAGTATCATCATACTATATATATATATATATATCGGATGCAATGATGGAATGTCTGTTGTTATGGTTAAGTCTTTCAACATTTGAATAGTTATTAGAAATGTTCATTTGCTTCTGTAAACTGCTATATCCATATAGTCTTTGATTTATCTTAGTGTAGCTTCTAGAGAGTTACGGAATGTAAATCCACAATAGATTCAGGGTAGGATTGACTGAAACGTCTAAGTCCTGTCAATCCTTTGAAGTCACCTTAGTGGGAATGTCAATATCATCTCTATGGGAGAAGGGTGTTTTCCCTTCATACTATCTACCCATTTGACCGAGGGCTCATTCCCTTATCCTTAACCCATTTATTGCTAAAAATATCAGAGCTTAGCCCAAAATATTTTCCCAAAGTACCCATGTGACCAGAGCCTAGGAACCCTGCGTTATTCTGAAAGGAGATAACTCTTTTGACTTCAGAACTTTAGGACTCGTGACTCCACAATCCTAAAAAAAATTCGAAGGCCGAAGTCATGAATTGAAGAGGGTCATCGATATGGGAATTTAGTGTGGATCCCTCTTAGTCATTAGATCGAAATTAGGAAGGGAAGTGTTAAGTGCTTTGACGAAGTACTACTTCAAAATAATAGGAGTTGTATAAAGTTGAAATTCCTGAATGTCAGTGTCAGAGAGTAAATTGGTACCATTGAAAATGGAGGGACACGTGTCCATGGATCAACGGTTATCTGGAAGTCTAGGTATTCAATGGTATAGAGATGCATGAGTTTCCCCAGAGCTCTGCAAGCCAGAGTAAATCCTAGCCGTGGATGCTAGGTACACGTGGCAATAGATCCGGTGTGGTCCGGAGGGAAATCCGGGAGATACAAGTTGAACTCTCAAATGCAAAACTTTCGGAGCAATGTGGGTCGTCGATCTTCAGATCCTTTGGGATTCCCCTAGTCTTCAATCTTAGAATCTTTCCATCAATTAACCAACCAACTGGGAACGTGTCGTGGAGCGACACGTGGCCCTTACCTATCCTCTATCTAAGGTTGTCCGTCGAATTAGAGGCGTCGAATGAGAGGACATGTGGTAAGCAATCCCATAGTCCAGAGACTTAGTACTCTGGGGAAACTTGGCCAAGAACCTACCAAATGTGAAAACCTTCGAAGTTGCGAACGCTGAAATGAATCTTGGTCATTGGTAGGATGAGGACACTTAGCGCAAGATTAGAGATTCTGAAGACTTAGATCTTCAGGGAATTCATGACGTGAGGAGTTGGAAAACTCTGAAGTCTGGAGTTGCGAAGTAATGAGAGTTGTAGATCTATGGATCCACGTGGACTCTTACTGACCGTGAGATTGAAGGGCTGGGAAGTTATCAGTCCAAGATGACATGGAATGATGACATCATTCGATGTGATGTGGACCCACATTACGCGTGCCACTTGTCATCTGGATATTGATGATTCACATACCCTTTATGATTATTAGATCATGACATGTGTCACCTCCTAATGAGGACATGTCACCCCTTGACCCTCATTGCATGTTAGCTTCTGGTTCATGCCTATCTCGCCAACATGGTTGGTGACATGTCCGAGACTCCGAGAGTCTAGATAATTCGGGAGTTTGGAAGATTGAACGTAGTATGGATGAGTAAGATTCAATGAGGACCGTGCATCATCGAACGTTGAAAGTTGGATGGCGATCGTCGATCATCTATACAAAGGACGTTCAACATTAAACGCTGAACGCCAATTTCTGAATGGCTAAGGCCACGTGGCAAGATTTTGGGACTTTGGGGATTAGGAAAAAAGAGTGTTTCATGTCGAACGTCGAAGCCCATTTTTGACCGTAGGATCTCGACAGAGGACGTGGACCATTGATTCCACCCGCTGTTCAGCGATCTGAGAATTAAACAGCACCATTGGAACTCCCGAAGTACAGGATTTACGAAGTGTCGAAACCTTCTCTAAGTAGACTCTTAGCTCCTGGTTTTCAGCCTGAGGTCACAAGGAGGATCCCTCTAGTTGGTTTAAGCACGTAATGGAAGATGTAACTTCGAGGAAAGAAAGTAAAATGTTTTTTCTTAGTAAGGGAATGAAAATGAACCAAGGAAAAGTGAAATTTTGATGCCCCATCCCTTTAACGGTATTTAAGGGGTTAGGTGTGTTACAAATTAGTATCAAAGCGTGGCAACAACACTTGGCCTGCTTGGGCTCATGCACGAGTCACATAAAAATGTTATTAGAAAAAATTTAAGGGAGAGGACGTACTACCCTACCCTATCTAGCAGAGCATGATTCAGATACAGGAATGGATAGGCCGGAGAACAGTCGAAATACTAGGCTAACATGGGCCTGCTAAGAGTACCATTGTCGTATGGAAGTTATTTGAACAAGTTCATTGAAGGATGTAGATTAAAATTCCAGTTGGGATTTTACCCGATGAGATTGAATCATGCTAGTATGTGGCAAAGGAATCCAATCATTTCTTTTGGAAATGATAGTCAATTCTACAGGAGTGGGATTATGTCGATAGTAAGTAACACTAAGACTTAGATGTGAAGGGATTGAAAGGATCTATAGTAGTAATAATTACTCCTTTAATGAAGTATTAAACCTGGTATATGTGTATATCCCCTCACAATCAGAGGAATGATTCTGATGACCATTCTCTGAAAAGGGAGACCATGTGCAGCTCTCGGGTTTTGAAGGGAACTAAGAAACGAACTTTGTTTCTAGGAACAAGAATTGTTGGGTCGAGTTTTTCTAATCATGTTGATAAACATAGTTGTAGATATATAGAGGGATTGAGTGAGAAATCATAGCAGCCTCCCTTGCTTGGTGGATAGGAAACTAGTCTGCCAAAATTCTCATGGGAGGAGGAGAGCGACCTATGTCCCTGAATATTGTTGAACAAAAGGAAGAATTATAAGTATAATGGTTAAGACTGATTATGACCTAAAGATACTATGGAGTTTTGAACTAGAATACTTAGTAAGTAACATAATTCGAAATTGTATCTGGGTTTTAAAGGAATGGTCCAAATCTTATTGGACATTAAAATTTATTATAAATAAGGTAAAATGGTTGATTAAATGTTGATCCTAAATGTGGTAAAGGAAGTGTTGGCGCACTTATAGAAGCCTAATGGGTTAGATTGATATCCAGAGGTGGATGATAACCATATGGAAATAGATTGGTATACTCAAATAGATGTGAGAGGGAGTTTAGGAAAAGATTCCCTTGTAGAAATCTATTGACCAAGAATGGTTTGAGGCATGAAAGAGAAGATTGATAATTTGTCTTGTTTCCTTGGGGAACTGTTGGATTTTCCCAAATAATATTTCTGGGTTGTTGAGTCATCTTATAACACCAGAGGCAAGAAAAATTTCTTGCTAGTTGTTGTCGTATGGAAAAAAGAAACATAGTTATGATTATGTTTGTTAAACTGGCCATGTGGATAGCATGAGAATGACTGCAAGCTCCCAAATGAGAGGAAAGCTCAGTGTTGAGTATCTCTATGGAAATTTTCTTGAGAATGATAGTAAGATCCTTGGGAAAAGGATATGGAAGTCTGATGTGTCCATTTTCATGTTGTTTGCAACAGGCCGAGGTGGAAAATCAAGACGATTTTGGGAAAGAAAGCATGCAGAAGGAAAACAATAGCTGGAAGGAAGCACAACACGCGTGCATGCAAGGAAGGTAATAGATGGAAGGAAGAAAAACACGCACGCATGGGAGGAAGACCTAATGATAGTAGGGTTAGGGTTTTGGTAATGCATTGTAATGGTTGAAGATCCTGAAATGTATAAATATCGATACTTAAATATCATAGGGGGTTGGTTCTTACATTGTTCAGTTGGATTGAGATCAGTAGATGATCAACATTGTTGGTTTTTGTATTGCTCAGAGTATTGTTGCTAATATAGTGATACGCATAAGTTGATGCGATAGGTAATGTTTTGTTGTATGATCTATTTTGCATAAGTTTTTGAGCTAGAGGAGAAAAGTGAGGGTAGACATTGAGGGTTAGATCGCAGGTTGTGGAGCCTGGTTCGATATAGTCTGCCTCATATAGATCTTATCCAACTGAGAAGGGTTGTAAGAACATGACGCTAGATACGCAGAACCATCATAATAAAGAGCCAAGAGCCAAATATTTGTGAATGTAGCCTGGGAGGGGGTGAACCACGGTAATATCTGTGTTGTGTGATGAATGAATGTATATATTTCTTGTCTTCAACAGTTATTATTATGTTGAATGAATGAGTTATTATATTGTTTGTTTAAATTTTGTTGCGATGTCGAGGGAACAATCTATGATATTTATTGCACATTCATGGATAACAATAGGTTACAAACACAAGTTAGAATAAATGGTTCAGAATACATACCCCATATCTCGCGCTCAATCCTAGGCTGTAAACACATGAGTCTTACAACCACCCATTAAAGCTATCTCGGGTGAGGCTGGGTAATGCATTCTGTGTGTTGCGTTGCCTTATGGTTCACCACGTGGGCCGATATTTTTAGAGGCTTTTTTGGAAACCCGAAAGACATGAACCCTGGGTCAATAAAAAATCAGACAATATAAAGGAATAGCGATAACCAACAAATGGTTTTGTTGTCGTAGGTAGGAACAAGAGAGGATTGAGTAGAGGAGATAAGTAGAGAATCTTTCGGAGGTGGATTAAAAAAGGGTTAGGGCAGAGACCAATGAGCCATTATAAGGGAATTTTGAGACCATGGATTCCCACAAAAGCAGAGATCGAAATTTGGTTGAGAACAAAAGAGCTAGAATTTGCACAGAAAGACAATAGAAACCCTAGAATTACACCCCGCAAGTACCTTGAGAAATACGTGTTTATTGATTTGCACAAAGTCTTTTTCTGCAATTTTCCACACTTATTGCAAGGGTGGATACGAAGGTTGAAGGATAACCACGCAACAAACTAGGTTTGACAACTAGAGTGGATCCCATTACAGATTGAGTAGTTATAATAGGTGAACAACAAGTTCACTCGCACAGTAGAATTTTGGCTTGACATTATTGTGGCAGGGTTTATAACAAAGTTTGCAGTCGACATAGTGAAGTCGTATAGCGCAGCGGAGCATGAGTTTTTACATGGACCTCCAGGAAGGTACATTCAATCCCTATATACTTTTATTAAGATATTGTTATATAATAAAGGTGTAATGACAATGGAGTCAGACAACTAAACTTCCCTGTGTGCATGGGGGAAGGGGGGAAGCACTAACATAAAGAGGAGAAATGGAAGGAAGAAGGGATAAGGGTAAGAAGGAGGAACTCTTGGACCCAATCATGATGGAGGACGACTAGATCAAGCAGATCATGGAGACAGCTAGAAACATGCGTAGCAGAGTACCCTACCAATACAAGGTGAATACCAAGAAGAGAGCCATAGCGGCGAGGGAAGGCTTGGTGAGTGATAAGGAAGAGGTAGAGGATCTCCAGGATGTGGAGCAGATTGAGGAAATCCTACGCGCAACATATGAGAGGAATATGAGAGGTCCAAGAATAGGAAGAGAAGGCAGCCATCCTATCCATATTAATGTCAGTGTGTAACCTATAAACCCATGTGCGAATAATACACCAAAGAGAACACCACCGTTTAGACAACTGAGGTTCAGAAGTAGTCAAACAACAAGAAGCACATCTACACAAGGAAAAACAAATGGAGGATCCAATTCAGGTAGCCCTAGTTAGGTATCTACACCACGCGGAGGTAGTAGTTCAACATTCAGGATGGCAGGACATGATCCCACCATCAGATTACCAGAATTTTGAGGAGAAGCAGCAGAAGACCCTGAGAAGCATTTGTTCATTTGTGAAAAGATCTAGGAAGAAAAACATATCACTAATGAAGATACCAAACTCACACAACTAACAATTACGCTAAGAGACCGCGCACTAGACTGGTACATGAGTCTATATACAAATAGTGCCCCTGGGATGACAAGGACACTGACAAAAATTAAGAAGTTACTGATAAATGAGTTCCAGAAGACAATCTCAGAGGATTAGTACATGAACGAGATGATCAAAATAAGACATAAAACAGGAGAGTTTGTATGGGAGATTGATCAGATATTCAAGCGACTGAAGGGAAATTTAAAATATCTCATGACCGAGATGCAACATCAACACTTGTTTGTCAACTCACTACTCCCACGTTTAAAATACCCATTGTGACAATAGAAGTTCCAGATGTAGGAAGAGGCTCTGTAGACAACCCTGCAATTGGAAGAAAACCAGTACCAGTAGACAAACCCAACTATTGAAGAACTGAAAGAGGATTTGAAGAATATAACGTTTCAGCTGAACCAGAAGAAGCACAAGGACAAATGAGAATTCATTTGGTGTACCACATGCAGGATGGAAAGACACCACAAGAATGAATGTCCAACGTTCACATAGTATATGGCAACAGGAATGCCAAATCCGTTACCACCAGGAGGACTATGGTGCAAAATCTGCAAGAAACCAGGTCACGACCCTTATCATTGCACGATGATGCAGAAATATGAGACAGTCCCAAAGAGCTCATATTGCACCTTTTGCAAGTCAGTGGGCCACGACGACAAAGATTGTAGAACTATGGAGTTGATGCGAGAAAGGACATCAAACGCATATAGATTACAGGCAGAAATGATGACTGGGCAAGCAACGCCACATTTTAATCAAGTTCCAGCTCCATACAACACTGCGCAACAGCATTATAATATTGCACAACCACCGTACAATAACACGCAACCACAGTACAATATGGTACAACCCCAATACAATATCACGCAGTACAATCATGCACCTTAGTATAATGCTCTGTGAGGAGATCGAGCAAGATATAGAGGAGGAGGACGAGCTAGAGAAGGTTTCAGATGAGGTAGAGGAACAATAGTATGTCACAATTGTCAACAACCCAGACACTATGCAATGGAATGCATGCTTCCACTAGTGACTTGTATGTATTGTCGCACATCAGATCATGACACAGAATAATGTCTGACACTACTAGTAAATATTTAGGAAAAGAGGAACCAGAACAACCAGAAGGATGAAACATCAAGGATCTTAGCCGAAGCAAGGGATGAAGGATGGAACATCAATATCTCTACTCGCAGAGGAGCTAAAATAGGAAATGACACAGTTCGACAGGAATCGGTACAAAACCAATGGGTAAAGAAGAACATCAAACCAAGGAAATAGTTCGACGCACAAAAGGAGAAGGATATATTCAAGGAAGACTGACAAGAATTTCAGAAGGGGGACATGGCGTAGACTTCAACTGTGCAGAAAAATAAGGAAGCACCAGAGTACGAGATTCCACCATCATTGGGTCATACCGGCGAGATGAAACCCACGGGACAAGTAAGTACAATCAAAGGCTTTTTGCAATCATTTGTAAAGGTATTAAGTGATCCATCATCTGTGAAAATATTGCAAAACATGCTAGAAAAATGTAGCATTGAGATGGAAGGAAAGATAGAACCAAAGACAGTTAATCACCTGCACATGAGAAGAAGAACCAGTAGGGAGTTCAGACTGAATACTAAAATAAGAGATTTCTATATGGGAGAAATTATACTAGATCTAGGATCTAAAGTTAATGTATTACCAAAGAATACATGGTAGTGCATGGGAGAGCCAACATTAGGATATTCACATGTTCAATTAAAATTGGCAAACCAACACAAAGTCTTACCAATCGGTAGATTGAAAGGAGTGACAATAGATATCGATGGAGTGTGCACTAAATTAGACTTTGAAGTCATTGAGATAGTAGACAACACAACACCTTACCCAACGTTGATTGTTCTGGATTGGGTGTTTGAAAACCAGGAAAATGGCATTTGAGACAGGAGAATACAGGGTCATCGCGCCATTAGATCCATCCTAACAGGAGAGGTTTGTAGAACTTGCTTTCCTATACCTAGAGGAAATCGACCAGTTTTACAGAACAACTATGTGTGATGAGGATTACGTAAACCCAACTGCAGATGGGGTACTCAGTTGGCAGAGCATTACTTCATGTGCAACAGAGTCAGACACTGGTTTAGAGAATTGGAAACAAGGGCTACATGAAGTATCCATGAGAAGATGTGCAAGAATAGACCACGCAGTAAGATGGGTAGGCACATAAATCAGAGAGCCACCCAGTTTCCACAGAATAAACAATTTGGAAACATTCTTGACATAGTATGAAGACGTAGTGTTAGAGAACCAGAGGTTGTTAGCACTTGATCTAGAACTCAAGGCAACACTTGCAAGATGGTGAGGTGCACACAAGGAGACCATCACAGATTGGTACCAATGTAAGAGGCTACTGCGCATAAGGTTTGGCGCAGAATAGAAAAACAACAAACAACAGAAGTATGATGGACATGTGGCACCAGCAGAACACTTGGAGGCATGTAGAACGCTATGGAAAATGACACCCCCAAAGGATTGGCCTCATCACTTCATACACACTCTAGAGGGTATACCAATGAACTGGTATACAAACCAGGAGTTGCGCAAAGGAACTGCGACATGGACGGAATTGCAACAGAATTTTACCGTAACATTTTCATTCAAACATGAAAACCCCAACATAGATGCAGCTCTAAAATAGATAAGAGGAGTAATATTTATCAAAGAACCAGATATAGAATTTATCACAAAAGAGAAACATCGGAATAAACAGACAGTTAAGGAACTGTTTTCATGCTATCATGTGCAAGAGGAAGCACTAGATGAAGACGATATGTGCGATATTCAGATTGAATAGACAGAAGGTGAAAGAGACGTGGAAGGTCCACCCATAGAATTAGAAGTCATTTTCGCAACGATCAAAGTAAATAAATTCAACATTGGGACATTCTAGCATCCCAAAATGGCCAGCATTAGAGACTATTGGGATGAGCAAGCAGTAGAAAGCATCACAGAGTTGTTGCGTGAACACAACGACTTGTTTCCCACAACCTTTACAGAGATGAAGGGTATAGCAAGAGAATTAGGAGATATGAAGATACCATTCAAACTAGAAGCAAGATCGATTAGACAGTGACCATATAGACTGAACCCCATATACAAACATAAATTCAAAGATGAGATCAATAGGATGCTTAAAGCCGACATCATAGAACCAGTCAAAGAGTTAGAATGGATAAGCCCAGTGGTAATACAGGACAAGAAACAAGGAGGGATCAGGATATGTGTTGACTTGAGGAAGTTGAACGATGCATGTCTACATGACTCGTTCCCTACACCTTTCATGGATGAGGTGTTAGAGAATGTGGGAGGACATGAAGCTTACTCATTCACTGATAGATTCCTAGGATACCATCAGATTAATATAGCACAAGAGGACAGATAAAAGACCACTTTTACAACATAATGGGTATCTTATCAGTACACAGTCATTCCATTTGGACTGAAGAATGCACCAACAATATTCCCCAGAGTGGTCATCGCAGCATTTAAAGAATTCATCCATCGGTTTCTTGAAGTATACCTGGATGATTGGACATTCTATAGTATGTTAAGAAACCATGTGGAAGTTTTACAGCTAATGTTAGAAAGATGTAGACAGTGCCAGATATCACTGAACATAAAGAAATGTAGATTCAGAACACCGTTTGGGATACTATTAGGCCATATAGTATGCAAACAAGGTTTACTAGTAGATCCTGCAAAGATCACAGTCATTGTTAACTTACCACCACCAAAAACAGTCCGTCAGCTAAGAGCAATGTTGGGACACATAAGTTATTATAGGAAATTTATCAAAGGATATGCATAGGTCAATGCACCGATGGAAAAGCTGCTAATAAAGGATACAAAGTTTCATTGGAACAACGAGTGTCAACACGGTCTAGATACCCTGAAAGAAAATATGGTCATCGCGTCGATATTAGTATTTTCGTATTGGGAGAAGACATTCCATGTGCATGTAGATGCATCAACTATAGCACTTGGAGTTATCTTGGCATAGCCAGGAGTGGGATACTTGGATCACCCGATAGCATTTGTGAGCAGAAAGTTATCGGACTCTGAACAAAACTATAACACGATCGAAAGAGATGACCTAGCTATGGTCTACGCACTTCAAAAGTTCCAGCATTACTTATTGGGAAAACACTTTAAGATGTTCACGGATCACTTAGCCCTGAAATACCTAGTCAACAAGCCAGTGTTGGGGGGGAGAATCTTTCAACGGTTACTACTATTCCAATAATTTGACTTTGAAGTAATAGTCAAGCCAGGAAAATTGAATGCAGGACCTGATCACCTATCAAGGGTCACAAATGGAGAAGAACCTATGAATTTAGAAGAAAATTTTTTGGATGCACAGTTATTCTCAATACATATTGTTGATGAATACTTCACATATGTCATTCATTACTTTCGTACAGGTACTACGTCGCAAGAATATAGCACTGCGCAGAAGAAAAACCTGGTAGTTTGTGATGCCGATTATCAAATGATTGCAGGACATTATATAAAATGGCTATAGATAGAATCTTGTGAAGATACATGTTAGAGCATGAAAGACCCGTAGTTTTAGCAGAAGCCCACGAGGGAATAGCAGGAGGAAATTATGCAGGTAAACCTACCACGCAGAAGGTATTGCGTGTAGGACTTTGGTGGCCAACGATTCATAGAGATTCAAAGGAATACTGTCAAACATATGATGTTTGTCAAAGGTTAGGAAAACCCAACAGAAGGGATGAGATGTCATTACGACCACAAGTAACATTACAGGCATTTGACAAGTGGGGAATAGACTTTGTGGGACCAATCAACCCACCAGAAAAAAGAGCAGCAACAAGGTACATTATCATCACAACAGAATACTTAACAAGATGGGCGGAATCCGTACCAGTGAAGGATTGTAGCGCAGAAACAACAACGCATTTTCTATTTGAACAAGTAATCACTAGATTTGGGTGCCCAAGAATTTTGATGAGAGACCAACGCATGCACTTCATAAATAGTACCATTAGCGCTATGACTAAAGAATTTGAAGCCCATCATTAGAAGATCACACCATATCATCCACAAGCAAATGGCATAGTGGAAGCATTCAAAAAAATATTGGAGAATGCACTGACAAAGATTTGCAACATAAACAGGGACGACTAGGACCTCAAAGTACCAGCATTATTATGGGCATACAGGACTATGTGTAAAAAGTTGAGAGGGCACACACCATTTAAATTGGTTTATGGCCAAGAAGCAGTGGTGCCATTAGAATATTTAGTACCAAGCTTGTGTATAGCAACAATCACACAAATGACAGAACGAGGCGTAGTACAGGAGTGACTAAATCAGTTACTGATCATGGAGGAAGACTGAATCTTGGCAGGATTCCACCAACAAGTTCAAAAATCACGAGAAAAATATTGGCACGATAGACACATCAAGAAGAAAACGTTCAAGGAAGGAGATCTAGTACTGATGTACGACAACAAATCGTTACAGCACCCAGGAAATCTCAGAATGCATTAGTTAGGAACATATGAAGTAAAATTTCTCATAGATGGAGGAGTTGTACAGTTAAGAGATTTATTAGGCACATAACTAAGAGGAATGATCAATGGGAGCTGATTGAATTTGTACAAGGATAGTCGACCATCAATCGCACAGTAAAAAAAAAATTAGTATATCGAAAAAGAACCAAAGAGGGCGCAGTGCGCCGGAAGTAGAAAGGCTACATGAACTAAGAAACAAAAATTTGGCGAGGAGAAGGAAAAAGGTCACATGAAAGGGAAACAAGAGGGAAAAGGAAAGTCGGCAAAAGCAGTATGACAAGATAGTGTTAGATGGAATTAAAATATGGAAAGGATCGATGGGACATCACATTAATCGCGACAACTAGAGACGGAAAAGCAGGAGTAATGGCAAGTACGAAACCGACAGAGATGCATTGAACTAGTAATCAAGGTGCATTAAGCCCATAATCAAGGAAGCGTCCTCGACAAGATTCATGGGAAATCCATACAACAAACAGACGCGGGAGCCAATAGTCTATTCACAAAAAGAAAACAGATGCAGAGCAACATAGGCTAAAGAGCACAATGTGAGTTCACAAAGATCACAGAGATCATTCAAATTCAACAGGCACTTGAAATTCATCGCCATGGCACCACCCAAGCAAGCAGAAGCGAGCAAGACTATTAGGAAAACTAGAGTTCAGACCAGGTCACGAGGACAGACAGAAGAAGGTGAACAACAACCGTCGAAGATCGTCAATGTCAACAAAATCCCATCTCCAGACACAACACCGGTAAACCCTACACCTATCCTGGAAGAAATCCAATAGCCAGCACCAGAGGGAACGAGTCAGGAGATACCAACAGAAGTACAGGAGCCACAGATTTAGGGAACAGAAACCTTGAAGGATATGCAACCAGAGCATACAGAGGTAGCTCCGAAATTCAATGGCACAATGTCGAATCTGACAACAGCAGTGGAGCCAGATGAGTCTCAAATGACCATCTCAGACCACCTAGCAAGGGAGATGGTTGAAGATGTCTCGGCTTGGCTTGAATGGTATACGGAGGAGCAATCGAAAGTCGTTGGAACTTTGAGCCAACCACCACAACAACATAAAGACAAGATACATATACCAAGGTCACCTCACAAGAAACTGACAACAAAAATTGTTCTACCGCGCATACCAGCTAGGGTACAGGTAGGACCAGAGCTACTGGGTCATATCGGGAAGCTCAAATACTCAAACCACAATGTAGCAGACAAGGCACAAGTTCTAGGAACTTGCGAAGAGGGTATTTATATAGACTATGGGCACAAATCAAGTTGGAGAACCGATCAACCAGCCATACCAGTGGGCAAATGGGCTGGAGAAAACGAGAATTTTAGGTCTGTTGGACCTACCACATTTTGGCAGAGTCCAATACACAACATCGTGCGTCAAACAGTTGCTAGCAATCACACATGGAGGGGACATATTGCTGGACAAGCCCGTCCCCATAACCGTTGAGCTTATCGTGAAAATAATAGGGTTATCAATTCGGGGTATGGATCCCACATTGTTTCTGAATGACAAAACCAAGGAGAAAGCGCTAGCAGAAGAGATTAAGAAGAAGTATGGGACCGATAGGGGGACAAGAGGGATAATTATCAAGAGGATCAATGATGCAGTCACACAATTGGGCGTGAAAATATTAGCCTGCAATCTACTAAGAAAATGTTGCAGGGAGGAAGTCCCAGCTGGAGTTGTTGCAGTTCTAGCCCAGTGTGCAGAAGGCACCTCAATGAGTTTGGCATCATACCTATTGAAATTGTTCCTGGATGACTGGAAGGATGTGTAGGACCTAGGCATAGAGTTCCGCTACTCATGTTTGATCACATTAATAGCCTTCATGGGATGGAAAAAGCCAAGGTATGTAGTTTTTTGTACCAGACCAAAGCTGAATCAGGGAGCGAGGTATTTGTTGCTTAGAGCCAGGCTAGACTCAAGGAGCAAGAAAAAAAATGGGTCCATTTTTTAGGGGTACCTATGTGACCTACAAGAATCCATATCCAGGATGTGGAGAATCACACCAGAAGTTGTCGTGCGATATGCGAACATCACCAATTTTCAGGCCACACGACACACAATGTGGATACAGGAAAGGAAGGATCTGGATAAAAAGTGGTTATAGATGTGCTACTACATCATAGAGGGTGATATTTACATGGTCATCAGCGAATGGGCCGATGAATGGAGGATCCTAGCCATTACCTAGGAAGTGCTAGAAAGAACAACAGAAGAAGAGGCAAAGCAGGGAGAAACGTAGCCTCTGGAAATCCAAGTGCCCAAGAGACAAAGAATGGTTCAAGGAAGGACAACATAGACAGATGAAGGGCCAAAGAATACATGGACCTAGAAGGGGAATAAGGAGAGTACATAGTCAACCAAAGGACAACAGAAACAAGCTAACGGAGCGCAGGAGACCGCCCCAAATCTCGACACACAGAAACCAGAGGGAAATAATAGACCAACCACGCAGATAGGAGGTGTGCGCAAGAAATCAAAGGCACAACAAACACCACCATAGTATATGATCATGGATGATGATGGGGAAATAATAGCCCAAATATTCCAGGATTGTCTAATCGAGGACTTCGACCATGTTGCACGCTATAGGGACAAGATCCAAGAGGATTTGGCAGACATGCGGCAACTCATTAAGCAGATCAGGGAAGGGCCAACATCAAGCATCAGGGGAATCGAACCATGAGCACTGCAGATAGAAGAAAGAGTGAAAAAATAATAACAAGAGTCAGTCCATGAAATATTGTAGCCACATGTAACATTCCACATCAACCCTAGTATGCTGCACATGGATGAAATTGTGGAGTAGACACCCTTGAAGGAATTAAGCCAAATCCAACTTGTGTTGACAAGGATACCATCAGGGGTGCTACATAGGTTGCAAGTGAGCATAAACCATGAGGTACATCCTCGCACATGCAGAGACTTAACCGAATTGAAGCAGGAAACAAAGAAGTGGGACGCGCTAGAAATCGTATATGAGAAGGCTAAATCTGAGACCCAAGAGGAAAGGGAGTGCATAACAGGATTGGAGCAGAAAGTGGGAGGAACTTATGAGAAGATTCCACAGGCCACGCAGAGTGAGGTAATCACAATAGCAGAAAAGATTGATCTAATTGCACAGGAAATTGATCAATACCAGAAGGAGATCGAGAATCTCCAAGAATAGCTCACACCAACTACTCCACCATAAATGAAGGAGAAAAGGAAGTAGGAAGCAACAACACAGCT
>JASDQU010104663.1:244631-256068 GCA_032191745.1 Picea mariana | reverse complement strand
TGTAAATGAATAGGCTTCTTGACCTCCTACATTCTCCAAAACTTCATATGTAAATGGGGTAGGAAAAGGATCATGCCAGCAAGCATCATTCAGTTTTCTCATATCTACACAGATCCGTATTCCCCCTTGCTTCTTTTTTTGTACCACCATAGGATGGATCCATTATGATTATTCCACAGGTTCTATGACACCAACCTCTAGCATCCTATCAATTTCTGCTTTGACCTTCTGCTTGTACACCGGATTTAACCTATGAGGTATATGTCTTATAGGTATAGCATATTCAATAATTTCTCCATTGGCGCAGTAATATGTGCATATCCCCTTATAAACTTCATGTAATACCATGTATGACCAAGTGTACTCTTCAACCCGTGCACTGACTTAGGTGGTGGTAAGTTTACTATGACAACAATTTTAGCAGGATCAACCAACAGACCATGTTTACACACCACATGCCCTAACAAGATTCCAAAAGGTGAGTTTAAAATGCATTTCTTAATATTCAATGAAATATGACACTGTCTACACTTGTATAACATCAATATTAACATTTCCACATGATCCTTGAGTAAACTAAAAATTGTCCAATCATCCAAGTAGACTTCCAAAAACTTATGAATAAAGTCCTTAAAGGAAGCTACTACTACCCTTGAGAAAATTCCAAGTGCATTCTTTAACCCAAATGGCATAACTGTATATTGATATGATCCCCATTATGTTGCAAATGCAGTCTTATGTCTATCTTCTTGTGCTATCCTGATCTGATGATATCCTGAAAAACCCATCTGTAAATGAATAGGCTTCTTGACCTCCTACATTCTCCAAAACTTCATATGTAAATGGGGTAGGAAAAGGATCATGCCAGCAAGCATCATTCAGTTTTCTCATATCTACACAGATCCTTATTCCCCCTTGCTTCTTTTTTTGTACCACCATAGGATGGATCCATTATGATTCTTCCACAGGTTCTATGACACCAACCTCTGGCATCTTATCAATTTCTGCTTTGACCTTCTGCTTGTACACCGGATTTAACCTATGAGGTATATGTCTTATAGGTATAGCATCTTCAATAATTTCTCCATTGGCGTAGTAATATGTGCATATCCCCTTATAAACTTCATGTAATACCATGTATGACCAAGTGTACTCTTCAACCGGTGCACTGGCTTAGGTCGTGGTAAGTTTACTATGACAACAATTTTAGCAGGATCAACCAACAGACCATGTTTACACACCACATGCCCTAACAAGATTCCAAAAGGCGATTTTAAAATGCATTTCTTAATATTCAATGAAATATGACACTGTCTACACCTGTCTAACATCAATATTAACATTTCCACATGATCCTTGAGTAAACTAAAAATTGTCCAATCATCCAAGTAGACTTCCAAAAACTTATGAATAAAGTCCTTAAAGAAAGCTACTACTACCCTTGAGAAAATTCCAGGTGCATTCTTTAACCCAACTGGCATAACTGTATATTGATATGATCCCCATTATGTTGCAAATGTAGTCTTATGTCTATATTCTTGTGCTATCCTGATCTGATGATATCCTGAAAAACCCATCTATAAATGAATAGGCTTCTTGACCTCCTACCTTCTCAAAAAATTCATATGTAAATGGGGTAGGAAAAGGATCATGCCAGCAAGCATCATTCAGTTTTCTCATATCTACACAGATCCTTATTCCCCCTTGCTTCTTTTTTTGTACCACCATAGGATGGATCCATTATGATTCTTCCACAGGTTCTATGACACCAACCTCTGGCATCTTATCAATTTCTGCTTTGACCTTCTACTTGTACACTGGATTTAACCTATGAGGTACATGTCTTATAGGTATAACACCTGGTTTCAAATGGATATTCATCTCTCCAATTTCTCCTTCTAATCCGTTCATCTCTGAAAACATCGTTGCAAACAAGTCATTGTACTCGCGTAGTAACTCTGTGATTCTTTCTACTATCTAATTATCCCAATAATCTCCAGTGCTTGCAATCTTTGGGTTTTCTGTTGTTCCAATTTTTAACTTCTTGATCTTCAATGGTGCAACATAATCTTTTGAATCTAGATTCAAACCTTCTACTACTCTCTCTCCTTCAACTTCTGGGATCTTTATATTGTGAAAGTTTTATTCTACTAGTTCTTCTTCTTTTGCGACATGGTAACAATGTAGCTATTGTCAAACTCTCTGTTTAGTCTGATATGTTGTGACAATTTCCACTTCAGGTTCTTCAAAAATCCTATATATTACCACCTTCAGTGTTGTATCTATCTCTGGAATTTCATGCTCAAAGGAAAATGTAATCACAAAACTCTGATATATCTCTTCCCAACTTGCAGTTTCCTTGCGTTGTTCCTGTTCTATGTACTAGTTCTTTGGAATGCCTTCTAATGTGTGAATAAAATGATGTGGCCATTCTTCAGGTGGTACTAATATCCATTGAATTATACATGTTTCTACATGTTCTCTGGGTTGTCCAATACCATCATACTTCTCCTCATATCTATGTTCTTGTTTTGTGCCAAATTTGATGCACAGTAATCTCTTACATTGATACTAGTTGTTGTTATTCTCTTTATGTGTACCCCACCAATGGGAAGGTGTAGATTTCAAAGAAATATCTAATAATGTTAATCTTTGATTTTCTACTAATTCTAATTCAAACTTCATTAGAAATTATTCTAAGTCATTCAAACCATAAAAAGTAGGAGTTTCTCTTACCTCTGAACTAATCCATTTTAGCGTGTGTGTCATTCTAGCACATCTTCTGGTAGATAATTCATGTAATCATTGCTTCCAATTCTCCAATACTGTGTCAAAGTATAAAGCACAAGAACTAATACTCCTCAAACTCAACATTCCATCTGCAATTGGGTTGATGTAATCATCTTCGCGCGCAGTAGTTCTATAAAATTGATTTGTTTCTTCTGTAATAAAATTTCATGTCGCAGGTTCCACATACCTTCCTCCTTCTAAGGGTTCTAATAGTGCAACAAATTTGTATTCTCTTTATTCAAATATCATCTTCGTTGTCTTCAGATTGATAATATTTTGGTTATCAAATACCCAATCCAACCCCAACAATTTTGGGTATGGTGAAGTGTTATCTACTATGTTAGTTACTTCAAATTCTTCTATGGTGCACACTCCATCTATATATATTGGTATACCCTTCAATATTTCAATTGGAACCACTCTCTGCTAATTTTATAACTTCAACTAAATAGGTGAGAATCCCAATGTAGGTTCTCTCATAGCTTCCCATGTCTTTTTAGGAAAAAAATTGACTTTAGACCCTAAGTCTATTATGATATCCCCCATATTGAAATCTCCAATGTTTTCATTAAACCTAAGTTCCCTACTTGTTCTTCTCTTCTTATGAACTTGGTTGACTCTCTTGTGTTCTAATTTCATTTCTTCTCCATCATTCAACAACTTCACACAAGACCCTACAAATTTTCTCAGATTACTTATTGATTCTAATGGTTTTTCTCTGTTGGTCTGATCAAACAATGGAGGCGTGTCATACACTGGTATATCATCTATGGGCTTTGTTCCTGAAGTCGACACAATTTTCTCCTTCAGAATCTCATGTCTAGCTTCATTGAATGTCTCCTTCTCTTTGTGTGCATCAAACTTTTGTTCAAGTTCTATATTCTTCCTGACCCACTAGTACTGATCCTAATCCTTCTTTGTTGCATCTGCTACTATATTTTCTCCACCTCTAGTAACTATGTTGATATTCTTCCCATTCTCTACTATGTTTTCCACAACAATCCATTGGACGTTTTGATTGTTCTTGTTCCTTTTATTTTGTATCTTTACCAAAAGTGTTGGGCAGTCTTCTTTCTCATGCTCTGCTACGTGGCAATACATATATGTTGCAGGTGGTTGTAGAAAATATCTTGCATAGTGTCCAATTTTTTGACAGTTGTGAAAAACTACAGGTCCTCTACCTCATCCAAATCCTCTTCCTCCACGACCTTCTCCTCTGAAGCCTCCTATGTTTCCCTAATTTTCTATGCACAGGGTATTATATTGTGGCACATGATTGTACTACGGTTGTGCATTATTTCACTTTGGTGGTGTTGCATATTGTTGTGTGTTGTTATATTGCAGTGGTACTCCAAATTGGTGTCGTTGTTATAATGTGGTGGTGCTACAAACTACTACGGGTTGTTATAATGTGGTTGTTGCACAAGTTGTGTTGCCATTAATTCATCCTACACCCTATATGCATCTGATGTCCTCTCCTTCATTATCTCCAAAGTTCTGAAGTCATTGTCTTCATGTCCAACTAACTTGCAAAAATTACAAAAGGTAGTCTTTGGTACTATTTGATACTTCTGCATTATGGGATAGTGGTAAGGATCATGTCCATGTGTTTTAAATATCTCACACCATGGTCCTCCCAAAGATAATTTATTTGGCATTCCTACTCCCAAGTATTGTGAAAAGGTTGGACACTCATTATTATGATGACCTTATGCTCTACAAAATGTGCACCAAACATCCTCCCTCTTTTCCTTTCCCTTATTCTGATTCAACTGAAATTTTAAGTTCTTGGGGTCTTCTCTCAGCTCTTCCATAGCTAGATTTGTATGCTTATATTGATTTTCCTCTAATTGTAACGTTACTTGAAAGGCCTCAGCCTGTGTTTTGAACTTTTGTTGCCTCAAAGGTTACTTCAAATGTGTCAATAAAGAGTTAACAAATAAATCTCTATGTTTCATAACAGTAATAAGGTACTTCAACTTACCTTTTATCCTCTTGAATGTCTGATCAACCTCCCAGACTGACTCACCTAGATTCTAATTAATCTCTATCATTTCATTCATGAACTGATCCTTTGAACTTAGTTTTTAAAATTCATTGATCAATTGCTTCTTCACATCTACGATAGTTTTAGGTGCTCCCATTGGATTGTTTACTATGAGACCCATATACCAATATAATGTGCAGTCTCTGAATGTGATTTCCAACTGCACAACCTTTGTATATTTATCTTTAATCTGCTTAGTTTCCCATACCTTCTCACAAATAAAAAAATGCTTCTCTGGTTCATTCGACCCTTCTCCACGAAACTATGGTAACCGAATAGTTGGATCTACTCCTGTCATTGTGAATTTTGTTGTACTACCGCCTCCACACGGTGTATATACTTGACTGCTACTTATTGAACTTATACTTCTACTTGAATTTCCATTGGACTTGTGTCCTACTAAAATCCTTCTACCACTAATCACCTGTTGCC
The DNA here is from genome assembly GCA_032191745.1 of Picea mariana. NCBI lineage: Eukaryota > Viridiplantae > Streptophyta > Pinopsida > Pinales > Pinaceae > Picea > Picea mariana. The sequence goes on along the minus strand of JASDQU010104663.1, from coordinate 250,799 downwards.
TGAATGTTTCTTCTTATTCAATTGTCCTAGTCGCACATGGGGTTGTGGGTTCCACACTAATTCATATATGGAATGGAGATCCTTATTCTGCGTTGGACCCCTGACCTATGGTTTTCCTCTCATATGTGGTGTGCAATATTTCCTCAATATTCCTTATCGCATAGAGATCCTCTACCTCTTCCTCATCATTTTCCAAGCCCTCTCGCTTGACTATTTCCCTCTTTTTCCTATTGATATTATACTGGTAGGGTCATTTGTTGCATGTCACTCCTTCTCTTTCAATTATCTCCTCATTATGTTCCTCATCCATAATAATAGGGTCCATTGTTTCCTTCTTCCAGCCTTCGTCTAGATCCCTCTCCATATCTCAGATCTTCCTTAGTGCTTCCTCGAGCTCCCCCATGTGCACAGAGTGATTTAGTTGTCTCATTCCATGGTCATCATGCCTTTATCATGCAATAATATCTTGATCGATGTGTAAAGAGACCTAATGTACCTCCCTCTTTGTCCCTTCAAGAATCCATACTCTGCAACAAAGTAAGACTTCACAATATCAACTACAAATTCAGTAATAAACCTCGTAGTAACATTGTCTAACCAAAAATTCACCACGTATGCGAATTTATTATTGACCTTTTCCAACTTCGCAATGTTCTTAGTAGTCCACTCTAATGGTCTTATCTGATTATTCGTATCAGTGTACTTTAACCTCAATAACCACTCCTTTAATAATTCTGGAAAATAACAGAAATATGCCTCATGCAAATCAGTAAACAAATACCTCTGCAGACACTGGCATTATGTATACCTGGAGCTTCTATTATCTTTCTGCGTGAACTCAAGATACTTTGTCTCCAACCATATTTCAATCTCTTTCTTTGTAGGGTTCCATGGTCTAAACATCCCCTTATACCAATACATTCTCTTCATCAAATCCCCTCCAATATGATATGTTGAGTTCCAACTGGCAACAAAACCATTTTTTGGATGTATGGGTTGACCTGGGTTCTACCTTATTTCTCTAATAAAACCCTAGAAACTATCAACAACTCTGGTAAACCAGAAGGAAACACTACGCATAGAGTGCACAACACAATCTCACCCAAGATGACTTATGGGTGATTGCATGACCCAAGTGTCTGCAATCATGGAAGGGATGGAACTCGTGGGAATGTTAGGCATAATATTACTTCTTTTATTTCAACATTCATTCGACCATGACATCATTCATTAGTTATACCATTCATTTAACCCTTAATATTCATTATTTAGAAAATAACATGTGTGTTGTAAATTAACCTTAACAGATTCATATCTTCATTCATTAATTCAACATAATAAGCATATCAAAGCAACAGATAAGGAAAAAACACATGAAGACACCATATTTTACCAAGGTTCAACCCCCCTGGGCTACGTCCACAAAGACATTTTGATTATTTATTATTCTTCATCAAAACTTCTTGTGTTGCGCACATTACATCATAGGTTTTAATACTGGTGAGGTTTACCAGCATCGCACCAAGCTCCACAGCTTGCGACCTGACCCTCAATTACATTCAATAAGTCTCAAAAAATGACATAATCCAATCTCTACAACTCCAACCAAAAACTAGTATTGCGACTCAAAACCCAGAATTGTTCTCAAAAGGGATTCTCAACATGCTCAAAATATATCCTCCTATCTACCTTATACATCATATTTATACAAAAATATGGGTAAATACCCTTTACATTGACTACCAAAACCCTAATTCTAAGCGGACTCAACTTGTCCACATTCTAACTTCCTTCGCTCACTAATCCACAATTATGTCACGTTGATTTTCCTTTATTCTCGTCGCATTGCTTCCTTTGCCTTCTTGTATGTTGATTTCTCCTCATTCAATGGCATGCATTGCTTCCTTAGTCCATTCTTCCTTGTTTGTTGCACTCTTTCCTTGGAATTTTCTCCCAACATTGCTTTCTCCAACATCCTTGGACCCTCATTGCTTCTGAATTCATCCTGAATATTTTTACGTCAGTGGTGATAGACTACACGCAACTTTCGAAAGAAAAATCGCACAAAGGTGCACAATTTGTGCTTGCAACCACATTCTATATATGTGTTATTTGTGCACATCAATGCAACTATCACATTAGTGACCCACATAGACCCTCTTTTCTCTTAGGCTGAGGGTGTTTTTCACCCCGACTTGCCAATAGGGGTTTAGAGTTTATTTTATTTCACTTTGTAAACTTGAAAAACCCTTCTTTGTGTCCATTCTTACATGATAAATTATATAATATAGTTTAATATGGAGGATAAGAAGAACCACAAGTTATTTCGTCTTGCCACATGGATTGATATTTAAGCATATGGACTCTTAGATAGATCTTTTCAATCACTTTACTTTTTTGGGACTAAGAGCTTTCTTGTCTACCTGAAAGTATGTTTTTCACCTCACGCTCTCTCGAGTTATATTTTTTAATTAGAACAGGGTTTATAATAATTCTCCATATCTCTTGCAAAACAAACATATAGAGTAAATTAAAGTGACAATTAAGCACCCCAAGTGTGAAAATGTTTCCTTTAATTTTTTCCAAAGTTTGTTAAAATTCAAACAAGTAACTCGATGAGGCCAAAGCACTTATGCACCTCATAGTTCATTTATTGAAAATACAAACACTAGGGAGCTAAATATTTGAAAGGACTCCAATTGTCCACATAATTTTAAAACTTAGGAAATTTTTATTTTGCAAAGAAAATTTAGGAAGGATTAGAAAGGACCACAAATTGTCCACATATTTTACTATCTAAGACTAGTTTTCCAATTACACAAGGATTGAAAAAAAACATTTAGTGGTTAATTAAATGAACAATAACAGATCGCATTGTTGGGTTTTTATATTCTTTGTAGTGAAAGTGTAGTTTAGGTGGATCGACTAGCAGAGAAATTCGAAGGTTGAATTGTTTGACCGAGTAAATTCAAAGTCGAGATGATTGACAGAAATTCGAAGAGGCCGACCAACAATATGTTGACAAGCGGTCGTGTGGAAACACCTGAAGACCGAATGGAGGTCTACTGGTAAACCAACTTGGTAGTCAATTGTAACATAATCTCGAGATTCACGATATTTGTTGCCAATGATCTGCATGGATACGTAACCTCTTTTGGGTGCATTTATTTAGGATTTTTCCTATTGTAAATTCTATAAATAAGATGTGTTGTAATGCTATAAAATATAATCTTTAGATAAATCGTTTTAGAGGTTGTTGGCCATGTAGATGTACTCTGAATTGGCTACAAGGTTTTTCTTGTTTAAAGAAAAAAGGTGTGATGTCAATTATGTCTTAGGTGTATACCAAGGTTGGGAATGTAACCTTTTATTCTGAATGAATAAGTCAAAAATAGAGAAAGACGTTGAAGTAATTATGGTTTTCCCGTTTGAGTTTCCAAGGTAAAATCTATGTGTACTAAATGTTTGTTTTTTCATTTCTTTTATAGCCTAAATGTTTATTCCTCTCTTATGCTAAGTTTAGCATGGAAGTGTTTAATTTCCTAACATGTGGTATTAGAGCTTGGTTTAGCAACCTTGGCTATGAATTGAACCCTAGGTTTAGTAAGATTCATAAGTCAGAGACCTTTAAAGTTGTGCTCAAATAATGGCGAGTAGCTAGAGAATAGAGATCAAAAAATTCAATGGCCGGAATTTTGAACTTTGGAAGCTTAAAATTGAAGATCTCCTTGTAGATCGAGAACAATGGGAAGTTATATGTCCAGGTACCATTCTAGTAGGTATTCCAGGGGAATAATGGGAGAAACTCGAGAGAAGGGAAAGGTGTATCATTCAACTTTGTCTTGTAGATTTGGCGTCGATGAATGTCTTAGGTGAATATTAGGCCAAGAAACTGTGGGACAAGTTGTGATGCTTGTACTAGTCGAAATCCATGGTAAATAAATTGCTCCTTAGAAAGAAAATATATATTCTAAGGATGAGTGAGGAAATTTCAATGACTATGTATCTAAATGTGTTTAATACCATAATAATCCAGTTATCTTTTGTGGATATTAAAATCATTGAGGCGGAGAAATGTATTATTCTATTATGTTTTTTGTTAGACTCTTGGGATAGATTATTCATGGATATAGGGAGTAATTAAAGAACATTAGTGCTAGAAGACGTGGTTGCATCTCTACTTTCAGAAGAAATGAGAAGGAATAACATGGAAGGATCGACCAAAGATGCATTAGTGGTGAGAGGTATACCAGTTGACATAGATAAAGGCAAATTCTCCAGTAGAAATTCTAAGTCGAATGGTAGATCCAAATCCCTTCTTCAGTCGAAAAGAAGATGATGTAATTGTGATAAAGATGGGCATTACAAAAGGGACTACAAGTTGAAGGAAATAGAAGTTGGTATAGGATCCAATGAGAAGTAGTCGACTAAGAGAAAGATGACTCCAGATAAGAGAGGTGATGTGTACTTGGCATCAGACAATACATATTCAGATCAAGATGCTTAGTTGATTGACTTGGGAGCATCCTATCATATGACACCACAAAGAGAATGGTTCTACAAATATGAACGATATGAAGAAGAATATGTGTTCTTGGAGGACAACTTGACAACCAAAATTGTCAGACGAGGAAGAGTCTGACTAATATTGTAGGATGGGAGGAGTAGAACCCTTCCAAGTGTGCTACATATTCTGTGTTTGGAAAGAAACCTAATATTTGTCAGAAATTTGAGTGATGCATGGGTGCACACTCTATTTCAAAAGGATACGTGCAATATGTTTAGAGGTGTGATGGCCTTAATGAAGGAGTTCAAATTGGAACCCTATATAAGTTATTAGGGAATGTCAACTCAATTGGATGAAACAACATCATTTTTCCTGAAGTTGACTCGACTTTGACTCGAATTGACTCAACTCGAGCTAAGTCGATTCAACCTAACTCAACAAATCTTTGTAAAATTGACCCAACCATTCTATGTCATGAGAGGATGGGACACATTGGAAAAAATGCTCTTCGATCTATGCATAACAAAGGTATGGTTGAAGATTTTCCTTAATGTAATTTAGAATTCAAATTTTGTGAACATTGTATATATGGAAAACAAATTCGGGTGAGGTTCCCATATGGAGTGACAAGGACAAAGGGGATTCTAGAGTTGGTTCATAATGATGTGTTTGGCTCAGTTTCAGTTCCTTCACTTGGTTTATCTCTGTATTATGTCTCCTTCATAGATGATTTTTCCAAGAAGACGTGGATATGTTTCTTGAGGAAGAAATCAAAGGTTTTCGAGAAATTCAAAGAGTTTAAGTCTCTTGTAGAAAACCAGACAAAAAATAAAATTAAGGTTATGATAACAGAAAAATATGGTGAATTATGTGGAAAGGAATTTCATCCATTCTGCAAGAAGTGTGGCATAGCATGCCAAAATACCACACTACATACCCCACAAAAAATGAAGTTGTCTATAGAATGAACATGGTGTTGATGGACAATTCAAGGAGCATGCTCAATGGTGTTGGGTGCACATAAGAATTATGAGAAGAGGTAGTCGACACTGAAAAATATTTGGTAAATATGTCTCCTTCATCAGTGCTAGTTCACATGACTCCACATGAGGTATGCTCTGGTAAGAAGCCTTCAGTTTCACATCTCAAAGTATTTGGTTGTGATGCATTTGTGCATGTTCCCAAGGAAAAGAGGAGCAAGTTGGACAAGAAGGCAGTCAAGTGTATTCTCATTGGATACAAAGAAGGAATGAAATGATATAATCTTTGTGATCTTGCATCAAGGAAAACAATGTATAGTCGATATGTGGTCTTCAGAGAAGTCGGAAGGAAGTCTGAGTTTGAAGCGATGGTTCAAATAAATAATGATATGAAGAAGGTGTGGTTTGAACTGTGGAATGAGGAAGATGATTCATATGATTCATGTGATTCAAATGAAGAGGTGGAACAATTGACCCCGATTGTAAGGAGGTCATTATAAGAAAGAAAACCATTCAAAAGGTATATTCCACCCGACCTCCATTCTGCATTTGTGTTAACTGCCACTAATGAAGAGCCCAAACTATCAGGTAGGAAATCGACTTGGCAGAGGGTAAACTCTGAAAGGACACCATGGTCAAAGAGATGGAATCCTTGCATAAGAATGAGACATGTGATGTAGT
>JASDQU010104663.1:226634-239772 GCA_032191745.1 Picea mariana | reverse complement strand
CCCCCCCCCCCCCAAAACAAGTTGCTAACAAGAAAAAGGAATGCTAACATGTTCAGTTTCTATGTTGATGTACCCCTCACCCTCACTCCTAGAATGTCCCTCAGTGAGACAACCTTATGTTCAGTGAAAGACTTGGTGAATATGTCTACCACCTTCTCTGAAAATGGACATAACTACATATCAAAGTCTCCATGTTGAATCTATCCTCGAATAAAGTGCATATGAACCTTGATGTTCTTGTTTCGCTGCCTCTGAAATGAGTCTGTACATAGCTTGAGAGTACTCTCATTATCACACCATATAACTATTGGATGATGAAAATGAACTCCCAACTCTATAATAAATTTCTACAAACAAATAACATGAGTAGTAACATTCATTGCACCCCTGTATTCTGACTCTACTAATGAAAAATAAATTGTTGATTGCTTCCTACTTGATCAACAAATAGGTATTGATCCAAGGTAGAGGAATTATCCTGAATTGGACTTGTGATCAGTGCTATCTCCTTCCCAATCTGAGTCTGTGTAACCAACAAGATGTAAGGAATATTCTATTGTATATTGTATACCAAATCCAGTAGTCCTCTTGACATATATGAGAATCCTCTTTTCTTCCTTCCAATGAATCTTATGTGGCTCAGGCATGTACCTGGAAACTGATCCAACTGCATAACATATGTATGTTCAAGAATGTGTAAGGTAGAGAAGACTCCCCACCAATTGTCAATATCTAGTACAATCAACCAATGGTGATGCACTGACATCCTCTAGACTAACCCCTGATTGAAAGAGTGTTGGAGTTGGCTTGCAATATGTCATCTAAAACCTGTCAAGTAGATATATAGCATACTTGGACTGAGACATCTTGGTTCCTGAATCATTATGGCTGATTTCAAGACCGATAAAGTAATGCAATAGTCCCATATCTGTCATAGAAAACATGTCATGCAAAGTGGTCTTCATTGCAGCAATGGAGGAGGCTGAGCTCCATGTGATGATTAAATCATATACATCTATAACTATCAATAGAAGGGAATATATTTTCCTCATCATATAAACATTAGTATCTGTTATACATCTAATAAAACCTCTAGAGAGAAGATATCAGTGCATTTTAGCATACCATGTCCAAGGTTCTTTCTTGAGTATGTACAATGACTTCCTCAACATGAAAACTAATGATGGATTCTGAACATATCCCTATGGATAATCCATATATATATACTCATTAATATATCCATGTAAGAATGAATTCTTAACATCCATATGGTGCACCTCCCACTTTCTAGTTGTTGCAATAGTTAGAGCTAACCAAATGGAATCGATATTGACAATCAGTGCAAAAGTATTTTTTTTGGTTATTACTTTCTTTTACCGTCTGAGTTATTGACCCAGGGTTCATGTCTTTCAGGTTTCCAAAAAATCCTCTAAAACTATCAGCCCTCTTGGTAAACCAGAAGGCAACACAATACACAGAGTGCACTGTGCAGTCTCACCTGAGATAGATTTAATGGGTGGTTGTAAGACTCGGGTGTTTACAGTCTAGGATTGAGTATGATATAGGGGTTTATTATTCAAATCCATATACTATGAATTGTGATTGTGATCTACTATTACTCACAGGTAATCATTTATCTTTCACAGTTTATTTCCCGAACAACACAATCGTATTTCATAACAATGTATTAACTCGGTCATTAAGCATAAAAATTAACTGCTAAAAGAAAGCAAAGATATACATGCATTCATCATATTACTTAGATATACCCCCTCCTGGGCTACCTCCACAAAGATTTGTCTTTAGGACCTTTTATTATGGTAGTTCTGCATCTCCAGCGTTGCACGCTTACAATTCTCCTCAGATGGGTAAGATCTGTATGAGGTGAACTAGATCGCACCTGGCTCCCCAACCTGTGATCTAATCCTCAGATCTTGCTCCTCTCCTCTGTTCTTATCTCAATAGCTTACAAAAATGGTTCATAACAGTATTACATAATGTATCAACTCGTACATAACTATGATGGAATACTACAAAAGCTAAACTAACACAAAACATAACCAACCTTTATATGATACATGCGTATCTATTTTTATATATATCAGGCTCTTCAGCCATTTACAATGTATTACCAAAACCCTAACCCTACTGACATTAGGTATTCCTCCCATGATTGTGTGTTGTTCTTCCTCCATCTATCGCTTTCCTTCTGCATGCTTTCTTGCATGCACGTGTGTTGTTCTTCCTCCAGCTGTTACTTCAGTTTTTTAATGCTTTCTTTCCCATGATCATCCTTCTTTCCACTTCGTCTTGGTGCCAACAGGCCCCCAACATTGACATGTGACTCATCCCAAGTCACCTAATCCTTCTAAGCTTCCTCGATCTCCTTGGTGATCATCTGGAACTTTTCCTTAAGCTCTATTGCTTTTATTAGTGGCTACACAGTCTTTTCCTTGATGGTGTCCACTACCTGACTTGCCACTTTGTCACTCAACAATTCTGCACATTCTTCCTGGGTCTGTGCTATCTGTGTTTTAGCTCCTTTTGTCTGTGTGAGTACTTCTGCTACCCGTTCCTGTAATGCCTCTATTTGAGCATGACGTTCATGTTTCTGCGTTTGCATAGTGATAAGTTCTACCTGTATCTTCTTCATCTCTTGTGTCCCTTTGACTCATTCTAGGATTGGTATGGTCTTATGCCTCTGTTTGAGCTCTTGGATTGCTGCATTAATCCTTTCCTCTTTCTTGTCCCAATGTTGGACCTGTGGATCCTCCTCCAACCTTCTTCAGAGTTGTGTTTCTTTATCGAACAATTCAGCTGCTGTACTAACCTGTTGTTCTAACTCCTGCAGCTGTGTTGTTGCTTTCTTCTTCCTTTGATGCTTCACTTCTAGTGGAGTGGTTGGTCTGAGCTATTCTCGAAGATTCTCGTTCTCCTTCTGATATTTCTTGATAGCCTGCTCAATCTGATTGATATTTTCTGCTATTGGGAGTTCATTTCCTTGCGCGGTGCTTGAGATTTTCTCAAAAATTCCTCCCACTCTTCGTTCCAGTTCATTCCTACATTATTTTTCCTCCTGAGTTTCAAACTTGGCCTACTCACAAAAAAATTTCAGCGCCTCTCGCTTCTTTATTGCGTGTTGTAGCTCAACTAAGTTTTTATGTGCATGAGACTGTACCTCGTGGTCAACGCTAACCTGCAATTTGTGTAGTGCCCTTGATGGCATCTGCATCAAGACCAATTATATGTGGTCTAAATCCTTCAATGGTGTTTGCCCCATGATTTCATCCATGCGCAGCATGCTAGGTTTGATGTAGACCATTGTGTTTGTGTGTGGCATTGAGTGGACTGGGTCTTGTTCTTCTACCTCCACTCTTTCTTTGGCTTGTATTGTCGATGGCTCTATGCCTCTGTTGTTTCTTGTTGTTTGTGCTTCCCCGAATTTCTTGAGGAACTGTCCCATTTCTGCCAGCTCTTTTTCTAGTTTATCCATGTGATGTGTTGCATGATCATCAAAATATTCTGCTAGGAAATCCTGGACCATTATGGTGATCATTTCCCCATCATCCTTTGTGATCGTATAGTTTGGTGATGCTCATTATGCCTTTGATTTCTTGCACATGCCTCTTGCCTGCGCAGATGGTCTCTTATTTCCCCTGGTTCCTATGTGATGGGATTTGGGGCGGCCTCCTACACGCCCTCATCTTGTTTCTACTGTTTGTTGGTCAGTTGTGTAGTCTCTTTCTTCCCCTTCTGGGTCCTTGTCTGCTTTGACCCTTCGTCTGCCTGAGTTGGCTTGCTTTGGCCCGTACATGGTTTCTTGGGCACTGGGATTTCCGAAGGCTGTATTTTCACTTGCACTGACTCTCCTTCTGCTATTCTTTCTGGTTCTTCCCTAGTAATGGCTAGGATCCTCCATTCATCTGGTACTTCCCTTTTGAATTTTTTTTTATCTTTTTTTACTGCGTGGTGGGTGGTCGACTGTCCTTATACAACTTTAGTTGGATCCCATTGATCATTCCTCTGAGGTCTGCACCTTATGAATCTCGTAACTGTACATATCCTTTGTCTGTGACAAATTTTACCTCATACGGTCCTAACCAATGCATTCTAAGCTTCCCTGGGTGCTGAAATGATTTGTTGTCGTACAACAATACTAGATATCCTTCCTTGAACATTTTCTTCTTGATGTGTTGATCGTTCCAAGCTTTGTCTCTTGATTTCTGTACTTGTTGATGGAATCCTGCCAAGATTTAGTCTTCCTCCATTGAAAATAATTGATTCAGTCTCTCCTGTATTGTGCCTCATTCTGTCATTTGTGTGATAGCTGCTACGCGTAAGATGGGTACTAAAAATTCTAATGGCACTACTACTTCTTGGCCATAGACTAGTTTGAATGGTGTGTGCCCTGCCAAATTTTTGCATGTGGTCCAATATAGGGCACACAGTCATCTCAAAGGTCTCTATTGACGTTACAGATCTTTGTCAGTGCATTCTCCAGAATTTTGTTGAAGGCTTATATTGTGCCATTTTCCTATGGATGATACTGTGTGCTCTTCTGGTGATGAACTTCAAACTCTTCAGTCATCGTGTGGATGGTGTTGTTTATGAAGTGTGTGCCTTGGTTGCTCATCAAAACTCTTGGGCACCCAAATCTAGTAATTACTTGTTCAAACAAGAATTGTGCAATTTTCTCTGCACTGCAATATTTTACTGGTACGGCTTCCGCCCATCTTGTTAGGTATTTCGTTGCAGTGATAATGCATCTTGCCCTTGTTCTTTTAGCTGGTGGCTTAATTGGTCCCACAAAGTCTATTGCCCATTTTTCAAATGCTTGTAATGTTACTTGTCATCGTAGTGGCATCTCATCCCTTTTGTTTGGTTTGCCTACCCTTTCACACACATCGCATCTCTGACAGTACTCTTTCGAGTCCCTGTGAATCGTTGGTCACCATAGTCCTGAGCGTAGTACCTTCTACATGGTAGATTTTCCTGCATAATTCCCTCCTGTGATTCCTTCGTGGGATTCTGCTAAAATTCTTGGTCTTTCATGCTCTAACATGTATCTTTGCCCATTTTGTATAGATCTCCTGCAATCAGTTGATAGTCAGTTGCACGAACTACCAGATTCTTCTTCTGGGCGATGGTATATTCTTGCGGCACAATACCTATAGTCAAGAACTGAATGATATCTGTGAAGTATTCATCATCAATATGTACTAAGAATAACTGTGCATCTAGAAAGTTGTCTTCTAAATTCATAGGTTCTTCTCCATTTGTGACCTTGGACAGGTGGTCAAGTCATGTATTCAGTTTTCCTGGTTTAACTATTACTTCAAAATCAAATTCTTGAAATAGCAGTGACCATCGACAGATAATCCCCCCCAACACTTTCTTGTTGACTAGGTATTTCAGGGATGAGTGATCTGTAAACATATTAAAGTGTTTTCCCAATAGGTAATGTCTGAACTTTTGCAGTGCATAGACCATGGCTAGGCCTTCTCTTTATGTCGTGTTATAATTATGTTCTAAGTCTGATAGATTTCTTCTTGCAAACGCTATCAGGTGATCCAAGTCTTCTTCTCTTGGTTGCACTAAGATATCTCCCAGTGCTATCGTTGATGCATCTACATGCACATGGAATGTCTTTCCCTAGTCTAGAAATACTAATATCGGGGCAGCAACCATCTTTTCCTTCAGGGTATCCAGACCATGTTGACACTCGTCATTCCATTGATACTTTTTATCCTTCCTTAACAGTTTTTCCATTGGTGTTGTGATCTGTGCATACCCTTTGATGAATTTCCTATAGTATCATGTATGTTCTAACATTGCTCTTAGCTGGCGGACTGTTTTTGGTGTTGCAAGTTAACAATGACTGCGATCTTGGATGGATCCACTAACAAGCCTTGTTTGCATACTATATGGCCCAATAGTATCCCAAACGGTGTTCCAAATATGCATTTCTTGATGTTCAGTGATATCTGACATTGTCTACATCTCTCTAACGTCATTCGTAAAACTTCCACATGGTTTTTTAACAAACTATAAATTGTCTAGTCATCTAGGTATACTTTGAGAAATTGATGGATCAATTCCTTAAATGTTGCAATGACCACTCTGGAGAATATTGCGGGTTCATTCTTCAGTCCAAATGGCATGGTTGTGTACTTATAAGATCCCCATTCTGTGGTAAACGTGGTCTTCTGTCTGTCCTCCTATTCTAGCTTAATCCGATGGTAGCCTGGGAATCCATTAGTGAATGAGTAAGATTCATGTCCCCCCACGTTCTCTGACAATTCATCTGTGAATGGTGTAGGGAATGGGTCATGTAGGCATGCATCGTTCAAATTCCTCATGTCGACACATATCCTGATCCCTTTGCCTTGTTTCTTGTCATGTACTACCATTGGGCTTATCCATTCTGACTTCTCAACTGGTTTGATGATGTCGGCTTCGAGCATCCTATCAATATCCTCTTTAACTTTTTGTTTATATATGGGGTTCAGTCTATAGGGTCACTATCTAATAGGTATTGCTTCAGGTCTGAGTGGTATCTTCATCTCTCCCAGATATTTGGCTATACCCTTCATCTCTGTAAATGTTGTGGGAAAAAGGTTGCTATATTCGCACAACAATTTTGTGATGCTTTCTACTGTTTTCTCATCCCAGTAATCTACAATGTTGGATATTTTGGGCTGCTCAGTTGTCCCAATGTTGACTTTCTTTACCTTGATTGGCACAGAAATGACTTTTGATTCTATGGGTGGTCCCTCCACATATCTTTCACCTTATGCTTATTCAATTTGAATATCGTGTGGATCATCTTCATCTGGTGCTTCCTCCTGTACATGGTAACATGATAGTAGTTCCTTGACTGTCTGTTTATTTCGTTGTTGCTCTTCTATGATAAATTCTATTTCTCGTTCTTTGATGAATATTACTCTTCTTGGGGTTCTCATGCTCGAATGAGAAAGTAATGGTGAAGTTCTATTGCAATGTCCTCTATGTTGTAGTTCCTTTGCACAATTCCTGGTCTATATACCAGTTTTCTAGTATGCCCTCTAAAGTATGTATGAAGTGATGAGGCCATTCCTCCGGTGGTGTCATTTTCCACAACGTTTTGCACTTCGCCAAGTGTTCCGTTGGTGCCTATTGTCCTTTATGTTTTTGTTGTTTGTTGTATTCCTATTCTGTGCAAAATCTTATGCGCAGTAGTCACTTACATTGATACCAGTCTGTGATGGTCTCTTTATGTGCACCCCACCATCTTGCGGGTGTGGCCTTGAGTGCTAATTCATGTGCTAAAAGCTGTTGGTTTTCTAATACTTCATCTTGATATTGTGTCAATAATGTTTCCAAATCATTTAGTCTGTGGAAACTGGGTGGTTCTCTAATTTATATGCCCACCCATCTTACTTCGTGATCTATTCTTGCACATCTTCGCGTGGATACTTCGTGTAGTCTCTGCTGCCAATTTTCTAAATCATTGTCTGAGTCTGTTGTGCATGAATTAATTCTCCTCCAACTGAGTACCCCATCTGCAGTTGGATTTACGTAATCTTCATCGCACGTAGTTGTTCTGTACAACTGGTCGATCTCCTCTAAGTCCAGAAAAGTGGGTTCTACAAAAATCTCCCCTTCTGATGGATCTAGTGGTGCTATGACCCTGTATTCTCCAGACTCAAATGTCATTTTCCTGGTTTTCAAATTGATTATGGCTTGGTTGTCAAATTCCCAATCTAGACCAAGCCATACCGGGTAAGGTGTGGTGTTGTCTACTATTTCAATGACTTCAAAATCTACTTTAGTGCACACTCCATCCAGATCTACTATCACTCCTTTCAGTCTACCTATTGGTAGGACTCTAGGATGATTTGCTAGTTTTAATTGAATGGTTGAGTATCCCAATGTTGGTTCTCCCATGCATTGCCATGTCGTCTTTGGTAGCACATTCACTTCGGATTCTAGGTCTAGTCTAATGTCTCCCATATTAAAATCCCAAATGTTAGCATTTAGTCTAAAGTCCCTACTTGTTCTTCTTCTTGTGTGTAGGTGATTGAGAATTTTTGGTTCTAGATTTTCTTCCCTCTCGCTGCTACATTTCTCTAGTATGTTTTGCAATATTTTAAAAGATGAAGGATCACTTAATACTTTTATGCATGATTACAAAAAGCCTTTGATTGTACTTACTTGTCCCTTGGGCTGCATTCCATTGGTATGGTCCAACAATGGTGGCATCTCATATTCTGGGGCTTCCTTGCTTTGTTGTGCAGTCGACGTTATGTCCTCCTTCTGAAATTCTCATCGGTCTTCTTTAAAGATCTCATTTTCCTTTTTCGGTCGAACTGCTTATTGGGGTCAGTGTTCTTATTTACCCATTGGTTATGCATTGGTTACTATCAAACTGCGTCATGTCCCGTTTTCGTTCCTCCATGAATGACTATATTGATTTTTCGTTCGTCGTCCCTTGTTTCGACTGAAATCCACTGAACATTCTGATTGTTTCAGTTTCTCTTTTTCTAAATCTTTACTAATAGTTTTAGACATTCCTCTGTATCATGGTCTGATGCACGACAATAGATACAAGTGGTTGGTGGAAGTGGACATTCTCGTGCATAATGTCTTGTTTGCTGACAATTGTGACATGTGATTGGCCCTCTACCCCATCCAAAACCTCCTCTGGCTCATCTTTCACCTCTGTATCCTGCTCGATCCCCTCTCAGCATGTTATATTATGGTGCCTAATTATACTGTGCAATATTGTACTGGGGTTGTGCCAGGTTGTACTGCAATTGCATGTTATTATAGGGTTGTTGCGTAGTGTTGTATGGAGCTGGGGCCTAATTGAACTATGGCGTTCCTTGCCTAGTCATCATTTTAGCATGTACCCTATATGCATCTGATGTTCTCTCCTGCATCAACTCCATAGTTCTGCAATCCTTGTCCTCATGGCCCACTGACTTGCAAAAGGTGCAATATGAATTTTTTGGGACTGTCTGTTATTTCTGCATCATCGTGCAGTGATAAGGGTTGTGACCTGGTTTCTTGCATATTTCGCACCATAATCCTCCCTGTGGTAATAGATTTGGCATGCCTATTTCCATGTACTACGTGAATGTTGGGCATTCATTCTTGTGGTGTCCTTCCGTCCTGCATGTGGTACACCAAACAACTTCTTGTATGTCCTTGTTCTTATTCTGGTTCAACCGAAATGTTAAATTCTTCAAATCCTCCTTCAATTCTTCGATAGCTGGGTCTATCTGTTGGTACTATTTCTCTTCCAGTTGCAAGGCTTCCTGCAGAGCCTCTGCTTGCGCCTGAAACTTCTATTGTCGTAAAGGATATTTTAAGTGAGGTAGTAGTGAGTTGAGAAACAGGTGTCGATGTTGCATCTCAGTCATAAGGTATTTTAGTTTTCCCTTTAGTCGCTTGAATCTGTGGTCAATCTCCCATATAGACTCTCCTAGTTTTTGTCTTATCTCGATCATCTCATTCATGTACTGATCCTCTGAGCTCAGCTTCTGGAACTCGTTAATCGGTAATTTATTAATGTCGGCCAGTGTCCTTGTCATCCCAGGGGCATTGTTTGTGTCTAGACTCATGTACCAGTCTAGTGCATGGTCTCTTAGCGTAATCTCTAGCTGCGCCAGTTTGGTTTCTTCGTCAGTGATTTGTTTTGCTTCCCATATCTTTTCACAAATAAACAAATTCTTCTTGGGGTCTTCTGCTGCTTCTCCCTGAAATTATAGTAATCAGATAGTGGGATCGTGTCCTACCATTTTGAATACTGAACTATTGCCTCCTCTGCATGGTGTAGATACTTGACTAGTGATGCCTGAACTGGATCCTCTAGTTGTTTCTCCTTGTCTAGATGTACTTCTTGCTGTCGGACTTCCTCTGAACCTCGGTTGCCTAAACAGTGGTGTTCTCTTTGGTGTGTTAGTCACACATGGGTTTATGGGTTCCACAGTGACATTAATATGGATAGGATGGTTTCCTTATCCTCTTGTTCTTGGGCCTCTCGTCTTCCTTTCATATGTTGCATATGATATTTTCTCAATATTCTCCACAACCCGGAGATCCACTACCTCTTCCTCGTCACTCGCCAAGCCTTCCCTCACGGCTACAGCTCTCATCTTGGTATTCATCTTGTATTGGTAGGGTACTCCGCTATGCATCCTTCCTTATGACCCCGAGATCCACTTGAGCTGGTTGTCATCCATCATGATCGGGTCCAAGGGCTCCTCCTCCTTCTTACCTTTATCCTTACCTCCTTCCATTTATCCTCTCTCTATCAGTGCTTCCCCCCTTCCCCCATGCACGCAAGGAAGTTTAGTTGTCTGATTCCATTGTCATTACACCTTTTTTATATAGCAGTATCTTAATAGAAGTATACAATGATCGAATGTACCTTCCTCGAGGTCCATGTAGAAATTCTTGCTTTGCTGTGTTGTATGCCTTCGTTGTGTCAACTGCAAACTCTATGATGAAACCTGCCACAATATTGTCAAGACAAAGGTCTACTGTGCAGGTGAATTTGTTGTTCACCTATTGTAACTACTCAATCTGTAATGGGGTCCAATATAACTGTCGAACCCAATTTGTCGAATGGTTATCCTTAAACCTTAGTATCCACTCCTGTAGTAGATGTGAAAAATCACATAAAAGGAATTCATGTAAATTAGTAAATATGTATTTATATAGATATTTTTGGGGTGTGATTCTAGGGTTTCTATTATCTTTCTGTGCAAATTCTAGCTCTTTGGTTCTCAACGAGCCTTTGATTTCTTCTTTTGTGGGGTTCCAAGGTATCAACATTCCCTTCTAGTGGATCATTTCTCTCGTCTTTTCTTCGTTCACTTTTCTCTCAATCTACCTCATCTACTTCTCAGTCCTTTCTCGTTCCTTTTAACATGGAAACGGAAGAATTTGTTGGTTATTACTTTCCTTTATCATCTGAGTTATTGACCCATGGTTCATGTCTTTTGGGTTTCCAACAAAACCTCTAAAACTATCGGCCTTCCTGGTAAACTAGAAGGCAGAACAGTACACAGAGTGCACTGCGCAGTCTCACCTGAGATAGCTTTAACTGTCGAACCCAGTTTGTCAAATGGTTATCCTTCAATCTTAGTATCCACTCCTATAGTAGATGTAGAAAATCACATAAAAAGACTTCATGTAAATCAGTAAATACATATTTATACAGATATTTGTGGGGTGTGATTCTAGGGTTTCTATTGTCTTTCTGTGCAAATTCTAGCTCTTTGGTTCTCAACGAGCTTTCTATTTCTTCTTTCATGGGGTTACAAGGTCTCAACATTCCCTTCTAGTGGCTCATTGCTCTCGTCTTTTCTTCATTCACTTTTCTCTCAATCTACCTCATCTACTTTTATTAGGTCCTTTCTCGTTCCTTTTAACGCAGCAACGGAAGCATTTGTTGGTTATTACTTTCCTTTATCGTCTGAGCTATTGACCCAGGGTTCATGTATTTCTAGTTTCCAACAAAACCTCTAAAACTATCGGCCCTCCTGGTAAACCAGAAGGCAAAACAGTACACAGAGTGCACTATGCAGTCTAACCCGAGATAGCTTTAAATGGGCGGTTGTAAGACCCAGGTGTTTACAGCCTAGGATTGAGTATGAGATAGGGGTTTATTATTCAGAGCCATATACTACAAATTATGATTGTGATCTACTATTACTCACGGGTGCGCATTTATCTTTCACAGTTTATTTCCCGAACAACACAATCATATTTCATAACAATGTATTAACTCATTCATTAAGCATAACAATTAACTGTTGAAAGAAAAAAAATATATACATGCATTCATCATATTACATAGATATTACCGTGGTTCACCCCCTCCTGGGCTATGTCCACAAAGATTTGGCTTTAGGCTCTTTTATTATGGTAGTTCTGCATCTCCAGCATCGTGTGCTTACAATTCTCCTCAGATGGGTAAGATCTGTATGAAGCGAACTAGATCACATCAGGCTCCCTAGCATGCGATCTAATCCTCAGATCTTCTTCCTCTCCTATGTTATTATCTCAATAGCTTACAAAAATGGTTTGTAATAGTATTACATAATGCATCAACTCGTACATAACCACTACTACATCTGGGTGGATTATTCCACGAAAATTTTCCACTCTTCCACTAGTTTCATATTTTTTTTTAAACAGGGTGTGATTTTCGTCGCTATTGCCACGAACGTTCATCGCAATATCGAAAAAAATCTTAATTTAACCTAGTCAGGATTTTCGTCTCTATAGTGACAAACTTTCGTGGCAATAGCGACGAAAATTTTGTCTATCTCATTGGTAGGTGTTAACGACTAGTTGACTATTTTATCTATATATACGTGACTTTAAGAAACTTTGCGACACAATTGCTATAGTTGTGACACTGTTCTTGGCTTTTGTTTGAGCTTTTTATTTTTTCCGTCACCCACCGGTTGAACAAATCCAATATCGATCTACATAGCTCGGATTTTGAACTTGCAAGGTTAGTATGTTATTTTTTATTGATGTACTCATTTAACTTGTAATATTTTTTTCAAATGTCCAAATTGCATTTAGCTTATTTTTTCCTTGATAATATATTTATATAATATGTGTAGTTATACCATATTTCATGTCTTTGGTTTTTGGATATAGTTAGTATATTTTATGGAAAAGGGTATGAGGATTCCATAATATTCTAGGTTTATGGAATCCACATACCCCTTTCCCTTCAATTGTAGCTATAATCTCTCTCTCTTTTCATTGATAAAGATATGGAATTGCTCTTGAAACTCAACCCTAATCGGTGAAATGATAGTAATTGATTGCTATATTCCCTGCTTTAGCAGGGACTAATAAGATACATAAACACTAACCCTAAACTTATGTTAGGTGTATATGTCGTTATTATATAAAGAAAATATTTGCACACATATGACCTTATTATAAATATGATATCTATGTCATCATGATGTTGATCCTCTACACATATGATCACCTTATTATAAAGATGTTGACCTTATTATAAAGATGTAGGTCACTATAAATAAACATATCATAATCGAAAGGAGTAGCCAAAATATAAAAAATTGACAACTTAATGTTTGGTATGGTGTAGGTAAGACAATTA
>JASDQU010104663.1:211222-223812 GCA_032191745.1 Picea mariana | reverse complement strand
AATGCTAACATGTTCATTTTCTATGTTGATGTATCCCTCACCCTCACTCCTAGAATGTCCCTCAGTGAGACAACCTTATGTTCAGTGAAAGACTTGGTGAATATGTCTTCCACCTTCTCTTAAAATGGACATAACTACATATCAAAGTCTCCATGTTGAATCTATCCTCAAATAAAGTGCATATGAATCTTGATGTGCTTGTTTCGCTGCCTCTGAAATGAGTCTATACATAGCTTGAGAGTACTCTCATTATCACACCATATAACTATTGGATGATGGAAATGAACTCCCAACTCTATAATAAATTTCTACAACCAAATAACATGAGTAGTAACATTCATTGCACCCCTGTATTCCGACTCTAATGATGACAAATAAATTGTTAATTGCTTCCTACTTGACCAACAAATAGGTATTGATCCAAGGTAGAGGAATTATCCTGAATTGGACTTGTGATCAGTGCTATCTCCTTCCCAATTTGAGTCTGTGTAACCAACAAGATGTAAGGAATATTCTATTGTATATTGTATACCAAATCCAGTAGTCCTCTTGACATATATGAGAATCCTCTTTTCTTCCTTCCAATGAATATCATGTGGCTCAGGCATGTACCTGGAAACTGATCCAACTGCATAACATATGTATGTTCAAGAATGTGTAAGGTAGAGAAGACTCCCCACCAATTGTCAATATCTAGTACAATCAACCAATGGTGATGCACTGACATCCTCTAGACTAACCCCTGACTGAAAGAGTGTTGGAGTTGGCTTGCAATATGTCATCTGAAACCTGTCAAGTAGATATATAGCATACTTGGACTGAGACATCTTTATTCTTGAATCATTATGGCTGATTTCAAGACCGATAAAGTAATGCAATAATCCCATATCTATCATAGAAAACATGTCATGCAAAGCGGTCTTCATTGCAGCAATGGAGGAGGATGAGCTCCATGTGATGAGTAAATCATATACATCTATAACTATCAGTAGAAGGGAATATATTTTCCTCATCATATAAACATTAGTATCTGATATACATCTAATAAAACCTCTAGAGAGAAGATATCAGTCCATTTTAGAATACCATGCCCGAGGTTCTTTCTTGAGTCTGTACAATGACTTCCTGAACATGCAAACTAATGATGGATTCTGAACATATCCCTATGGATAATCCATATATATCTCCTCATTAATATATCCATGTAAGAATGAATTCTTAACATCCATATGGTGCACCTCCCACTTTCTAGTTGTTGCAATAGTTAGAGCTAACCAAATGGAATCGATATTGACAATCAGTGCAAAAGTCTCCTTGTTGTTTATTACTTTCCTTTACCATCTGATTTATTGACCTAGGGTTCATGTCTTTCAGGTTTCCAAAAAATCCTCTAAAACCATTGGCCCTCTTGGTAAACCAGAAGGCAACACAGTACACAGAGTGCACTGTGCAGTCTCACCCGAGATAGATTTAATGGGTGGTTGTAAGACTCAGGTGTTTACAACCTAGGATTGAGTATGATATAGGGGTTTATTATTCAGAGCCATATACTACTAATTGTGATTGTGATCTACTATTACTCACGGGTGCGCATTTATCTTTCACAGTTTATTTCCCGAACAACACAATCGTATTTCATAACAATGTATTAACTCGGTCATTAAGCATAACAATTAACTACTAAAAGAAAGCAAAGATATACATGCATTCATCATATTACCCAAATATTACCGTGGTTCACCCCCTCCTGAGCTACCTCCACAAAGATATGTCTTTAGGACCTTTTATTATGGTAGTTCTGCATCTCCAACACCGTGTGCTTACAATTCTCCTCAGTAGGTAAGATCTATATGAGGCGAACTAGATTGCACCTGGCTCCCCAACTTGTGATATAATCCTCAGATCTTCCTCCTCTCCTCTGTTCTTATCTCAATATCTTACAAAAATGGTTCATAACAGTATTACATAACGCATCAACTCGTACATAACTATGATGGAATACTACAAAAGCTGAACCAACACAAAAGAGAACCAACCTTTACATGATACATGCGTATCTATATTTATATATATATATCATGCTCTTTAGCCATTTACAATGTATTACCAAAACCCTAACCCTACTGACGTTAGGTCTTCCTCCCATGCACGCCTGTTGTTCTTCCTCCAGCTATCGCTTTCCTTCTGCATGCTTTCTTGCATGCACGCGTGTTGTTCTTCCTCCAGTTGTTACTTTAGTTTTTGAACGCTTTCTTTCCCACGATCATCCTTCTTTCCACTTCGTCTTGGTGCCAACAGGTCCCCAACATTGACATGTGACTCATCCCAAGTCACCTAATCCTTCTGAGCTTCCTCGATCTCCTTGGTGATCGTCTGGAACTTTTCCTTGATCTCTATTGCTTTTATCAGTGCCTACATGGTCTTTTCCTTGATGGTGTCCACTACCTGACTTGCCACTTTGTCGCTCAACAATCCTGCACATTCTTCCTGGGTCTATGATATCTGTGTTTTAGCTCTTTTTGTCTGTGTGAGTACTTCTGCTACCCATTTCTATAATGGCTCTATTTGAGCTTGATGTTCATGTTTATGCGTTTGCGCAGTGATAAGTTCTGTCTGCATCTTCTTCATCTCTTGTGTCCCTTTGACTCATTTTAGGATTGGTATGGTCTTATGCCTCTGTTTGATCTCTTGGATCGTTGCATTGATCCTTTCCTCTTCCTTGTCCCAATGCTGGACCTGTGGATCCTCCTCCAACCTTCTCCAAAGTTGCGTTTCTTTATCGAACAATTCAGCTGTTGTACTAACCTGTTGTTCTAACTCCTGTAGTTGCGTTGTTGCTTTCTGCTTCCTTTGATGCTTCACTTCTAGTGGAGTGGTTGGTCTGAGCTGTTCTTGAAGATTCTCCTTCTCCTTCTGATATTTCTTGATAGCCTGCTCAATTTGATCGATCTTTTCTGCTATTGGGAGTTCATTTCCTTGCGTGGTGCTTGGGATTTTCTCAAAAATTCCTCCCACTCTTCGTTCCAGTTCATTCCTACATTCTTTTTCCTCCTGAGTTTCAAACTTGGCCTACTCACAAAAAATTTTCAGTGCCTCTCACTTCTTTATTGCGTGTTGTAGCTCAACTAAGTTTTTATGTGCACGAGACTGTACCTCGTGGTCGACGCTAACCTGCAATTTGTGTAGTGCCCTTGATGGCATCCACGTCAAGACCAATTAAATGTGGTCTAAATCCTTCAAGGGTGTTTGCCCCATGATTTCATCCATGTGCAACATGCTAGGTTTGATGTAGACCGTTGCGTTTGTGTGTGGCATTGAGTGGATTGGGTCTCGTTCTTCTACCTCCACTCTTTCTTTGGTTTGTATTTTCGATGGCTCTATGCCTCTATTGTTGCTTGTTGTTTGTGCTTCCCTGAATTTCTTGAGGAACTGTCCCATTTCTGCCAGCTCTTTTTCCAGTTTATCCATGTGATGTGTTGCATGATCATCAAAATCTTCTGCTAGGAAATCCTGGACCATTATGGTGATCATTTCCCCATCATCCTTTGTGATCGTATAGTTTGGCGATGCTCATTACACCTTTGATTTCTTGCGCATGCCTCTTGCCTACACAGATGGTCTCTTATTTCCCCCTGGTTCCTATGTGATGGGATTTGGGGCGACCTCCTACACTCCCTCACCCTATTTCTATTGTCTGTTGGTTAGTTATGTAGTCTCTTTCTTCCCCTTCTGGGTCCTTGTCCGCTTTGACCCTTCGTCTACCTGAGTCGGCTTGCTTTGGCCCGTACATGGTTTCTCGGGCACTGGGATTTCTGAAGGCTGTGTTTTCGCTTGCATTGACTCTCCTTATGTTGTTCTTTCCGGTACTTCTCGGATAATGGCTCGGATCCTCCATTCATCCGGTACTTCCCTTTTTGAATTTTTTTTTTATTTTTTTTACTGCGCGGTGGGTGGTCAACTATCCTTATACAACTTTAGTTTGCTCCCATTGATCATTCCTCTGAGTTCTGCACCTTCGAAATCTCGTAATTGTACATATCCTTCGTCTGTGACAAATTTTACCTTGTATGGTCCTAACCAATGCATTCTAAGCTTCCCTGGGTGCTGAAATGATTTGTTGTCGTACAACAATACTAGATATCCTTCCTTGAACATTTTCTTCTTGATGTGTTGATCGTTCCAAGCTTTGTCTCTTGATTTCTTCACTTGTTGATGGAATCCTGCCAAGATTCGGTCTTCCTCCATTGAAAATAATTGATTCAATCTCTCCTATACTATGCCTCATTCTGTCATTTGTGTGATAGCTGCTACGTGTAAGCTGGGTACTAAAAATTCTAATGGCACTATTGCTTCTTGGCCATAGACTAGTTTGAATGGTGTGTGCCCTGCCAAATTTTTTCATGTGGTTCGATATAGGGCACACAGTCATCTCAGTCGTCTCTGTTGACATTATAGATCTTTGTCAGTGCGTTCTCCAAAATTTTGTTGAAGGCTTATATTGTGACATTTGCCTGTGGATGATACGGTGTGCTCTTCTAGTGATGAACTTCAAACTCTTCAGTCATCGTGCGGATGGTGTTGTTTATGAAGTGTGTGCCTTGGTTTCTCATCAAAACTCTTGGGCACCCAAATCTAGTGATTACTTGTTCAAACAAGAATTGTGTAGTTGTCTCTGCGCTGCAATATTTTACAAGTACGGCTTCTTCCCATCTTGTTAGGTATTTCGTTGCGGTGATAATGTATCTTACCCCTGTTCTTTTAGCTGGTGGGTTAATTGGTCCCACAAAGTCTATTGCCCATTTTTCATATGCTTGTAATGTTACTTGTCGTCGTAGTGGCATCTCATCCCTTTTGTTGGGTTTGCCTACCCTTTCACACACATTGCATCTCTGACAGTACTCTTTCGAGTCCCTGTGAATCGTTGGCCACCATAGTCTTGTGCGTAGTACCTTCTGCATGGTAGCTTTTCCTGCATAATTCCCTCCTGCGATTCCCTCATGGGATTCTGCTAAAATTCTTGGTCTTTCATGCTCTAACATGTATCTTCGCCCATTTTGTATAGATGTCCTGCAATCAGTTGATAGTTGGTTGCGCGAACTACCAGATTCTTCTTCTGTGCGATGGTATATTCTTGCGGCACAATGCCTATAGTCAAGAACTGAATGATATCTATGAAGTATACATCATCAATATGTACTAATAATAACTATGCATCCGAAAACTTGTCTTCTAAATTCATAGGTTCTTCTCCATTTGTGACCCTGGATAGGTGGTTAGGTCATGTATTCAGTTTTCCTGGTTTAACTATTACTTCAAAATCAAATTCTTGAAATAGCAGTGACCATCAACAAATCATCCCCCCCAACACTTGCTTGTTGACTAGGTATTTCAGGGATGAGTGATCTGTAAACATATTAAAGTGTTTTCCCAATAGGTAATGTCTGAACTTTTGCAGTGCATAGACCATGGCTAGGTCTTCTCTTTATGTCGTGTTATAGTTATGTTCTAAGTCTGATAACTTTCTTCTTGCGAACGCTATCGGGTGATCCAAGTCTCCTTCTCCTGGTTGCGCTAAGATATCTCCCAGTGCTATCGTTGATGCATCTAAGTGCACATGGAATGTCTTTCCCTAGTCTGGAAATACTAATATCGGGGCAGTAACCATCTTTTCCTTCAGGGTATCCAGACCGCGTTGACACTCGTCATTCCATTAATACTTTTTATCCTTCCTTAATAGTTTTTCCATTGGTGTTGTGATCTGTGCATACCCTTTGATGAATTTCCTGTAGTATCATGTATGTTCTAACGTTGCTCTTAGCTGGCGGACCATTTTTGGTGTTGCAAGTTAACAATGACTACGATCTTGGACGGATCCACTAACAAGCCTTGTTTGCATACTATATGGCCCAATAGTATCCCAAATGGTGTTCCAAATATGCATTTCTTGATGTTTAGTGATATCTGACATTGTCTACATCTCTCTAACATCATTCGTAAAACTTCCACATGGTTTTTCAACAAACTATAAATTGTCTAGTCATCTAGGTATACTTCGAGAAACTGATGGATGAATTCCTTAAATGTTGCAATGACCACTCTGGAGAATATTGCGGGTGCATTCTTCAGTCCAAATGGCATGATTGTGTACTTATAAGATCCCCATTCTGTGGTAAACATGGTCTTGTGTCTATCCTCCTATTCTATCTTAATCTGATGGTAGCCTGGGAATCCATCAGTGAATGAGTAACATTCATGTCCCCCCACATTCTCTAACACTTCATCTATGAACGGTGTAGGGAATGGGTCATGTAGGCATGCGTCATTCAACTTCCTCATTTCAACACATATCCTGATCCCTCTGCCTTGTTTCTTGTCATGTACTACCATTGGGCTTATCCATTCTGACTCCTCAACCAGTTTGATGATGTTGGCTTCGAGCATCCTATCAATATCCTCTTTAACTTTTTGTTTATATATGGGGTTCAGTCTATAGGGTCGCTATATAATAGGTATTGCTTCAGGTATGAGTGGTATCTTCATCTCTCCTAGTTCTCTGGCTATACTCTTCATCTCTATAATTGTTGTGGGAAAAAGGTTGCTATATTCGCACAACAATTTTGTGATGCTTTCTACTGTTTTCTCATCCCAATAATCTCGATTGATGGCTATTTTGGGCTACTCAGTTGTCCCAATGTTGACTTTCTTTACCTTGATTGGCACGGAAATGACTTTTGATTCTATGGGTGGTACCTCCACATATCTTTCACCTTTTGCTTCTTCGATCTGAATATCGCGTGGATCATCTTCATTTAGTGCTTCCTCCTGTACATGGTAACATGATAGTAGTTCCTTGACTGTCTGTTTATTTTGTTGTTGCTCTTCTGTGATAAATTCTATTTCTCGTTCTTTGATGAATATTACTCCTCTGATTCATTTGAGGGTTGCGTCTATGTTGGGGTTCTCATGCTCGAATGAGGAACTAACAGTGAAGTTCTATTGCAATGTCCTTCATGTTGTAGTTCCTTTGCGCAATTCTTGGTCTATATACTAGTTTTCTAGTATGCCCTCTAAAGTATGTATGAAGTGATGAGGCCATTCCTCTGATGGTGTCATTTTCCACAACGTTTTTCACTTCGCCAAGTGTTCCGTTGGTGCATATTGTCCTTTATGTTTCTGTTGTTTGTTATATTCCTATTATGTGCCAAACCTTATGTGCAGTAGTCACTTACATTGATACCAGTCTGTGATGGTCTCTTTATGTGCACCCCACCATATTGCGGGTGTGGCCTTGAGTGTTAATTCATGTGCTAAAAGCCGTTGGTTTTCCAATACTTCATCTTGATATTATGCCAAGAATGTTTCCAAATCATTTAGTCTGTGGAAACTGGGTGGTTCTCTAATTTATATGCCTACCCATCTTACTTCACGGTCTATTCTTGCACATCTTCGCGTGGATACTTTGTGTAGTCTCTGCTACCAGTTTTCTAAATCTTTGTCTGAGTTTGTTGTGCATGAATTAATTCTCCTCCAACTGAGTACCCCGTCTGCAGTTGGATTTACGTAATCCTCATCACACATAGTTGTTCTGTACAACTGGTCGATCTCCTCTAAGTCCAAGAAAGTGGGTTCTACGAACCTCTCCCTTTCTGATGGATCTAGTGGTGCTATGACCCTATATTCTCCGGACTCAAATGTCATTTTCCTGGTTTTCAAATTCATTATGGATTGGTTGTCAAATTCCCAATCTAGACCAAGCCAGACCGGGTAAGGTGTGGTGTCGTCTACTATTTCAATGACTTCAAAATCTACTTTAGTGCACACTCCATCCAGATCTACTATCACTCCTTTCACTTTACCTATTGGTAGGACTCTATGATGATTCGCTAGTTTTAATTGAATGGTTGAGTATCCCAATGTTGGTTCTCCCATGCATTGCCATGTCGTCTTTGGTAGCACATTCACTTCGGATCCTAGGTCTAGTCTAATGTCTCCCATATTGAAATCCCAAATGTTAGAATTTAGTCTAAAGTCCCTACTTGTTCTTCTTCTTGTGTGTAGGTGATTGACAGTTTTTGGTTCTAGATTTTCTTTCGTCTCACTGCTACATTTCTCTAGTATGTTTTGCAATATTTTAAAAGATGAAGGATCACTTAATACTTTTACGCATGATTACAAAAAGCCTTTGATTGTACTTAATTGTCCCTTGGGATGCATTCCATTGGTATGGTCCAGCAATGGTGGCATCTCATATTCTAGGGCTTCCTTGCTTTGTTGTGCAGTCGACGTTATGTCCTCCTTCTGAAATTCTCTTCGGGCTTCTTTAAAGATCTCATTTTCCTTTTGCGTTTCGAACTGCTTATTGGGGTCAGTGTTCTTCTTTACCCATTGGTTACGCATTAATTCCTGTCAAACTGCATCATATCCTATTTTTGTTCCTCCACGAGTGACTATATTGATGTTTCGTTCATTGTCGCTTGCTTCGACTGAAATCCACTGAACATTCAGATTGTTTTAGTTTCTCTTTTTATGAATCTTTACTAATAGTGTTAGACATTCCTCTGTATCATGGTCTGATGCGTGACAATAGATACAAGTGGCTAGTGGAAGTGGACATTCTCATGCATAATGTCTTGGTTTTTGACAATTGTGACATGTGACTGGCCCTCTACCCCATCCAAAACCTCCTCTGGCTCATCTTTCACCTCTGTATCCCGCTAGATCCCCTCTCGGTGCGTTATATTATGGTGCCTGATTATACTGTGCAATATTGTACTGGGGTTGTGCCAGGTTGTACTGCGATTACATGTTATTGTAGGGTTGTTGCACGGTGTTGTATGGAGCTGAGGCCTAATTGAACTATGGCACTGCTTGCCCAATCATCATTTCGTCCTGTACCCTATATGCATCTGATGTTCTCTCCCGCATCAACTCCATAGTTCTGAAATCCTTGTCGTCATGGCCCACTGACTTGCAAAAGGTGCAATATGAACTTTTTTGGACTGTCTGGTATTTCTGCATCATCGTGCAGTGATAAGGGTTGTGACCTGGTTTCTTGCATATTTCGCACCATAATCCTCCCTGTGGTAACACATTTGGCATGCCTATTTCCATGTACTACGCGAATGTAGGGAATTCATTCTTGTGGTGTCCTTCTGTCCTGCATGTGGTACACCAAAAGACTTCTTGTTTGTCCTTGTTCTTATTCTGGTTCATCTGAAATGTTAAATTCTTCAAATCCTCCTTCAGTTCTTTGATAGCTGGGTCTATCTACTGGTACTAGTTCTCTTCCAGTTGCAAGGCTTTTTGCAGAGCCTCTGCCTGCATCTGAAACTTCTATTGTCGTAAAGGATATTTTAAGTGAGGTAGTAGTGAGTTGACAAACAGGTGTCGATGTTGGATCTCCGTCATAAGGTATTTTAGTTTTCCCTTTAGTCGAATCTGTGGTCAATCTCCCATATAGACTCTCCTAGTTTTTGTCTTATCTCGATCATCTCATTCATGTACTGATCCTCTGAGATCAGCTTCTGGAACTCGTTAATCAGTAATTTATTAATGTCGGCTAGTGTCCTTGTCATCCCAGGGGCATTGTTTGTGTCTAGACTCATGTACCAGTCTAGTGCGTGGTCTCTTAGCATAATCTCTAGCTACGCTAGTTTGGTATCTTCGTCAGTGATTTGTTTTGCTTCCCATATCTTTTCACAAATAAACAAATTCTTCTTGGGGTCTTTTGTTACTTCTCCTCGAAATTCTAGTAATTGGATAGTGGGATCGTGTCCTACCATTCTGAATACTGAACTACTGCCTCCTCTGCGTGGTGTAGATACTTGACTAGTGCTGCCTGAACTGGATCCTCTAGTTGTTTCTCCTAGTGTAGATGTACTTCCTGCTATCGTACTTCCTCTTAACCTCAGTTGCCTAAATGGTGGTGTTCTCTTTGGTGTATTAGTCGCATATGGGTTTATGGGTTCCACAGTGACATTAATATGAATAGGATGGTTTCCTTATCCTCTTGTTCTTGGGCCTCTTGTCTTCCTTTCATATGTTGCATACGATATTTTCTCAATATTCTCCATATCTCGGAGATACGCTACCTCTTCCTCATCACTCGCCAAGCCTTCCCTCGCGGCTACGGCTCTCTTCTTGGTATTCATCTTGTATTGGTAGGGTACTCTACTATGCGTCATTCCTGATGACGTCGAGATCCACTTGAGCTGGTTGTCATCCATCATGATCGGGTCCAAGGGCTCCTCCTCCTTCTTACCTTTATCCTTACCTCCTTCCATTTATCCTCTCTCTGTCAGTGTTTCCCCCTTTCCCCCATGCATGCAAGGAAGTTTAGTTGTCTGATTCCATTGTCATTACACCTTTGTTATATAGCAGTATCTTAATAGAAGTATACAGTGATCGAATGTACCTTCCTCGAGGTCTATGTAGAAATTCTTGCTCTGCTGCACTGTATGCCTTCATTGTGTCAACTGCAAACTCTATGATGAAACTTGCCACAATATTGTCAAGCCAAAGGTCTACTGTGCGGGTGAATTTGTTGTTCACCTGTTGTAACTGCTCAATTTGTAATGGGGTCCAATATAACTGTCGAACCCGGTTTATCGAATGGTTATCCTTCAACC
Source organism: Picea mariana (assembly GCA_032191745.1). NCBI lineage: Eukaryota > Viridiplantae > Streptophyta > Pinopsida > Pinales > Pinaceae > Picea > Picea mariana. The sequence continues at coordinate 213,184 of JASDQU010104663.1, read as the reverse complement.
TTAGTATCCACTCCTGTAGTAGATGCAAAAAATCACATAAAAAGAATTCGTGTAAATCAGTAAATACGTATTTATATAGATATTTGCGGGGTGTGATTCTAGGGTTTCTATTATCTTTCTGTGCAAATTCTAGCTCTTTGGTTTTCAATGAGCCTTTGATTTCTTCTTTTGTGGGGTTCCAAGGTATCAACATTCCCTTCTAGTGGCTCATTGCTCTCATCTTTTCTTCGTTCACTTTTCTCTCAATCTACCTCATCTACTTTTCTCAGTCCTTTCTCGTTTCTTTTAACATGGAAACGAAAGAATTTGTTGGTTATTACTTTCCTTTATCGTCTGATTTATTGACCCATGGTTCATGTCTTTCGGGTTTCCAACAAAACCTCTAAAACTATCGGCCCTCCTGGTAAACTAGAAGGCAAAACAGTACACAGAGTGCACTGTGCAGTCTCACCTGAGATAGCTTTAACTGTCGAACCCGGTTTGTCGAATGGTTATCCTTCAACCTTAGTATCCACTCCTATAGTAGATGCAGAAAATCACATAAAAAGACTTCGTGTAAATCAGTAAATACGTATTTATACAGATATTTGCGGGGTGTGATTCTAGGGTTTCTATTGTCTTTTTGTGCAAATTCTAGCACTTTGGTTCTCAATGAGCTTTCTATTTCTTCTTTCGTGGGGTTCCAAGGTCTCAACATTCCCTTCTAGTGGCTCATTGCTCTTGTCTTTTCTTCATTCACTTTTCTCTCAATCTACCTCATCTACTTTTCTCAGTCCTTTCTCGTTCCTTTTAACGCAGCAACAGAAGCATTTGTTGTTTATTACTTTACTTTATCGTCTGAGCTATTGACCCAGGGTTCATGTCTTTCAGGTTTCCAACAAAACCTCTAAAACTATCGGTCCTCCTAGTAAACCAGAAGGCAAAACAGTACACAGAGTGCACTATGCAGTCTAACCCGAGATAGCTTTAAATGGGTGGTTGTAAGACTCAGGTGTTTACAGCCTAGGATTGAGTATGAGATAGGGGTTTATTATTCAAAGCCATATACTACAAATTTTGATTGTGATCTACTATTACTCACGGGTGCGCATTTATCTTTCACAGTTTATTTCTCAAACAACACAATCGTATTTCATAACAATGTATTAACTCATTCATTAAGCATAACAATTAACTGTTGAAAGAAAACAAATATATGCATGCATTCATCGTATTACGTAGATATTACCGTGGTTCACCCCCTCCTGGGCTACGTCTACAAAGATTTGGCTTTAGGATCTTTTATTATAGTAGTTTTGCATCTCCAGCATCGTGTGCTTACAATTCTCCTCAGATGGGTAAGATCTGTATGAGGCGAACTAGATCACACCAGGCTCCCTAGCATGTGATCTAATCCTTAGATCTTCTTCCTCTCCTATGTTCTTATCTCAATAGCTTACAAAAATGGTTTGTAACAGTATTACATAACACATCAACTCATACATAACCACTACTACATATGGGAGGATTATTCCACGAAAATTTTCCACTCTTCCACTAGTTTCATATTTTTTTTTAAACAGGGTGGGATTTTTGTCGCTATTGCCACGAACGTTCGTCGCAATATCGACGAAAATCTTAATTTAACCTAGTCGGTATTTTCATCTCTATAGTGACAAACTTTCGTGGCAATAGCGACGAAAATTTTGTCTATCTCATTGGTCGGTGTTAACGACTATTTGACTATTTTATCTATATATACGTGACTTTAAGAAACTTTGCGACACAATTGCTATAGTTGCGACACTGTTCTTGGATTTTGTTTGAGCTGTTTATTTTTTCCATCACCCACTGGTTGAACAAATCCAATTCTCGATCTACATAGCTCAGATTTTGAACTTGCAAGGTTAGTATGTTATTTTTTATTGATGTACTCATTTAACTTGTAATTTTTTTTTCAAATGTCCAAATTGCATTTAGCTT
>JASDQU010104663.1:191890-208506 GCA_032191745.1 Picea mariana | reverse complement strand
TTATAGATAGAATGATTTCTTTACTACAACACTAAATGCTTTTGGAATTGAGCATATACAGTGCGTGGCTATCTTTGAAACAAAAGACTTCCCTGGGTTGATAATTTATGTTTCACTTGGTTGTTTGAAATTAATTAAGCAATTATAGTGACCAACACCTCACAAGATATGGGTGTGATCATTTAGATTTCTGTGGTGAGAGATTTGTTTAGAAATTGTCGGAAGAACCACAATGTTTTTGATAGCTTGTCGACGTTTCGGATCCACAACAGGATCCATCTTCAAGACAAAAAAGCCTGAGGAAAAATAAGAGAGGAACCCTAATAAATAATGATGAGGAGTGTGGGAAACCTAAAGTCGGCTATGTGAAACCCTAGGTTTGAAAATATTTTTTTTAAATAGGTATTTGATAGAGATTTTGTTAATTAATAAATTAAGTGGATTAATTTATTAAAAACACTTAATTTATTAATTAACAAAATCTCTATCAAAAACACTGTGGTTCTTCCGACTATTTCTAAACAAAGATATGGGTGGCTGAAGAAGGCTCGTATGGAACAATTGAACCTAAGTTTCACCCCTTCATGAGTATCTCCCTGACTTATGGTGTAGGAAAACTTGATTGGAAGTATTTTAACTTCCCTAAATAATCACCTACTAATTTTCTGATGAAAAGTGATAACAAGAAGATTTTTGGATACCTACCCCAGGAACCCTAACTTAAACTAAAATTTGTTTTATGACCTCTTGAGGAGGATTTTAGTGAGTTCTTAGAGTTGTGTTTTAATTTTTTTTTGGGATTGTGGTCATGGACCGATATTGTTTCTTATGGGTTTGTTTTAAGGATCTTTTAGAATATTTAAGTCTTTCTGATCGTCCTAGATCATTTTTGGGCGCAAGGAGGAGAGAATAATTTGACAAAAGTGAGCCATACAAGCCTTAATGTGTGTGAATGTGATTGTGTGCAAGGGTGGAAGTGTGAAAAAAATATGGTTATGATTGAATTTTCAACATGTGGATGTCACGGGCATTAGGAAATTAAACACTTACATGCTATACCTAGCAGAAGAGAGGAAGAAAGATTTAGGCTATAAAAGAAATGACAACGAAAACATTCAGTACACATAGATTTTACCTTGGAAACCAAAACAAGAAAACCAACATTACTTGAGCATGTTTCTCTCTTGTTGTGTTATTCATTCAGAATAAAATGTTACATGCATAATATTTCCTAAGACACAATCAACATCATACGTTCTTGCTTTACACAAGAACAACCCTGTATCCAATTCGACTTACATCTACATGACCAACAACCTCTAAAACAATTTCTCTAAAGATGATATTCTTACAACATTACAACACGCCTTATTTATAGGATTTACAATAGGAAAAACCATAAATAAAGGTGTCCAAAAGTGGTTACATATCCATGCATATCATTGGCTACAAATCCCGCTAATATTTGGATTCTGTTAAAGTCAACTACCAAGTAAGTTTACCAGTTTACCTCCATTCGTTCTTCATTTGGTTGCCACACGACTGCCTGTCGGCCTCTTTTTGGTCAACCTCTTTGAATTTCTTTTGAGCATCTCAATGTTGACTTTACCCGGTCGAACACTTCGATCTTAGACTTTCTCCGTCAGTTGATCCACCTCGACTAGAATTTGACTGCAAAGCACATAACAACCCAACATTATCCCACTTATTGTCTTCTTTTCTAACACTGGGAGATTCCAAAAATTTCATTCATAGATCTAGGGAAGCAATGTCCATTACCTCTCTACACCAAGATAACTTTAAAACACTCACAGACATGATGAAAGAGTCTGTTATGTTTTCCAATGTATCTACTTTCTCCAACAACACCTTGTTTCTTTCGACCATGTCTCCAATGAAATGGTATTATACATCAATATGATTAGTATTGGAATGATAAGTTGGGTTCTTTGCCTAAAATATTACATTTTGACTATCACAACTTATCTTTATATCTCTCTACTCAAACTCGATTCTTGAACACAACCTTTGCAACCATACTACTTCTTTGTTTCCATGAGTGAATGTCAAGTATTCAACTTCTGTTGTTGACAAGGCTACAATGGACTGTCTCTTACTCATCCAACTAATTTATCCACCAAACATATTGACCACATATCCATGGGTCGACCTTTGTCTATCCATATCTCCATATCAGTCGACGTCGACAAAGCCATGTACATTTAATTCACTTCCACCTCCATGTTTTCCTTGATAACATATAGCATAATATTTTGTGCCACAAAAATACCTGAATACTCTCTTGACAATTTTCCATTGATTCTTTCCAGGTGTCAATATGTATCTTCCCAACACTCCCATTGCATGGGAAATATCTGGTTGAGTGAAGACCATCACATACATTAGACTACCAACAACACTTGAATTGGAAATACGTGCCATATCCTCTATTTCTTCCCATGCCTTTCGACACTGTTCAACAATTAGCCTTTCTCCCACAATAATTGGCACATTCGCAGGTTTTCAATCCATCATGTTGAAATGTTTCAAAAATATTTCAATATACTTCCTCTGGTTCAACCAGAGCTTTCTAGTTGCTCAATCTCTCTTGATCTCCATTCCTAGAATGAAGTTCGTTGCACCAAGATCCTTCATGTTGAACTTGTAGGATAGTTACTTCTCCACCTCCTTTATTGCGTTCATGTTTTTTCCAATCAACAACATGTCATCAACATACAATGCTTCATATATGAAATTCCCACCTTCTTCTTTGGAACATATGCAGCGATCTACTTTGATTCTCACAAATCCCAAACTAGGGATGTAAGTGTCTAACTTTGGTACCACGTCCTTGGTGATTTCTTTAGACCGTAAAGAGACCTTTTCAACTTGCACACCAAATATTTATTTTCCCTTAGGATGTTTCATGTAGATTTTTTCTTCTAGGTCCCCATGTAACAATGTTGTCTTCACATCAATCTATTCTATTTCCAGATCAAATGTTGTATCCAGAGACATTACTACTCTATTGGAAGTTAATTATGCAACATGGGTAAAAATATCACCAAATTCGATTCCTTCGACTTGGGAATATCCTTTTGATACCATTCGAGCTTTGAATTTCTTGACTTGACATGAGGCATTTATCTTCTTCATGAATACCCACTTGCTACCAACAAAATTTATTCCACCAGGTAGTTCAACTACATCACACGTCTCATTCTTATGAAATGATTCCATCTCTTTGACCATGGTGTCCTTTCAGAGTTTACCCTCTGCCAAGTTGATTTCCTACCTGATAGTTTGGGCTCTTCGTTAGTGGCAGTTAATACAAATGCAGAATGGAGGTTGGGTGGAATATACCTTTTGAATGGTTTTCTTACTTATTATGACCTCCTTACAATCGGGGTCAGTTGTTCCACCTCTTCATTTGAATCACACGAATTATATGAATCATCTTCCTCATTCCACAGTTCAAACCACACCTTCTTCGTATCATTCTTTATTTGAACCACAACTTCAAACTCAGACTTCCTTCCGACTTCTCTGAAGACCACATATCGACTATACATTGTTTTCCTTGATGCAAGATCACAAAGATTATATCCTTTCATTCCTTATTTGTATCCAATGAGAATACACTTGATTTCCTTCTTGTCCAACTTGCTCCTCTTTTCCTTGGGAACATGCATAAATGCATCACAACCAAATACTTTGAGATGTGAAACTGAAAGCTTCTTACCACAGCATACCTCATGTGGAGTCATGTGAACTAGCACTGATGAAGGAGACATATTTACCAAATATTTTTCAGTGTCGAGTACCTCTTCTCATAATTCTTATGTGCGCCCAACACCATTGAGCATGCTCCTTGAATTTTCCATCAACATCATGTTCATTCTATAGACAACTTCATTTTTTGTGGGGTATGTTGTGTGGTATTTTGGCATGCTATGCCACACTTCTTGCAGAACGGATGAAATTCCTTTCCACATAATTCACCATATTTTTCTGTTATCATAACCTTAATTTTATTTTCTGTCTGGTTTTCTACAAGAGACTTAAACTCTTTGAATTTCTCGAAAACCTTTGATTTCTTCCTCAAGAAACATATCCGCGTCTTCCTTGAAAAATCATCTATGAAGGAGACACAATACAGAGATAAACCAAGTGAAGGAACTGAAACTGATCCAAACACATCATTATGAACCAACTCTAGAATCCCCTTTGTCCTTGTCACTCCATATGGGAACCTTACCTGAATTTGTTTTCCATATATACAATGTTCACAAAATTTGAATTCTAAATTACATTCAGGAAAATCTTCAACCATACCTTTGTTATGCATAGATCGAAGAGAATTTTCTCCAATGTGTCCCATCCTCTCATGACATAGAATGGTTGGGTCAATTTTACAAATAATTTTTGAGTCAGGTTGAATCGACTTAGCCCGAGTTGAGTCGATTCGAGTCAAAGTCGAGTCAACTTCAAGAAAAATGATGTTGTTGCATCCAATTGAGTTGACATTCCCTAATAGCTTATATAGGGTTCCAATCTGAACTCCTTCATTAAGGCCATCACACCTCTAAACATATTGCATGTATCCTTTTGAAATAGAGTGTGCACCCATGCATCACTCAAATTTCTGACAAATATTAGGTTTCTTTCCAAACACAGAATATGTAGCACACTTGGAAGGGTTCTACTCCTCCCATCCTACAATATTAGTCAGACTCTTCCTCATCTGACAATTTTGGTTGTCAAATTATCCTCCAAGAACACATATTCTTCTTCATATCAGTCATATTTGTAGAACCATTCTCTCTGTGGTGTCATATGATAGGATGCTCCCAATTCGATCAACTAAGCATCTTGATCTGACTATGTATTGTTTGATGCCAAGTACACATCACCTCTCTTATCTGGAGTCATCTTTCTCTTAGTTGACTACTTCTCATTGGATCCTATATCGACTTCCATTTCCTTCAACTTGCAGTCCCTTTTGTAATACCCATATTTATCGCAATTCCATCATCTTATTTTCGACTGAAGAAGGGATTTGGATCTACCATTCGACTTAGAATTTCTACTGGAGAATTTGCCTTTATCTATGTCAACTGGTATACCTCTCACCACTAATGTATCTTTGGTCGATCCTTCCATGTCATTCCTTCTCATTTCTTCTGACAGTAGAGATGAAACCACATCTTCTAGCACTAATGTTCTTTAATTACTCCCTATATCCATGACTAATCTATCCCAAGAGTCTGACAAAAAACATAATAGGATAATACATTTCTCTGCATCAATGATTTTAATATCCACAAAAGATAACTGGCTTATTATGGTATTAAACACATTTAGATGCGTAGTCACCAAAATTTCCTCACTCATCCTTAGAATATATATTTTCTTTCTAAGGAGAAATTTATTTACCATGGATTTCGACTAGTACAAGCATCACAACTTGTCCCACAGTTTCTTGGCCTAATATTCACCTAAGACATTCATCGATGCCAAATCTACAAGACAAAGTTGAATCATACACCTTGCCCTTCTCTCAAGTTTTTCCCATTATTCCCCTGGAATACCTACTGGAATGGTACCTGGACATATAACTTCCCATTGTTCTTGATCTACAAGGAGATCTTCAATTTTAATCAAAATTCTGGCCATTGAATTTTTTGATCTCTATTCTCTAGCTACTCGCCATTATTTGAGCACAACTTTAAAGATCTCTGACTTATGAATCTTACTAAACCTAGGGTTCAATTCATATTCAAGGTTTCTAAACCAAGCTTTGATACCACATGTTAGGAAATTAAACAATTCCATGCTAAACTTAGCATAAGAGAGGAATAAACATTTAGGCTATAAAAGAAATGAAAAAACAAACATTTAGTACACATAGATTTTACCTTGGAAACTCAAACGGGAAAACCATAATTACTTCAACGTCTTTCTCTATTTTTGACTTATTCATTCAGAATAAAAAATTACATTCCTAACCTTGGTATACACCTAAGACACAATCGACATCACACCTTCTTTCTTTAAACAAGAACAACCTTGTAGCCAATTCAGAGTACATCTACATGGCCAACAACCTCTAAAACGATTTATCTAAAGATTATATTTTATATCATTACAACACATCTTATTTATTGAATTTAAAATAGGAAAAATCCTAAATAAATGCACCCAAAAGAGGTTACGTATCCATGTAGATCATTGGCAACAAATATCGCGAATCTCGAGATTATGTTACAGTCGACTACCATGTCGGTTTACCAGTAGACCTCCATTCGGTCTTCATGCATTTCCACACGACCACTTGTCGACATATTGTTGGTCGGCCTCTTCGACTTTCTGTCAATCATCTCGACTTTGAATTTACTCGGTCGAACAATTCGACCTTCGAATTTCTCTGCTAGTCGATCCACCTCAACTACACTTTCACTGCAAAGAATATAAAAACCCAACAATGGGATCTGTTACTGTTCATTTAATTAACCACTAAATGTTGTTTTTCAATCCTTGTGTAATTGGAAAACTAGTCTTAGATAGTAAAATATGTGGACAATTTGTGGTCCTTTCTAATCCTTAACTTCCTAAATTTTCTTTGCAAAATAAAAATTTCCTAAGTTTTAAAATTATGTGGACAATTGGAGTCCTTTCAAATATTTAGCTCCCTAGTGTTTGTATTTTCAATAAATGAACTATGAGGTGCATAAGTGCTTTGGCCTCATCGAGTTACTTGTTTGAATTTTCACAAACTTTGGAAAAAATTAAAGGAAACATTTTCACACTTGGGGTGCTTAATTCTCACTTTAATTTACTCTATATGTTTGTTTTGCAAGAGATATGGAGAATTATTATAAACCCTGTTCTAATTAAAAAATATAACTCGAGAGAGCGCAAGGTGAAAAACATACTTTCAGGTAGACAAGAAAGCTCTTAGTCCCAAAAAAGTAAAGTGATTGAAAAGATCTATCTAAGAGTCCATATGCTTAAATATCAATCCATGTGGCAAGACAAAATAACTTGTGGTTCTTTTTATCCTCCATATTAAACTATATTATATAATTTATCATGTAAGAATGGACACAAAGAAGGGTTTTTCAAGTTTACAAAGTGAAATAAAATAAACTCTAAACCCCTATTGGCAAGTTGGGGTGAAAAACACCCTCGGCCTAAGAGAAAAGAGGGTCTGTGTGGGTCACTAATGTGATAGTTGCATTGATGTGCACAAATAACACATATATAGAATGTGGTTACAAGCACAAATTGTGCACCTCTGTGCGATTTTTCTTTCGAAAGTTGTGCGTAGTCTATCACCACTGATGTAAAAATATTCAGGATAAATTTAGAAGCAATGAGGGTCCAAGGATGTTGGAGCAAGCAATGTTGGGAGAAAATTCCGAGGAAAGAGTGCAACAAACAAGGAAGGATGGACTAAGGAAGCAATGTACGCCATTGAATGAGGAGAAATCAACATACACGAAGGCAAAGGAAGCAATGCGACAAGAATAAAGGAAAATCAACGCAACATAATTGTGGATTAGTGAGCGAAGGAAGTTAGAATGTGGACAAGTTGAGTCCACTTAGAATTAGGGTTTTGGTAGTCAATGTAAAGGGTATTTACCCATATTTTTGTATAAATATGATGTATAAGGTAGATAGGAGGATATATTTTGAGCATGTTGAGAATCCCTTTTGAGAACAATTCTGGGTTTTGAGTCACAATACTAGTTTTTGGTTGGAGTTGTAGAGATTGGATGATGTCATTTTTTGAGACTTATCGAATGTAATTGAGGGTCAGGTCGCAAGCCGTGGAGCTTGGTGCGATGCTGGTAAACCTCACCAGTATTAAAACCTATGATGTAATGTGCGCAACACAAGAAGTTTTGATGAAGAATAATAAATAATCAAAATATCTTTGTGGATGTAGCCCAGAGGGGTTGAACCTCGGTAAAATATGGCATATTCATGTGTTTTTTCCTTATCTGTTGCTTTGATATGCTTATTATGTTGAATTGATGAATGAAGATATGAATCTGTTAAGGTTAATTTACAACACACATGTTATTTCCTAAATAATGAATATTAAGGGTTAAATGAATGGTATAACTAATGAATGATGGCATGGTCGAATGAATGTTGAAATAAAAGAAGTAATATTATGCCTAACATTCCCACAAGTTCCATCCCTTCCATGATTGTAGACACTTGGGTCATGCAATCACCCATAAGTCATCTTGGGTGAGATTGTGTTGTGCACTCTATGCATAGTGTTTCCTTCTGGTTTACCAGAGGGGTTGATGGTTTCTAGGGTTTTGTTGGAGAAATAAGGTAGAACCCAGGTCAACCCATACATCCAAAAAATGGTTCTGTTGCCAGTTGGAACTCAACATATCATATTGGAGGGGATTTGATGAAGAGAATGTAGTGGTAGAAGGGGATGTTTAGACCATGGAACCCTACAAATAAAGAGATTGAAATATGGTTGGAGACAAAGTATCTTGAGTTCACGCAGAAAGATAATAGAATCTCCAGGTATACATCGTGTCAGTGTCTGCAGAGGTATTTGTTTACTGATTTGCATGAGGCATATTTATGTTATTTTCCAGAATTATTAAAGGAGTGGTTATTGAGGTTGAAGTATACTGATACAAATAATCAGATAATACCATTAGAGTGGACTACTAAGAACATTGTGCAGTTGGAAAAGGTCAATAATAAATTCACATGCGTGGTGAATTTTTGGTTAGACAATGTTACTACAGGGTCTTTTACTAAATTTGTAGTTGATATTGTGAAGTCTTACTTTGTTACAGAGTAGGGATTCTTGAAGGGACCAAGAGGGAGGTACATTAGGTCTCTTTACACATCGATCAAGATATTATTTCATGATAAAGGCATGATGACCATGGAATCAGACAACTAAATCACTTTGTGCACATGGGGGAGCTTGGGGAAGCACTAAGGAAGATCTGAGATATGGAGAGGGATCTAGACGAAGGCTGGAAGAAGGAAGCAATAGACCCTATTATTATGGATGAGGAACATAATGAGGAGATAATTGAAAGAGAAGGAGTGACACGCAACAAACGACCCTACCAATATAATATCAATAGGAAAAAGAGGGAAATAGTCGAGCAAGAGGGCTTGGAAAATGATGAGGAAGAGGTAGAGGATCTCTATGCGATAAGGAATATTGAGGAAATATTGCACACCACATATGAGAGGAAAACCATAGGTCAGGGATCCAACGCAAAATAAGGATCTCCATTCCATATCTGAATTAGTGTGGAACCCACAACCCCATGTGCGACTTGGACAATTGAATAAGAAGAAACATTCAGGAAACAGGTGATTAGTGGTAGAAGGATTTTAGTAGGACACGAGTCCAATGGAAATTCAAGTAGAAGTATAAGTTCAATAAGTAGCAGTCAAGTATATACACCGTGTGGAGGCGGTAGTACAACAAACTTCACAATGACCGGAGTAGATCCAACTATTCGGTTACCATAGTTTCATGGAGAAGGGTTGAATGAACCAGAGAAGCATTTTTTTATTTGTGAGAAGATATGGGAAACTAAGAAGATTAAAGATGAATATACAAAGGTTGTGCAGTTGGAAATCACATTCAGAGACCGCACATTATATTGGTATATGGGTCTCATAGTAAACAATCCAATGGGAGCACCTAAAACTATCGTAGATGTGAAGAAGCAATCGATCAATGAATTTTAAAAACTAAGTTCAAAGGATCAGTTCATGAATGAAATGATAGAGATTAATTAGAAGCTAGGTGAGTCAGTCTGGGAGGTTGATCAGACATTCAAGAGGCTAAAAGGTAAGTTGAAGTACCTTATTACTGATATGAAACATAAAGATTTATTTGTTAACTCTTTATTGACACATTTGAAGTAACCTTTGAGGCAACAAAAGTTCAAAACACAGGCTAAGGCCTTGCAAGTAACGTTACAATTAGAGGAAAATCAATATAAGCATACAAATCTAGCTATGGAAGAGTTGAGAGAAGACCCGAAGAACTTAAAATTTCAGTTGAATCAGAATAAGGGAAAGGAAAAGAGGGAGGATGTTTGGTGGACATTTTGCAGAGCATAAGGTCATCATAATAATGAGTGTCCAACCATTGCACAATACTTGGGAGTAGGAATGCCAAATACATTATCTTCGGGAGGACCATGGTGTGAGATATGTAAAACACATGGACATGATCCTTACCACTGTCCCATAATGCAGAAGCATCAAATAGTACCAAAGGCTACCTTTTGTAATTTTTGCAAGTTAGTTGGACATGAAGACAATGACTTCAGAACTTTGGAGATAATGAAGGAGAGGACATCAGATGCATATAGGGTGTAGGATGAATTAATGACAACACAACTTGCACAACAACCACATTATAACAACCCGTAGTAGTCTGTAGCACCACCACATTATAACAACGCACAACAATTTGGAGTACCACCGCAATATAACAGCACACAACAATATGCAACACCACCAAAGTGAAATAATGCAAAACCGCAGTACAATCATGCGCCACAATATAATACCCCGTGCATAGAAAATAAGGGAAACACAGGAGGCTTCAGAGGAGGAGGCCGTGGAGGAAGAGGATTTGGATGAGGTAGAGGACATGTAGTTTGTCACAACTGTCAGAAAATTAGACACTATGCAAGATATTTTCCACAACCGCCTGCAACATGTATGTATTGTCACGTAGTAGACCATGATAAAGAAGACTACCCAACACTTCTAGTAAAGATACAAGATAAAAGGAACAAGAACAATCAAAACATCCAATGGATTGTTGTGGAAAACATAGTAGAGAATGGGAAGAATATCAACATAGTTACTAGAGGTGGAGAAAATATAGTAGCAGATGCAACAAATAAGGATTAGGATCAATACTAGTGGGTCAGGAAGAATATAGAACTTGAATAGAAGTTTGATGCACACAAAGAGAAGGAGACATTCAATGAAGCTATACATGAGATTCTGAAGGAGAAAATTGTGTCGACTTCAAGAACAAATCCAATAGATGATATACTAGTGTATGACACACCTCCATTGTTTGATCATACCAACAGAGAAAAACCATCAAAATCAATAAGTAATCTGAGAAAATTTTTAGGGTCTTGTGTGAAGTTGTTGAATGATGGAGAAGAAATGAAATTAGAACACAAGAGAGTCAACCAAGTTTGTAAGAAGAGAAGAACAAGTAGGGAACTTAGGTTGAATGAAAACATTGGAGATTTCAATATAGGGGATATCATAATAGACTTAGCGTCTAAAGTCAATTTTTTTCCTAAAAAGACATGGGAAGCTATGAGAGAACCTACATTGGGATTCTCACCTATTTAGTTGAAGTTATAAATCAATAGAGAGTGGTTCCAATTGAAATAATGAAGGGTATACCAATATATATAGATGGAGTGTGCACCATGGAAGAATTTGAAGTAACTGACATAGTAGATAACACTTCAGCATACCCAAAATTGTTGGGGTTGGATTGGGTATTTGATAACCAAAATATTATCAATCTGAAGACGAGGAAGATGATCTTTGAATCAGGAGAATACAAAGTTGTTGCACTGTTAGAACCCTTAGAAGGAGGAAGGTATGTGGAACCTGCGACATGAAATTTTATTACAGAAGAAACAAATCAATTTTATAGAACTACTGCGCGCGAAGATGATTACATCAACCCGATTGCAGATGGAATGTTGAGTTGGAGGAGTATTAGTTCTTGTGCTTTATACTTTGACACAGGACTGGAGAATTGGAAGCAATGATTACATGAATTATGTACCAGAAGATGTGCTAGAATGACACACATGCTAAAATGGATTGGTTCAGAGGTAAGAGAAACTCCTACTTTTTATGGTTTGAATGACTTAGAATAATTTCTAATGAAGTTTGAATTAGAATTAGTAGAAAATCAAAGATTACCATTATTAGATATTTCTTTGAAAGCTACACCTTCCCATTGGTGGGGTACACATAAAGAGAATAACAACAGCTGGTATCAATGTAAGAGATTACTGTGCATCAGATTTGGCACAAAAAAAGAGCATAGATATGAGGAGAAGTATGATGGTATTGGACAACCCAGAGAACATGTAGAAACATGTATAATTCAATGGAGATTAGTACCACCTGAAGAATGGCCACGTCATTTTATTCACACATTAGAAGGCATTCCAAAGAACTGGTACACAGAACAGGAACAACACAAGGAAACTGCAAGTTGGGAAGAGATATAGAAGAATTTTGTGATTACATTTTCCTTTGAGCATGAAATTCCAGAGATAGATACAACACTGAAGGTGGTAATATATAGGACTTTTGAAGAACCTGAAGTGGAAATTGTCACAACATATCAGAATAAACAAAGAGTTTGACAATAGCTACATTGTTACCATGTCGCAGAAGAAGAAGAACCAGTAGAATAAAACTTTCACAATATCAAGATCCCAGAAGTTGAACGAGAGAGACTAGTAGAAGGTTTGAATCTAGATTCAAAAGATTATGTTGCACCATTGAAGATCAAGAAGATAAAAATTGGAACAACAGAAAACCCAAAGATTGCAAGCACTGGAGATTATTGGGATAATTAGATAGTAGAAAGAATCACATAGTTACTACGTGAGTACAATGACTTGTTTCCAACGATGTTTTCAGAGATGAACAGATTAGAAGGATAAATTGGAGAGATGAATATCCATTTGAAACTAGATGATATACCTATAAGACATATACCTCATAGGTTAAATCGGGTGTACAAGCAGAAGGTCAAAGAAAAAATTGATAAGATGCCAGAGGTTGGTGTCATAGAACCTGTGGAAGAATCATAATGGATCCATCCTATGGTGGTACAAAAAAATAAGTAAGGGGGAATAAGGATCTGTGTAGATATGAGAAAACTAAATGATGCTTGCTGACATGATCCTTTTCCTACCCCATTTACATATGAAGTTTTGGAGAATGTAGGAGGTCAAGAAGCCTATTCATTTACAGATGGGTTTTTCAGGATATCATCAGATTAGGATAGCACAAGAAGATAGACATAAGACTACATTTGCAACATAATGGGGATCATATCAATATACAGTTATGCCATTTGGGTTAAAGAATGCACCTGGAATTTTCTCAAGGGTAGTAGTAGCTTCCTTTAAGGACTTTATTCATAAGTTTTTGGAAGTCTACTTGGATGATTGGATAGTTTTTAGTTTACTCAAGGATCATGTGGAAATGTTAATATTGATGTTAGACAGGTGTAGACAGTGTCATATTTCATTGAATATTAAGAAATTCATTTTAAACTCACCTTTTGGAATCTTGTTAGGGCATGTGGTGTGTAAACATGGTCTGTTGGTTGATCCTACTAAAATTGTTGTCATAGTAAACTTACCACCACCTAAGTCAGTGCACCGGTTGAAGAGTACACTTGGTCATACATGGTATTACATGAAGTTTATAAGGGGATATGCACATATTACTGCGCCAATGGAGAAATTATTGAAGAAGGACATTAAATATCAATGGAATGATGAATGCCAAAAAAGTTTGGAAATTTTGAAGGAGAAGATGGCAACGACTCCGATTTTAGTATTTCCAGACTGGTAAAAGGAATTTCATGTGCATGTTGATGCATATGAAATAGCGATAGGGGTAGTATTGACACAACTAGGAGAAGGTGATATAGATCACCCTATAGTATTTTGAAGTAGGAAGTTATCAGATTGAGAACAAAACTACAATACTACAGAAAGGGAAGGATTGGCCATGGTATATGCCTTGCATAAATTCAAACATTATTTGTTAGGACAACATTTCAAGATGTTTACAAATCATTCTTCTCTTAGATATTTAGTCAATAAGCCAGTGTTGGGGGGAGGAATATGCATATGGATACTATTGTTTCATGAATTTGACTTTAAATTTGTGGTGAATCCTAGAAGTTTGAATGTAGGACCATATCATTTGTCTGGGATAACCAATGGAGAGGAACCAAGAAGTTTGGAAGAAAACTTTCCTAATGCTCAACTATTTTCAGTATAGGTCATTGATGAGTATTTTATTGACATTATTGGGTTTTTTAGTACAGTATTTTCCCAATAGAATTTAATACCGCGGAGAAGAAGAACTTGGTAGTTTGAGTTGTAGACAACCAACTGATTGCATGTCATTTGTAGAAATTGGGAGTAGACAACATTTTAAGGAGATGTGTTATGGAGCATGAAAGGTCGATCACTTTAGCGGAAGCACATGAAGGAATTCGTGGAGGACACTATGTAGGGAAAACCACCGAGTATAAGGCATTACATGTAGGATTGTGGTGGCCAACAGTTCACGAGGATGCAAAGGAGTACTATTAGAATTGTGATGTCCGACAATGAGTTGGAAAGCCATCCAGGAGGGATGAGATGCCATTGAAACATCAACTAAGTTTGCAAGTGTTTGATAAGTGGGAATTAGACTTTGTAGGTCCAATTAATCCACCAATAAGAAGATCAGGGGCTAGATATATTATTACAATGATATAATACTTAAACATATGGGATGAGGCAACAACAATGAAAGATCGCAACGTAGAAATTGTAGCACACTTTTTGTTTGAGTATTTAGTTACAAGGTTTGGATGCCCTAGAATTATGATGAGTGACTAGGGGATTCATTTGATCAATGGTACTATCTAGGCAATGCTTGAAATTTTTTAGATATATCATCATAAGAACACTCCATGTCACCCTTAGGCTAATGGAAAAGTGGAAGCATTTGACAAGATATTGAAGAATTCTTTAACAAATATTTGCAATGTGAACAAGGATGATTAGGATATGAAGGTACCAACAATGTTATGGGAATATATAACTACATGCAAGAAGATAACAGGGAAAACACCTTTCAAGTTGGTGTATGGACAAGAAGCAGTAGTTCCCTTGGAGTATTTGATACCAAGTCTGCCCATTGCAACAATTACAAACATGATAGAAAGAGGCACAACAAAGGAAATATTGGCTCAACTTATTGAATTAGAAGAAGAAAGGATCATAGATAGTTTCCACCAAGAAGTAAAAAAATATAAGGACAAAGCTTGACATGAAAGACATATCAAGAAAAATAAATTTAAGATAGGTGATATAGTTCTCCTCTATGACAGTAAGTACTTGCAACAACCACAAAATCTTAGAATGCATTGGCTAGGGCCATATGAGATAAAGTATGTCACATATGGAGGTGTTGTGCAACTGTAAGATTTAAAAGGAAAGGAGATTCAAGGTTTGGTGAATGGTAGTCGACTGAAACTGTAGAGGGATAGTCGACCTACTAACTATCACTAATTGTAGTGTAGAAAGTAGACTTGTACATATTATTGTAACACACCCAACCCCTTAAATACCATTAAAGGAATGGGGAATAATTTTTTTTCTTTCCCTTGGTTCATTTTCGGTCCCTTACTCAGAAAAACCCTCTTACTCTGTTTCCTCAAAGTTTACATCTCCCATTACATGCTTAAACTAGCTAGCAAGATCCTCCTTGTGACCTCGGGCTAAAAAACGAGATTTAAGAGTCTGCTTAGCGAAGGTTTCATCACTTTGTAACTCCCGTACTTCAGGGTTCCAATGGTGTTTTTGAATTCCCGGATCGTCAAACAATGAAGGTAATTAACGGTCCATGTCCTCCACCGAGATCCTACGGTTAAAAAGGGGCTTCGATGTTCAACGCAGAACACTCCTTTTTCCTAATCCCTGAAGTCCCAAAATATCACCACGTGGCCTTAGCCATTCAGTGATCGAATGTTCGACATTTAATATTGAACATCCTACATTTCGGTGTTTCGGTGATCGATGATAGTCGTGGAACTTTCAGCGTTCGGAGATAGGAGATCCTCATTTTATCTTCCTCAGCCATACTACATTCAATATTTTGAACTCTCAAAGTATCCAGACTCTCGGAGTCCTAGACATGTCACCAACCATTTTTTCCAGGCGGGCACGAACCAGAAGCTAACACGCGACGAGGTGACACATGTCCTCATTACAGGGTGACATGTGTCATGCTCTAATAGTCATAAAGGGTTTGTGAATCGTCCGTATCTGGATGAAATGTGGCACATATAATGTAGGTCCATGTCACATTGAATGATGTCATCATGCCACATCATCTTGAATCGATAACTACCCATCCCTTCAATCTCACAGTTAGTAGGAGTCCACGTGGATTCATAGATCTACGACTCTCATTACTTCACAACTCCAAAATTCAGAGTTTTCCAACTCCTCACGTCGTGAGTTCCCCAAAGAGCTAAGTCTTTGAAATCTCTAATATGGTGCCAAGTGTCCTCATCCTATCAATGAACGAGATTCATTTTGGCATTTGCGGCTTCAGAGGTTTCCACATTCGGTAGGTTCTTGGCCAGGTTCCCCCAGAGTACAAATTCTCTAGACTATGGGATCATTTTCCATGTGTCCTCTAATTCGACGACTCTAATTCGATGAAAAAACATAGACATGGGATAGGTAAGGGCCACTTGTCACTCCACGATGCATTCCTGGTTGGTTGGGTAATCGAGG
>JASDQU010104663.1:170242-182205 GCA_032191745.1 Picea mariana | reverse complement strand
TGCGCGATTGATGGTCGACTATCCTTGTACAAATTCAATCAGCTCCCATTGATCATTCCTCTTAGTTATGTGCCTGATAAATCTCGTAACTGTACAACTCCTCCATATGTGACAAATTTTACTTCATATGGTCCTAACTAATTCATTCTGAGTTTTCCTGGGTGTTGTAACGATTTGTTGTCATACATCAGTACTAGATATCCTTCCTTGAACATTTTCTTCTTGATGTGTCTATCGTGCCAACATTTTTCTCGTGATTTTTGAACTTGTTGGTGGAATCCTGCCAAGATTTGGTCTTCCTCCATGGTCAGTAACTGATTCAGTCTCTTTTGTACTGCGCCTCGTTCTGTCATTTGTGTGATTGTTGCTATGCACAAGCTTGGTACTAAATATTCTAATGGCACCACTGCTTCTTGGCCATAAACCAATTTAAATGGTGTGTGCCCTCTCAACTTTTTGCACGTAGTCCTGTATGCCCATAATAATGATGGTACTTTGAGGTCCCAATCGTCCCTGTTGATGTTGCAAATCTTTGTCGGTGCGTTCTCCAATATTTTTTTGAATGCTTCCACTATGCCATTTGCCTGTGGATGATATGGTGTGATCTTCTGATGATGGGATTCAAATTCTTTAGTCATAGCGCTAATGGTACTGTTTATGAAGTGCGTGCATTGGTCTCTCATCAAAATTCTTGGGCACCCAAATCTAGTGATTACTTGTTAAAATAGAAAATGCGTTGTTGTTTCTGCGCTACAATCCTTCAATAGTGTGGCTTCCGCCCATCTTGTTAAGTATTTTTTTGCGATGATAATGTACCTTGCTCCTGCTCTTTTTTCTGGTGGGTTGATTGGTCCCACAAAGTCTATTTCCCACTTGTCAAATGCCTGTAATGTTACTTGTGGTCGTAATGACATCTCGTCCCTTCTATTGGGTTTGCCTACCCTTTGAAAAACAT
The DNA here is from genome assembly GCA_032191745.1 of Picea mariana. Classification (NCBI taxonomy): domain Eukaryota; kingdom Viridiplantae; phylum Streptophyta; class Pinopsida; order Pinales; family Pinaceae; genus Picea; species Picea mariana. The sequence goes on along the minus strand of JASDQU010104663.1, from coordinate 181,250 downwards.
CATATGTTTGATAGTATTCCTTTGAATCTCTATGAATCGTTGGCCACCAAAGTCCTACGCGCAATACCTTTTGCGCGGTAGGTTTAACTGCATAATTCCCTCCTGCTATTCCCTCGTGGGCTTCTGCTAAAAATATGGGTCTTTCATGCTCTAACATGTATCTTCACAAGATTCTATCTATGCCCATTTTATATAAATGTCCTGCAATCATTTGATAGTCTGCATCACGAACTACCAGGTTTTTCTTCTGCGTGGTGCTATATTCTTGTGACACAGTACCTGTACGCAAGTACTGAATGACATATGCGAAGTATTCATCAACAATATGTACTGAGAATAACTGTGCATCCAAAAAAATTTCTTCTAAATTCGTAGGTTCTTCTCCATTTGTGACCCTTAATAGGTGATCAGGTCCTGCGTTCAATTTTCCTGGCTTGACTATTACTTCAAAGTCAAATTATTGGAATAGTAGTAACCNCAGTACGAAAATACTAATATCGACGTGATGACCATATTTTCTTTCAGGGTATCTAGACCGTGTTGACACTTGTTGTTCCAATGAAACTTTGTATCCTTTATTAGTAGCTTTTCCATCGGTGCATTGACCTACGCATATCCTTTGATAAATTTCCTATAATAACCTATGCGTCCCAACGTTTCTCTTAGCTGATGGACTGTTTTTGGTGGTGGTAAGTTAACAATGACTGTGATCTTTGCAGGATCTACTAGTAAACCTTGTTTGCATAATATATGGCCTAATAGTATCCCAAACGATGTTTTGAATCTGCATTTCTTTATGTTCAGTGATATCTGGCACTGTCTACATCTTTCTAACATTAGTCGTAAAACTTCCACATGGTTTCTTAACATACTATAGAATGTCCAATCATCCATGTATACTTCAAGAAACTGATGGATGAATTCTTTAAATGCTGTGATGACCACTCTGGGGAATATTGTTGGTGCATTCTTCAGTCCAAATGGAATGACTGTGTACTGATAAGATCCCCATTATGTTGTAAAAGTGGTCTTGTATCTATCCTCTTGTGCTATCTTAATCTGATGGTAGCCTGAGAATCTATCAGTGAATGAGTAAGCTTCATGTCCTCCCACATTCTCTAACACCTCATCCATGAAAGGTGTAGGGAACGGGTCATGTAGGCATGCATCTTTCAACTTCCTCAAGTCAACGCATATCCTGATCCCTCCTTGTTTCTTGTTCTGTATTACCACCGGGCTTATCCATTCTGACTCTTTGACCAGTTCTATGATGTCGGCTTTGAGCATCTTGTTGATCTCATCTTTGAATTTATGTTTGTATATGGGGTTCAGTCTATATGGTCACTGTCTAATCGATCTTGCTTCTAGTTTGAATGGTATCCTCATATCTCCTAATTCTCTTGCTATACCCTTCATCTCTGTAAAGGTTGTGGGAAACAAGTTGTTGTATTCACGCAACAACTCTGTGATGATTTCTACTGCTTGCTCATTCCAGTAGTCTCCAATGTTGGCCATTTTGGGATGCTCGAATGTCCCAATGTTGAATTTATTTACTTTGATCGTTGTGGAAATGACTTCTAATTCTATGGGTGGAACTTCCACGTCTCTTTCACCTTCTATCTATTCAATCTGAATATCGCACGGATCGTCTTCATCTAGTGCTTCCTCTTGCACATGATAGCATGAAAACAGTTCCTTAATTGTCTGTTTATTCCGATGTTGCTCTTTTGTGATAAATTCTATATCTGGTTCTTTGATAAATATTACTCCTCTTATCTATTTTAGAGCTGCATCTATGTTGGGGTTTTCATGTTTGAATGAAAATGTGACGGTAAAATTCTGTTGCAATTCTGTCCATGTCGCAGTTCCTTTGCGCAACTCCTAGTCTGTATACCAGTTCATTGGTATACCCTCTAGAGTGTGTATGAAGTGATGAGGCCAATCCTTTGGAGGTGTCATTTTCCATAGCGTTCTACACACCTCCAAGTGTTCTGCTGGTGCCATGTGTCCATCATACTTCTGTTGTTTGTTGTTTTTCTATTCTGCACCAAACCTTATGCGCAGTAGCCTCTTACATTGGTACCAATATGTGATGGTCTCCTTGTGTGCACCTCACCATCTTGCAAGTGTTGCCTTGAGTGCTAGATCAAGTTCTAACAGTCTCTGGTTCTCTAACACTACATGTTCATACTATGTCAAGAATGTTTCCAAATTGTTTATTCTGTGGAAACCTGGTGGTTCTCTGATTTATGTGCCTACCCATCTTACTGCGTGGTCTATTCTTGCACATATTCTCATGGATACTTCATGTAGCCTTTGATGCCAGTTCTCTAAACTGGTGTCTGACTCTGTTGCACATGAAGTAATGCTCTGCCAACTGAGTACCCCATCTGGGTTTATGTAATCCTGATCACACATAGTTGTTCTGTAAAACTGGTTGATTTCCTCTAGGTCTAGGAAAGCAAGTTCTACAAACCTCTCCCCTTAGGATGGATCTAATGGTGCGATGACCCTGTATTCTTCTGACTCAAATGCCATTTTCCTAGTTTTCAAGTTGATTATGGCCTAGTTTTCAAACGCCCAATCCAGAACAACAATGTTGGGTAAGGTGTTGTGTCGTCTACTATCTCAATGACTTCAAAGTCTGATTTAGTGCACACTCCATCGATATCTATTGTCACTCCTTTCAGTCTATCGATTGGTAAGACTTTGTGTTGGTTTGCCAATTTTAATTGAACATGTGAATATCCTAATGTTGTCTCTCCCATGCACTACCATGTATTCTTTGGTAATACATTAACTTTAGATCCTAGATCTAGTATAATTTCTCCCATATTGAAATCTCTTATTTTAGTATTCAGTCTAAACTCCCTACTGGTTCTTCTTCTCATGTGCAGGTGATTAACTGTCTTTGGTTCTATCTTTCCTTTTGTCTCAATGCTACATTTTTCTAGCATGTTTTGCAATATTTTCACAGATGATGGATCACTTAATACCTTTACACATGATTGCAGAAAGCCTTTGATTGTACTTACTTGTCCCGTGGTTTCATCTCGTCGGTATGATCCAATGATGATGGAATATCATACTCTAGTGCTTCCTTATTTTTCTGCACAGTTGAAGTCAATGCCATGTCCCCCTTCTAAAATTCTTGTCAGTCTTCCTTGAATATCTCCTTCTTCTTTTGCGCATCGAACTATTTCCTTGGTTCGGTGTTCTTTTTTACCCATTGGTTTTGTACTGGTTCCTGTCGAATTGTGTCATTTCCTGTTTTAGCTCCTCTGTGAGTAGAGATATTGATGTTCCGTCCTTCATCCCTTGCTTCGGCTAATATCCTTGATGTTTCATCCTTCTGGTTGTTCTGGTTCCTCTTTTCCTGGATATTTACTAGTAGTGTCAGACATTATTCTGTGTCAAGATCTGATGTGCGACAATACATACAAGTCACTAGTGGAAGCGGACATTCCATTGCATAATGTCTGGGTTGTTGACAATTGTGACATACTATTGTTCCTCTACCTCATCTAAAACCTTCTCTGGCTCGTCCTCCTTCTCTATATCTTGCTCGATCTCCTCACAGGGCGTTATACTAAGGTGCATGATTGTACTGCGTGATATTGTATTGGGGTTGTACCATATTGTACTGCGGTTGCACGTTATTGTACGGTGGTTATGCAATATTATACTGCTACTGCGTAGTGTTGTTTGGAGCTAGAACTTGATTAAAATGTGGCGTTTCTTTCCCATTCATCATTTCTACCTGTACTCTATATGCGTCTGATGTCCTTTCTCGCATCAACTCCATAGTTCTACAATATTTGTCGTCATGTCCCACTGACTTGCAAAAGGTGCAATATGAGCTCTTTGGGACTGTCTAGTATTTCTGCATCATCGTGCAATGATAAGGGTCGTGACCCGGTTTCTTGCAGATTTTGCACCATAGTCCTCCTGGTGGTAACAGATTTGGCATTCCTGTTGCCATATACTGTGCGAACATTGGACATTCGTTCTTGTGGTGTCCTTCTATCCTACATGTGGTACACCAAACAAATTCTCATTTGTCCTTGTGCTTCTTCTGGTTCAGCTGAAACATTATATTCTTCAAATCCTCTTTCAGTTCTTCAATAGTTGGGTCTGTCTACTGGTACTGGTTTTCTTCCAATTGCAGGGTTTTCTGTAGAGCCTCTTCCTACATCTAAAATTTATGTTGTCACAACGGGTATTTTAAATGTGGGAGTAGTGAGTTGACAAACAAGTGCTGATGTTGCATCTCGGTCATGAGATATTTTAAATTTCCCTTCAGCCGCTTGAATCTCTAATCAAACTCCCATACAGACTCTCCTATTTTATGTCTTATTTTGATCATCTCGTTCATGTACTGATCCTCTGAGCTTGTCTTCTGGAACTCATTTATCAGTAACTTCTTAATTTTTGTCAGTGTCCTTGTCATCCCAGGGGCACTATTTGTATCTAGACTCATGTACCAGTCTAGTGCGCGGTCTCTTAGCGTAATTGTTAGTTGTGTGAGTTTGGTATCTTCATCAGTGATATGTTTTTCTTCCCAGATCTTTTCACAAATGAACAAATGCTTCTCAGGGTCTTCTACTGCTTCTCCTCAAAATTCTGGTAATCTGATGGTGGGATCGTGTCTTGCCATCCTGAATGTTGAACTACTACCTCTGCGTGGTGTAGATACCTAACTAGGGATACCTGAATTGGATCCTCCATTTGTTTTTCCTTGTGTATATGTACTTCCTCTTGTTTGACTGCTTCTGAACCTCGGTTGTCTAAACGGTGGTGTTCTCTTTGGTGTATAATTCGCACATGGGTTTATTGGTTACACACTAACATTAATATGGATAGGATGGTTGCCTTCTCTTCCTGTTCTTGGACCTCTTTTCTTCCTCTCATATGTTGCGCGTAGGATTTCCTCAATCTTCTCCACATCCCGAAGATCCTCTACCTCTTCCTTATCACTCGCCAAGCCTTCACTCTCCGCTATGGCTCTCTTCTTGGTATTCACCTTGTATTGGTAGGGTACTCTGCTACGCATGTTTCCAGCTATCGCCATGATCTGCTTGATCTAATCGTCCTCCATCATGATTGGGTCCAAGGGTTCCTCCTTCTTGCCCTTATCCTTTCTTCCTTCCATTTCTCCTCTTTCTGTCAGTGCTTCCCCCGTTCCCCCATGCACACAGGGAAGTTTAGTTGTCTGACTCCATTGTCATTACACCTTTATTATATAACAATATCTTAATAAAAGTATACAGGGATTGAATGTACCTTCCTTGAGGTCCATGTAAAAAATCTTGCTCCGCTACGCTATACGACTTCGCTGTGTCGACTACAAACTTTGTTATAAACCCTGCCACAATACTGTCAAGCCAAAATTCTACTGTGCGAGTGACCTTGTTGTTCACCTATTGTAACTGCTCAATCTGTAATGGGATCCACTCTAGTTGTCAAACCTGGTTCATTGCATGGTTATCCTTCAACCTTAGTATCCACTCCTGCAATAAGTGTGGAAAATTGCAGAAAAATACTTCGTGCAAATCAATAAACACGTATTTCTCAAGGTACTTGTGGGGTGTAATTCTAGGGTTTCTATTGTCTTTCTGTGAAAAATCTAGATCTTTTGTTCTCAAACAACTCTCAATCTTTTCTTTTGTGGGAATCCATTGATCCAGGTGGATATCGGTGGCCACCCACCTTTTCCAACTGGCTCAAAACAACTTTCTAGCAATTTTGGCAATTTACTATTTTAGCAGGTTTTAACTTCCGGGGTCATTTTGAGGGCCTAAATGAAGGTTTTTCGAGATCGAGGTTCTCAATGATATCCAAAGGAATAATTGATCCCCCAAAATGAATCTCCTCGATGATACCTTTCCAACGAGCTATCATACGCCTAAAACGGAGATCGTATGCAAAAGTTACGGCCTCGGGAAGTTGATGTACTAACTTACCCAAACGGGGCCCACATGAGTTTTGGTGCTTCATCTCCTAGGGTTAGGTTTTTGGATGTCTAGGACTTTTGGCATTCCCATTTATTGTAAAAGGGCCTTTAGAGCCTCATTGTAATCTTCTTCTTTCTTATGCGAGTAGCCGTCACATCTCTTCTCAGAGATAAGCTACCACCATTCTAGCGAGTCTTTCACTCTGTATTTTTACAGTCTCTGTACATTTATATGATTAATAGAAATCATGTATTACTGTATATCTGTGTTTATGGTTTCATCTCTGATACATTTCTATTATATTATTGAATATCTGGAATATCTCTGTTCATTTCTTTATTATATCTTCGCTCTCATTTCGTGCCGAAAATAATCCAGATCATCCATGGTCTCAACATTCCCTTATAATGGCTCATTGGTCTCTACCCTAACCCTTTCTTAATCCACCTCTGAAATATTCTCGACTTATCTCCTCTACTCAATCCTCTCTTGTGCCTACCTACGACAACAAAACCATTTGTTGGTTATCGCTATTCCTTTATACTGTCTGATTTTTTATTGACCCAGGGTTCATGTCTTTCGGGTTTCCAAAAAAGCCTATAAAAATATCATCCCACGTGGTGAACCATAAGGAAACGCAACACACAGAATGCATTACGCAGTCTCACCCGAGATAGCTTTAATGGGTGGTTGTAAGACTCGTGTGTTTACAACCTAGGATTGAGCGCGAGATATGGGGTCTGTATTCTGAACCATTTATTCTAACTTGTGTTTGTAACCTATTGTTATCCATGAATGTGCAGTAAATATCATAGCTTGTTCCCTCGACATCACAACAAAATTTAAACAAACAAAATAATAACTCATTCATTCAACATAATAATAATTGTTGAAGACAAGAAATATATACATTCATTCATCACACAACACATATATTACCGTGGTTCACCCACTCCCGGACTACATTCACAAATATTTGGCTCTTGGCTCTTTATTATGATGGTTCTGCGTATCTAGAATCATGTGCTTACAACCCTTCTCAGTTGGGTAAGATCTATACGAGGCAGACTATATCGAACCAGGCTCCACAACCTATGATCTAGCCCTCAATATCTACCCTCCTTTTTCTCCTCTAGCTCAAAAACTTATGCAAAATATATCATACAACAAAACATTACCTATCACATCAACTCATGCGTATCACTATATTAGCAACAATACTTTGAGAAATACAAAAACCAACAATGTTGATCATCTATCGATCTCAATCCAACTGAACAATGTAAGAACCAACCCCCTATGATATTTAAGTATCGATATTTATACATTTCAGGATCTTCAACCATTACAATGGATTAACAAAACCCTAACCCTACTTTCATTAGGTCTTGCTCCCATGCGTGCGTGTTTTTCTTCCTTCCAGCTGTTACCTTCCTTGCATGCATGCATGTTGTGCTTCCTTCCAGCTGTCGCTTTCCTTCTGCATGCTTTCTTTCCCAAAATCGTCTTGATTTTCCACCTCGGCCTGCTGCAAACAACATGCAAATGGAGACATCAGACTTCCATATCCTTTTCCCAAGGATCTTACTACCATTCTCAGGAAAATTTCCATAGAGATACTCAACACTGAGCTTTCCTCTCATTTGGGAGCTTGCAGTCATTCTCATGCTATCCACATGGCCAGTTTAACAAACATAATCATAACTATGTTTCTTTTTTCCGTACGACAACAACTAGCAAGAAATTTTTCTTGCCTCTGGTGTTATAAGATGACTCAACAACCCAAAAATATTATTTGGGAAAATCCAACATTTCCCCAAGGAAACAAGACAACTTATCAATCTTTTCTTTCATGCCTCAAATCATTCTTGGTCAATATATTTCTACAAGGGAATCTTTTCCTAAACTCCCTCTCACATCTATTTGAGTATACCAAGCTATTTCCATATGGTTATCATCCACCTCTGGATATCAATCTAACCCATTATGCTTCTATAAGTGTGCCAACACTTCCTTTACCACATTTAGGATCAACATGTAATCAACCATTTTACCTTATTTATAATAAATTTTAATGTCCAATAAGATTTGGACTATTCCTTTAAAACCCAGATACAATTTTGAATTATTTTACTTACTAAGTATTCTAGTTCAAAACTCCATAGTATCTTTAGGTCATAATCAGTCTTAACCATTATACTTATAATTCTTCCTTTTGTTCAACAATATTCAGGGACATAGGTCGCTCTCCTCCTCCCATGAGAAGTTTGGCAGACTAGTTTCCTCTCCACCAAGCAAGGGAGGCTGTTATGATTTCTCACTCAATCCATCTATATATCTACAACTATGTTTATCAACATGATTATAAAAACTCTGCCCAACAATTCATGTACCTAGAAACAAAGTTCGTTTCTTAGTTCCCTTCAAAACCCGAGAGCTGCACATGGTCTCCCTTTTCAGAGAATGGTCACCAGACTCATTCCTCTGATTGTGAGGGGATATACACATATACCAGGTTTAATCCTTCATTAAAGGAGTAATTATTACTGCTATAGATCCTTTCTATCCCTTCACATCTAAGTCTTAGTGTTACTTCCCATCGACATAATCCCACTCCTGTAGGATTGACTATCATTTCCAAAAGAAATGATTGGCTTCCTTTGCCACATGCTAGCATGATTAAATCTCATCGGGTAAAATCCAAAGTGGAATTTTAATCTACATCCTTCAATGAACTTGTTCAAATAACTTCCATACGACAATGGTACTCTTAGCAGGCCCATGTTAGCCTAGCATTTCGACTGTTCTCCAGCCTATCCATGCCTGTGTCTGAATCATGCTCTGCTAGATAGGGTAGGGTAGTACGTCCTCTCCCTTAAAAATTTTCTAATAATATTTTTATGTGACTTGTGCATGAGCCAAAGCAGGCCAAGTGTTGTTTCCATGCTTTGATACTAATTTGTAACACACCTAACCCCTTAAATACCCTTAACGGGATGGGGCATCAAAATTTCACTTTTCCTTGGTTCATTTTTGTTCCCTTACTAAGAAAAAACCTCTTACTTTCTTTCCTCGAAGTTACATCTCCCATTACGTGCTTAAACCAGCTAGTGGGATCCTCCTCGTGACCTCGGGATAAAAACTAGGAGCTAAGAGTCTACTTAGAGAAGGTTTCGACACTTCGTAAATCCTATACTTCGGGAGTTCCAACGGTGTTGTTTAATTCTCAGATCGCTGAACAGCGGGTGGAATCAATGGTCCATGTCCTCTGTCGAGATCCTATGGTTAAAAATGGGCTTTGACGTTCGGCATGAAACACTCCTTTTTCCTAATTCCCGAAGTCTCAAAATATTTCCACGTGGCCTTAGCCATTCAGAAATTGGCGTTTAGCGTTTAGCGTTGAACGTCCTTTATATAGACAATCGACGATCGTCGTGCAAATTTCGACATTCGACGATCCACGATCCTCATTGAATCTTACTCATCCATACTACGTTCAATCTTCCAAACTCCCGAATTATCCAGACTCCCGGAGTCTTGGACATGTCACCAACCATGTTGGCGAGATAGGCACGAACCAGAAGCTGACATGCAGTGAGGGTCAAGGGGTGACACATGTCCTCATTAGGGGGTGAAACATGTCATGATCTAATAATCATAAAGGGTATGTGAATCATCAATATCCGGATGACAAGTGGCATGCGTAATGTGGGTCCACATCACATCAAATGACATCATCATGCCATGTCATCTTGGACTGATAACTTCCCATCCCTTCAATCTCATGGTCAGTAAGATTCCACGTGGATCCATAGATCTACAACTCTCATTACTTCACAGCTCCAGACTTCGGAGTTTTCCAACTCCTCATGTCGTGAGTTCCCTGAAGAGCTAAGTCTTCAGAATCTCTAATCTTGCGCCAAGTGTCCTCATCCTACCAATGACCAAGATTCATTTCGGCGTTCACAACTTCAAAGGTTTTCACATTTGGTAGGTTCTTGGCCAAGTTTCCCCAGAGTACTAAGTCTTCGGACTATGGGATTGCTTACCACATGTCCTCTCATCCGGCACCTCTAATTCAACGGACAACCTTAGACAGAGGATAGGTAAAGGCCACGTGTCGCTCCACGACACGTTCCCAGTTGGTTGGTTAATTGATGGCAAGATTCTAAGATCGACGACTAAGGGAATCCCAAAGGATCTGAAGATCGACGACATACATTGCTTCGGAAGTTTGGCATTTGAGAGTTCAGCTTGTATCTCCCGGATTTCTCTCCGGACCACACCGGATCTATTGCCACGTGTACCTAGCATCCACGGCTAGGATTTACTCTGGATTGCAGAGCTCTGGGGAAACTCGTGCATCTCTATACCATTGAATACCTAGACTTCCAGATAACCGTTGATCCGTGGACATGTGTCCCTCCATTTTCAATAGTACCGATTTACTCTCTGACACTGACATTCAGGAGTTTCAACGTTATACAACTCCTATTATTCTGAAGTAGTACTTTGTCGAAGCACTTAACGCTTCCCTTCCTAATTTCGATCTAACGACTAAGAGGAATCCACACTAGATTCCCATATCGACGACCCTCTTCAATTCACGACTTCGGCCTTCGATATTTTTTTAGGATTGTGGAGTCACGAGTCTTGAAGTCCTAAAGTCAAAAGAGTTATCTCCTTTCAGAATAGCGCAGGGTTCCTAGGCTCTGGTCACATGGGTACTTTGGGAAAATATTTTGGGCTAAGCTCTAATATTTTTAGCAATGAATGGGTTAAGGACAAGGGAATGAGCCCTCATTCAAATGGGTGGATAGTATGAAGGGAAAACACCCTTCTCCCATAGAGATGATATTGACATTCCCGCTAAGGTGACTTCAAAGGATTGATAGGACTTAGATGTTTCAGTCAATCCTAGCCTGAATCTATTGTGGATTTACATTCCGTAACTCTCTAGCAGCTACACTAAGATAAATCAAAGACTATATGGATATAGCAGTTTACAGAAGAAAACGAACATTTCTAATAACTATTCAAATGCTGAAAGACTT
>JASDQU010104663.1:93836-118096 GCA_032191745.1 Picea mariana | reverse complement strand
ATTCCAGATGAGCACTTGATTGATGTATTCATAGGAACTTTAAAGGATAACATTCAACATGAGGTTCGCCTTTGGGAACCCAAATCATTGCAGAATGCATTTAAGGTGGCAAGAAATGTTGAAAGTAAAAATATGGCTATGGCTACTAGAAGGACCAATCCTAACATCTATAGAGGGAACAATGCTCCTTCTTCTAAAACACCTCAACCTACAAGGTTGAAACCTCAACAATTGGAGGAAATAAAAGCAAAAGGTTTATGCTTTAATTGTGACAACAAGTACAGTAAGGGACATAAGTGTGGTGAGAAGAAATTATTCTACATAGATTGTGAAGAGGAAGAAGAAGAAGAAGAAGAACCATCTCAAGATGAAAATGTAGAAGCAATTTCATCTAAAGAGCTGACTCCCACGATATTGTGTAATGCACTGGCTAGAATTAGCACTCCTCAAACCCTCAAGATCGAAGGATACATCAAAAAGAAAAACGTAATAGTCCTAATTGATTCTGGCAGTACTCATAATTTCATTCACTATAAATTAGCCAAATCTCTCAATTGCTTTGTATATCCAGCGCCAAAGTTTCAAGTAATGATTGCAAATGGAGGAACTATCAATGGCTCAGGAAAATGGAATAAGATCAATATTACTATGGGGGAATATGTAATGAATAGTCCAATGATTGCTATACCCATGGGTGGTGCGGATTTTGTACTAGGAATCTAATGGTTACGATCATTAGGAACAATGAATGTTAATTTTCAAGAACTTTTCATGAAATTTTTATTGGAAGGAAAATAAATTGAGTTAAGAGGTATCACAGGGAAACCCAGTAAGGTGATAAACTCTAATGGCATGAAAAAATTATTGAAAAAGGGGCATCAAGGCGTTATTGCACAACTATGCTAACTAGATGTTCAAACATATAAGCCATCTATTCCTCAAGATCTCGAAGGGATCATTGATAAGCATTCCAAAGTATTTGAAGATATTCCCCAAGGTCTTCCACCCACTCGAAATCATGATCATGAAATTCACCTAATTCCTGGGAGTGTTCCTCTTAACATCAGGCCATACAGATACCCTTACGCCTAGAAGAGTGAAATTGAGTGCATGGTTGAAGAAATGTTAGAGGCTGGCATTATTAGACCTAGCGAAATTTCTTACTCTGCACTAGTGGTAATGGTATTCAAGAAAGATATCTCATGGGGTATGTGTCCAGATTATAGAGATATCAACAAGATCACCATTAAATATAAGTTTCCCATTCCCATGATTGATGAATTGTTAGATGAAATACATGGAGCAATCTATTTCACAAAATTGGATCTCCATTCAAGGTATCATCAGATTAGAATGAAGGAAGAAGATATCCCAAAAACAACATTCCGAACTCATCAAGGCCATTATGAATTTTTGGTCATGCCTTTTGTCCTTACAAATGCACTTTCCACATTCCAAGGGTTTATGAATTCTATTTTCAATCCCTTCCTTCGAAAATTTGTGTTAGTATTTTTTGATTATATACTAATCTATAGAAAGTCTTGGGAGGATCATGTGCGACATGTTGACAAGTTGGTAGAGCAAAAAATATATTCCAAACCATCCAAATGTTTCTTTGGAGTGAAGGAGGTAGAGTATTTGGGTCATATTGTATCTCATGAAGGTGTCAAGGTAGACCCTAACAAGATTAAGGCCATGATGGACTGGTTGATTCCCAAAACATTGAATAATCTTAGAGGATTTTTGGGTTTGATAGGTTACTACCATAAGTTTGTTTAGCACTATGGAAGAATAGCATCACCTTTAACGGCACTAACTAAGAAGGATGCATTTTCATGGACTCTAGAGGCAACTAAAGATTTTGAACAACTTAAAGAGGTGATGTGCACAGCTCATGTCTTGACCACTCCAGACTTCACAAAAACCTTTATTGTGGAATGTGATGCCTTGGGAAATGGAATTGGTGCTGTCCTAATGCAAGAAGGAATGCCCCTATCTTTTGAAAGTTGACCCCTCAAGGTAAAGGACTTACACAAACCCATTTATGAGAAGGAAATGATGGCAATAGTACATGCATTGAAGAAATGGCATCCTTAACTAATAGGTAGGCACTTCAAGGTCAAAACAGATCACGATAGTCTTAAATACTTCTTGGAACAAAGACTATCTTCAAAAGAACAACAAAAATGGGTAACCAATATATTGGGTTATGATTTTGAAATCGTATATAAAAAGGGGAAGCAAAATGTTGTGGCAGATGCACTCTAAAGAAACGATGAAGATGTTGAGGCCTTTCTCTATGCTATCTCAATCATCCAACCCAATTGGATAATAGAAGCAAGGGATGAATGGAAGAATGATGAAAAAGTGTGGACTCTCATTCAAAGGTTGCAGCAGGATTCCAGTGCATCAGATACATTTACATGGAAAAATGATTCACTATGGTACAAAGATCGCTTATATTTATGTAAGAACTCCCAACTCAAACAAAAGGTACTATTGGAATTGCACACCTCTCTAGTAGGAGGGCACTCGGGATTTTTGAAAACCTACCATAGGGTCAAGAAGGATTTTTTTTGGGATGGCCTTAAAAATGATGTTCAAAGGTTTGTGGCAGAATGTTTGGTTGGCCAACAAAATAAGGTGGAAACAATTAAGACCCCGGGTCTTTTACAACCATTAGCCATCCCAAGTCAGCGCTGGGAGGAGGTTTCCATGGATTTCATCACAGGGTTACCAAATTATGAAGGAAAGAGTGTCATCATGGTGATTGTTGATAGAATGACCAAGTACACACACTTTTGTGCACTCTCTCATCCCTTAAAAGCTAGTACAGTTTCCACTACATTAATGGAGACAGTTCAAAAGATACATGGCAGCCCAAGATTATTGTAAGTGATAGAGATCCCATCTTCACTGGACATTTTTGAACAAAATTATTTTCTTGTTTGGGTACTCAATTGGCTCATAGCTCATCCTATCATCCTCAATCTAATGGACAAACCGAGATAGTGAACAAATTTCTGGAAGGATGCCTTCATTGGTTTGTCTTTGATAAACAAACACAATGGTTCAAATGGTTACCCTTGGCAGAATGGTGGTATAACACTTCCTTTCATACTGCAAACAAAATGACACCATTTATGGCACTCTATGGATACCACCCTCCTTCCATAACTTCTTCTCTAAAAGAAAAATCTAAGGTTCAAGTAGTGGAAGATCACATCGAGCATCAACAACAAGTTCTCCAAATCTTAAAGGACAACCTAACCATGGCACATAATCGCATGAAACAACAAGCAAATCAACATCATAGTGAAAGAAGTTTTGAAGTAGGGGATTGGGTGTTCTTAAGACTACAACCATACAAACAGATGTCCCTCAAGCAAGCCAAGAAGGATAATAAATTATCACCAAAGTACTATGGCCCTTATAAGGTGTTTCAAAATATTGGTACTATGGCATACAAATTGGAGTTGCCTGCATCTTCATGAGTACACCCAGTTTTCCATGTTTCATGCTTAAAGAAGGTTATAGGCGACAACATCCCAGTTCAAACTATATTTCTAGAACTTGACAAGGAAGGAAAAATCATATTGGATCCTGAAGCCATCATTGACACAATAATTCGCCAGCTGAGGAATAGATCCATTTCAGAGTATCTCATTAAATGGAGGAAACTATCGGCTGAAGATTCCACTTGGGAAGCTGAGTCTTTTATACAAAAGCATCCAAAGTTACTCAAGCGTTGCGAACAACACTTGTCTCAAGGAGAGGGGCATGTTAATCCCTAATATTGGATCATTACCCCTTAATTGGGGAATATTACATTAGTAATGTTATTTTATTTATGTCGGCTATATTCCATTAGTTGTAATTATACCTCCTAGTCTCCTATATATACCAAGGAGACATTTTCATTTGGAATCATCTTGTTCTTGAACATTTATGTGGGGTAAAAGGAGGTTGCCCCCTCGAAGAGGCTTATTATCTGAAATTATCTATTTTTCAAGGAGTTGAGTACTTATTCTGAGGTTTTTCTATGCTATATTGATATTTGGTTCTTAACAGAAAACCTCTGAGACTTCACGGTAATATTTGATCCTCAATTTGCATAATTATCATCCGAGTTGGTAAACTGTATCCCCAAATATGTTATTAGATTAGAAAAAATTTTATGATCTGCATGACAAGTTTAGAGGGGTAGTTAATTGAAAAACAAACAGTTCCTCATTGTTGTACAAAACTGTAAATTTAGGAACGCGAGATAATCCTCAAAATATCAATATGGGAAAAGGGTGTTATGAACAAGAAAATTCTGCGTTTATAAAATTGTTCAAAGAATTCAAAGATGTATTTTATTGGATGTACAACGATCTAAAAACTTTTGATCCAAACATAATATATCATGTAATTCCTATGAAACCCCAAACCCAACCTTTTCAACAAAAATTGAGAAAACTGCATCCTAAATTAGAACCTACCATAAAAAAGGAACTAAATAAATTAGTCACTTCCAAGATCAGTTTCCCAGTCCGAAATACTCAATGGATATCCAACTTAGTCCCAGTAAGAAAGAAAAATGGAGAAATTTGGCTTTGTGTGGACTTTCACAATTTGAACCGAGCCTCAGATAAAGACAATTACCTCATTCCTCCAATGGAATAAATTCTGCAACAAGTATCTTGTTCTAAAAGACTATATTTATTAGATGGTTTCTCAGGATATAACTAGGTCCTTATGTCTCCATCAGATCAACTGAAAACTACTTTTCTCACCCCATGGGGAACCTACACCTACGCACCCTACCTTTGGACAGCCCGCGTACATACGCTGGATGTTGAAGGGTCAGTAGCGTGCTTGGGTTCATAATTTTTTTTTTAAAGAAGAGGCAGTCATCCTCTCCCCTGTCAGAAGTCATACTTCTCAGGGGTTTTTTTATCCATTCCTGGTCTCTGTTGTTGCATTCTTTAGTTTAGATATGACCTTAGATTAGCTTTGTTTTGTCAAAGTTTCCTTGCATCTTCTTTATAAAAATAAGTTTTTGTGTCTTTTAGGGATTCTGGTTTTCAATACCAGTACTCTCTACCTGTGTTGTACTGCTTGTTTTTCATTTTTTGAAGAGTTGAAGAGGTGCACGCGGCCTGTAGTGGGCCTACACATGTGCATACTCTCCGTTCCCTTGAACAGATCGCGTACATACACTTGTTGTTTAAGTGTCAGTAGCATGCCTGTTAAGAAAAAAAATTAGAAGAGGCAGTCATCCTCTTCCCTGTTAGGAGTCACACTTATCAGAGGTTTTCTTGATCTAGCCCTGGTCTCTTTCATAACAGTTTGTATCCTAGGTTTGACTTCAATGTAGCTTTCATTTTCTTCAAAAGATTTCTTGTTTGTCTTTATTAGGTTTTTGGATGAGGTTGTGAGTCTGTTCTGATCTGCCTTTTTGTGTTTGGTCAGTGAATCCATGCGATCTATAGGAGAGCCAAAAGTCATTTATTGGTTTTGTATTGTCTTTATTTTCCCCTTTTTTCTTTTGAAAAGAAGAAAATAATACATTTTAAAATTTCTTGTTTTTGGAGGCATAATAAAAAAAATATAGATTTCACTTTCTTTGTTTGGTCAACTAGTTGGTTTTTTGTATTAGCAATCAGGAAAAAGAATTCTTTCATAAGTTATTGGTTGATTGAATTAGGACAATAAGTAGCTCGTAGTCGATATAAGTCTTGTTTTGAGTTTTTTGTTAAAAGATCTTATAAAAAAAAAGTAGTTTGAAAAGTTGGTTAAAGAGTTTAAATGTGCAAATATAAATGTGTGAAGAGGAAGTAGTTTGTTTTCAGTTTCAGTATATGATCTTCTCTTTCATCTCTTAAAAACATCATTGGTTTCATTTCCATTCCCTTTGACCTAAGACAACCAATAGAATTAACTATTAATTAAAATCAACGAGACTTTATGATTATAGGGTCCATCAACTAGTCTAGGCTAGAGCATTGATTTAGGATTGGAGAGGAAACTCTTCAAGGCTTCAAAAACAAACATAAAAAGTCTATGCTAGGGAGTGTTAAAAAGTCTATTATCATGAAATTTATATGTGACCCCCCTCTAACATAGGGGATAAACATGAGGACGCGTGTGGAAAGGTAGCAGAGATAACCCCTCCAAATTCGGACCAAGTGTAGTGGGGAACACATATAGAGGGCTTATCTTGGGATTTCATTGATCTCATTTGCCACAGAGCTTCATGGGTCTCAAATACATTCGAATTCCTTATTTGTCTTCCAAAACACTTTCTTTTGATACCCTTGATAGGTTTCGGGCTTGATACCCTGCTCATTGTGGTCCACCCGACTGTCAACTCTACCCACCTGGTGACTGTTCGCGCATTGGCAACCTAGTCGCCTTTATTTTAGGGACTTACACAGGTGACTGCGGGGGTATACCGCGGTACCTAGGAAAAACATAGGGCCACTCTTTGCAAAGTATACCTGGAGGGTTCTTCTGTATTCAATTTTCACTTGCACCGGTAATTTTCTCTAGTGTTGGTTGGTGTAACTGTTCTTCCAACTAGCTAGTGATCTGCTTGTCTTATCTCATAGGGACATTTTCTAGTGTGTGATAGTTCTTGAATGTTAATAGAAATCCCTAGTGTGTCATTGATATTATCACATAGTGGAGGATCAGGAGCTTCGTTGGTCACAAAGGCTTCTTGGCCTGCCACTGGTCAATCTAGAGGCACCCCCGCCACCACTAAGGCAAAGACTAGAACAACAAGGGTCTTTTGAGGTGACTGGGTCACAGTAAACTATGCCTGAACTATCCCCGAGAGAAGAACTCTTGATTTTGGATGAACCAACCATTTCATACCTTGGAGTGGAATCTCTTGGTCCATACGAACCTCCAAACACTGAGCTATCGATGCCCATCATTGTACAAGTTTATCCTTATGAGTGCCTGATAGTGTCACAAGCAGCAATGGAACCAAATGTTGTGACTTCTTTAGCGAATTCCCATATTCCCTCCATGGCTGTCACTACAGGGGTGTTCCACCTCCTAACCAATCATCGTCGGTCTGGACCACCATGGTCTGGACCACCTCTACCTCGGGAAATGGTTTGATTTCGTCTATCACAGTGATCACTACTCCTTTCACCCAGAGTGTGACAGGCCCTCCGTTCTCATATGGGATGCCTGGCTTCGATACGAACTTTGTCCTTTCCTACTCCACTCTGCATAATTTAGGTCTAGGGGCAGGGAGCTCTAACACTCCTCTACAAGGATCCATCCAAGGCACTTCAACTTCCTATAATGCTTTCCCTTACGGAGGGGGTCATATACCTCCTTCATCCCCTTCGCTCGGCGGTACTCACTAGCATCCCACCGGGCCAAATGTAAACTTTAGCTCATTTGGAGCAGGTATTCAAGGACTTCCTTCTTATAGCATTTCGGTAGGTTCGAAATTGTTCTCTTTGTTTGGCGCATTTAGTAACAATGCTTTATCATTAGCTGTTTTCTCGGTCGGGGGAAACCCCGGTTATGGACAACAATATTCTATGTAGGGTACCATTCCGACATAGGGGGAAAACCCACGAATTCCTTCCCCACAAGGACCTTGGAATCCATGGTAGGGATCAATTCCCTCATCAGGGATGCTAACCGGGGGTAACCCCTTCCATAGATAATGAAACCCCAGGCAAGGCTCAAGATCTATGCCTGTCGGATCAGTAGGGGGCCACCTTTTCCAAAATCCTTGGAACGTAATGCAAGCCCAACCTTCTACATCCTATTATAGGAGTCATTTGATGATGTCTAAATGAGCGCATAACTCGTATGTTGGTCATGGCCATGGTTTTTACCAGAACCCTAGCCAATAACCTAACTTTTCTTGGCAACCTGGTGCCAGTCAAACTCCAGGCCCTTTTCCATGGTTATAATCAACAACACAAATTACCGTTTCTGGAGACTTTTCACTTACCAGACTTGAAAAGATTATTGAATGACCCTATCTGTCATGATTCGTGTTGGCCTCCTATGCCGACCAAGTTTCCTTCAGACATTCCAAAGTTTGAAGCTAAGCCAAATGAAGATCCAGGAGATCATGTGACTACCTTTCATTTCTGGTGCTCTTCCAATTCGTTGAAAGATGAATCCATCCAGTTGTGTTTGTTTCAACGCACTCTCATAGGGAGTGTTTCGAAATGGTACATTGAGCTCAACCGCTCGAGATACTCTTCCTTCGGCGAATTGGCAATGAATTTCTTAAACCATTTCCAATTACCTGTGAGATATGATGTCGGCACAGAATTGCTGGCCAACTTTGAGTAGACAAAGGCGGACCATATCTCTGATCACATCCAAGAATGGAGATGCCGAAAGAGTTTTTTAAAAGTGCTTTTCCCACCAACATTCCTTCTTGAGTGGTTCCTTAAGTCTTTGGTACCCCAGTTATCCAAAGATGTCGCAACGTTAGTAGTGTTTTCTGAAGAAGATGCAATAATGAGAGCTCAACAGCTAGAGTTGATTTACTCTCAGTCTGGTTTACTTTACAAAATTTTTCCAGATGCACCGTGGTCAATACTTGACAAGAACAGACAGAGATATGGACCACATGTCGATGGTATTGTTAATTCAATGCAAACAAAACCCGCTGAACAACTGTCAAAACAATTGCAACAATTGTCAATATAGGAGAAAGCGACGAACCATACCACTAGTCCGGTTGCCCCCCCTACCCAAACGTTGGATGTACATAGTGTGCAATCGAAAAACCTAAATTCCACCCAGCAGCCTGATGCAAAGAAAAAACAGTGAAAGAAGGGTAAGGGGGATAAGAAAACTACCGATAATGCTGGCAGGGGCAACACAGAAAACAAGAAGACGAAGTATCTGTGTAACCTGTGCATGGAAGACCACCCGACCCACCAGTTCCCTTGCCTTGTGGAGGCCCAAAATTTATTGGCACAACAACAACCTATTGTGTTAATGAACTCATTTCAACATGGGAAAAATTTAACTCAAGCCTCTCCGAGCATGGATGGGCGCAGTCAAGGACCCCCTCCATCTTCGAGTAATTCTTCATCTGCAAATGTGTATATGATGAAAGGTGATGCCTATATATCGACTAGAGCGCATGATTACGGAATGCCAACCACCCCTAAGAAGAGAAAAGAAGCTAAAAACACACCTCTTCCTCTCCAGATCAAGAAGACATTGGGAGAAACAATGACACGCATCCCAATAGGTGCGTTCAAGAAAGCTTCTCACAATCCAAATGCAAGGGCCACCCAGAACTACTTTTTGGAGGAGGATTTGTCTCAAACCCCTTGTGCAATGTCTTCTTTGGAGGTCATCCATAGATTCCCTTCCCAGAGAAAGGTTGTTAGCTTCCTTAGGATTTGATGAGACTTGTAATACAGGTACGATCATGCTTGATACAAATGACTTAAAACCTTGTCTCCCTTACCATGTGGCATTTAAGATAGTAGTGGCTTACACCACAAAAACTTTTACCTGGAAAATTTTCCGCATGGTAGTTGATGATAGTTCCTCGATATGCATGATGTCGTTGGTGTGTTGGAAGGCCATTGGCCAACCCGTTTTGTCTCTGTCACCGACTCTTCTTACTGCTTTTGATAGTCATTCGTTCTGACCACATGGAATCATCACCTCTTTTCTGGTGCAGTTAGGGGGGAAGACCATGTGCATCAAGGTTGAATTGGTCGATGGGTATCTCAACTACAATCTCTTGTTAGGAAGGAGTTGGACCTATGCTATGCAAGTAGTGGTCGCTACAATTTTTCAGGTCTTGTTGTTTCCACATGAAGGCTGGATCATGACCATTGATCAATTGTCTTTCTCTCGTCCTGACCCTTCATTAGGGGCATCCATGGTCCTGATGATTGATAACCCTCAACCTGACATCATCAATATAGGGGTTGTTTTGTTCCCACCTTTGATGGGTACTTTCGATTACCCACCTCCTTTTGGCGATGTTAATTTCATTTTCGACCAGCCTAAGGTTGAAAATTTTCAAGTCTCATCATTTCATACAACTTACTTCAACAATCTGTGGAATCTTTCTTCCCCATCGGCCAAGATGGAAGGGACAAGGCATCAGGGTATGGCCATGCCCTTGTCCACGACAAAAGTTGCATACTCAATAGTCTAGCAAGCTTCTGCCAACCCCGATCTGACTCCCGCACAGGAGTTAGATCCGATTCTCGAGCCTACATGGGCTCAAGGTTCCCTTGCTGATACTGATTCTTTAGACTTAGTCTTGCATTCATACGAAGAAATTATTGAAGCAATGACTAGTCCAGACAGACCCTAGGATGATCTCCATCATAGATCTTATTTCCTCCCAAAGTTAAGAAGAATTGAAGTAGGATAATTCACTTTGACTATGACTGGAAATAGGTCTTGTCCTATCAATACCTTGGATACACACATTGTTTACGCTGAAGGTAATATGGAAGCCATATATGAAATGATACCTATTGATATCTCTAGAACCCCTGGCATCATAGAGAATATTCTCGTCGGAGCTAATTGTTCCCCCGAGGAGATTCGAATATACACATATTTATTTAAATAATTATGCGAATATTTTTCTTGGTCTTATGAGGAAATGTCAGGCATAGATCCAAGAATTGTTGAAAACAAAATAACGACTTATCCTGATGCTAAATCAGTCCGGTAGAAGCTTCATCCAATCAATCCTAAGAAAGAAGCAACTATTAAGGCTAAAGTAGAGAGACTGCTCAAAGTAGGTTTTATCTACCCTGTCCATTTGACTCAATGAGTGTCAAATCACATTCTGGTCGACAAACAACAGGGTACGATTCACGTATGTACATACTTATGTGATTTGAACAAAGCTTGTTCAAAGGATAATTTCCCCACACCATTTATTGACCAGATAGTCGATGAATGTATAGGTTGTGAGGCCTTTTCTTTGATGGATGGTTTTTCAGGATACAATCAGATACATATAAAACCCAAAGACCAACACAAAACCACTTTCATTTGTCTGTGGGGTACATTCGCTTATCGGAAGATGCCTTTTGGTTTGAAAAATGTTGGAGCTACATTTCAGCAGGCCATGTCTTTCTCTTTCCACGGTCTCAAGCATATAGTTGAGGCCTACCTTGATGATTTAGCATTAGGATCTCATAAGAGGGATAATCATCCCACACACCTCCAAATTATCTTTGAGAGATGTCACTATTATCGGATTTGCTTGAATCCAAGAAAATGTAGTTTTTGCGTGACATCGGGTCGTATGATAGGTTTCATAGTTTTGACAACAGGGATCATGGTCGATCCTCTCAAAGTTGAGGCAATAGTTCAGTTGCCTCCACCACGCACTATCCTTCATCTTCAGAGTTTACAGGGAAAAGCGAACTTTTTAAGGCATTTCATCGCAAACTATGCAGAGATCATGAAGGGATTTATGTGTTTACTAAAGAAGGACATTCCTTTTCATTGGGACGAAGCCACTCAATGCTCATTCGAAGTGTTGAAACACACCCTCAAGACTACCCCTCTTCTTCGACCACCCAATTATAATAAGGATTTCTTATTGTACTTGGCTGTAGCAGATTTGACCATCAGTATGGTCTTGGTTCAGGAGGATCATTTTCTCTCAGAATATGTGATTTGTTACCCAATCCGAGGCCTGGTTGGATTGGAACTCAATTATTCCCATGTTGAAAAACTTGTGTTGGTATCAGTTCATGTTGTCCAACGGTTCCTTCATTACATATTGTTTCGCAAGACCACCATCATTGTCGTTGTGAATCCGTTTCAGTACGTGTTGACATGACGAGTAATTGGTGGAAAGATCACTAGATGGATAGTTTTCCTTTAGGAATTTTACTTAGATTTTTTTTTAGTGAAATCTAAAATGTCATTGGTCTTTGTGGAACTCATCTTGGAACTTCTATTCGAGTCAGGTGATGTTATGTCTGAAGAGTCTCTTATTAAAGGAGACATGTTTTTGATCACATCTTCGGATCCCTGGTATGGAGATGTACTTGTCTATATCCAGACTTTGAAGTCCCCTGCCTCTGCTTCTCATGATGAGAGTTGTCATATATGCCATTAGGCAAAGAATTATCTCATACTCGAGGACACTTTATATCATTGAGGTGTAGACTGCATCCTTCGTCGATGTCTCACTCATGAAGAAGCAGGAATCGTGCTTAATGATTGCCACACTGGAGCATGTGGTAGTCATCTATATGGGTTGGAAACAACCCAAAATATTCTACGAGCCGGTTACTTCTGGCCGACATTAATAAGAAATTGTGTTGAATTGGTCAAGAAGTGGCACCAGTTTTAGATCTTCTCTCGGAAGATGGGGGCATACCTCGCTCCCATGTTTCCCGTTATTGTCGTTGCCCCCTTCACCAAGTAGAGATTGATTACACTACATGAAACCCCCCTTCAGCAAGGGAGCACCATTATATCATCATAGCAGTAGACTACTTCACGAAGTGGGTCAAAGCTATGCCAACATTCAAAGATGATGGTGAGACTGCAACTCTCTTTTTTTTCAACCAGATAATAGCAAGGTTCGACGTCCCGATAATGATTGTCACTGAACATGGAATTCACTTTCAGAACAAAATGATGACTGAGTTAACATTAAAGTTTGGGTTGAGGCATGAACATTCGTCACCCTACTACCCACAATAAAATGGTCAGGTGGAAGTTGTAAATAAATATCTTAAGACGATTCTACAACGAACGATCAATTTGGCCAAGTCAAATTTGAATTTGATGTTATACTCAGCATTATGGGCCTACCAAACGTCTGTTAAGAATGAAACTAGTTTCTCACCTTTTCAACTCATTTACGGACTGGAAGTGGTCTTTCCCATAGAGTGCCAAATCCTATCTCTAAAGTTGGAAATACAGTTATTGCCAGACACTTCACCACTTGAAGAGTGTTTATTATACCTCGAGTAGCTCAATGAAAAACGTCGTGATGCGACCTTGGCTAATGACGCTCACAAGCATAAATTTAAATTTCAGTATGATTGGTCTGTTCATCCTCTGATTTTCTCTGAAGGCGACCTTGTCTTAGTCTATGACGAAGATAAGGATCCCCTGGGGGCATGCAAGTTCAAACCCATGTGGTGCGGACCTTTCATCGTAAAAGAGGTTCTAAAGAAGGGCTCTTATTGTCTGGCGGACTTTGAGGGAAATACTTTGATGGAGCCTAGAAATGGGCTCTACCACAAGAAGTATTACTCGTATGTGGGTCGCCTTGGGTGACTTCTTGTAACATATGTATAGTTCTTATACATTTGTTTTTGTAGTTTTTAGCTTTTTAGTTTTATGGACGTGTCATTTTTTATGTCATCTTTTTCACTGTGGCAGATGTCAAGTGAATCAGAGGTGTTCATTGGGTTCGCAGACGATGCTAGCTGGCACACTCGGAGGATTGCTTCCACATCTTGAGTGATTTTCACACCTCAAGGCCAGTTGCTATCTTCAGGAGGTATCTATTTACGTGACCCCACAAACAATGTTTTTTAATACAGCACAGTCTTAGAGTTGCTTCGTGAAACTTTGTGGCATGGTATCTCTTACTTCCGAGTCTACTTAGACGCTCAGCTGGTTGTGTCTCAATTAAATGGAGCTTACCGCATTTTTGATCCTACTCTACACTGATGATTCCTTAGGGTACGTCTCTTAGAACAAAGCTTTGATTACATTATGTATATCCATGTTCCTAGGAGATTGAATCAAGTCATAGATACTCTAGCTAATCATATATTAGATTGGCATATTGCACACATGTAAGAAAAAGAACACACACACACATGTAAATACATTTGTAAATAAATGCAATCCATAAAACACAAAAAGATGTAAAAATGCATATGTATATTGCAAAGTATCAGAGTACATAGGTGGGTGTGAGTGCCTCAAAAAATATGTGTCCAGTAAAGAGTCACGGGGCTTATGCCCTCAAAAATATACAAAAGGTGCCCTCGACACGTAAAAAGTCTAGCCTAACTAAGGACAGGGCCTATTGGCCCTGCCATAGTGAACAACGGCATTGGCCAAACATCGAAAAAGATGGACCCAGGTCCATGGTACGCCAACAACATGAGTCTACATGGATGGAGGGAGATCCTCGATCTCCACCATAGGGACTGTACGAGTAAGCACAGTGAGGTTCTGCTCTACCTGTCTCAAAACTCTCAGCCTCTTCGGCTGGAGGTACTCCTATTGCTGTTGGTCCACCAACTGCACATAATAGATACATAGCTGTCAGATACTCTAATGCACAAAACAAAAAAAATGATATATATAAAAAGACATAAAAATTAAATAAATTTAAAGAAAAAAACTTACCCATCTCTCATCGCTCCTCTCCGGGAGGTACAGGCATGTCAGGATCTATAGAATAGTTGATCTCGGCATAGGGGTAGTCCTCTATGGCCGGAATCTGTCATGCCCACCAAGCAAAAAAATAGTCATTGAAGGCCTCAATAGTCTTCCCCCACCCTATCATGGCAACAATACCACCCATCTCCATAACGTTGGGACAGAGGGCTCATTCCCTCGTATCGTCTCTCTAGGGCTAAGACTTGGTACCCTCTCAAAGAAAAAGGAACACAAAATATTCCCGAACCCAAAGTTTCTGTGTCTTCACATACGACACTTTGTCAACTGCCTCTTCATACAATCTAGTAAGGTGGTGCTCCAGTCAAAAATTTGTGCATTTAAGCACTGAACCACACAATTCATGTGCACCCGGGAAACCTAATGTAAAGATGTGGATCTAGTGATCCACCCAATGAGTAGAACTATTGCTTTCAGTGATAGGTTAGAAATCTTGTTTAGCGGCACCTTTGTACCCACTTTGTCTATGCCATCTTCACAATGGATTTCAATCAACTCCTCTATGTTTTGAGGCCCACAGGGAAATGTGTGAAAGTTGACTGGTTCCCCTCTCCTTGAGAGGCTAGTCAGAAAGTAGATATCTTCAATCATTGGAGTCAATGATTGTCCCTCAAGCATGAATGCCTCTGCATCCAGGTGCCAGTAATATACCAAGGCATTTAGCAGCCTAGGTTGTGCTCTGATTCAGGTAGGTATCGGTGGCCACCCACCTTTTTTGACAATTTTGGCAATTTACTATTTTTAGTAGTTTTTAACTTCCGAGGCCATTTTGAGGTCCCAAATGAAGGTTTTTAGAGATCAAGATTCTCAATTATAGCCAAATTCATGATTTATCCCCGAAAATGAATCTCCTTGACAATACCTTTCCAACGAGCTATCACACACCTAAAACGAAGATCGTATGCAAAAGTTACGACCTTGGGAAGTTGATGTACTCACTTACACAAATGGGGCGCACATGACTTTTGGCACTTCATCCCCTAGGGTTAGGTTTTTGAATGTCTAGGGCTTTTGGCATTCCTATTTATTTGAAAAATGCCTTTAGAACCTCATTTTAACCATCTTCTTGTGAATGCGAGTAGCCGTCACATCTCTTCTTAGAGATAAGATGCCACCATTCTATTGAGTCTTTCACTCTATATTTTACAGTCTCTGTACATTTATTTCATTAATAGAAATCATGTATTACTGTATATCTGTGTTTATGGTTGCATCTTTGATATATTTTTGTTATATTATTGAATATCTGCGACATCTCTATGCATTTCTTTATTATATCTCCGCTCACATTTCGTGCCGAAAATAATCTGGATCATGCTCGCATAAATGGACACTGGAAGAATTTCAACAAACCAAACTACGCCAATGTGGTGGTAGCATCAGGGTCCTCTTCGACCAAATTATCAATGTCCTCATGCTCCCTCTCTCTCTAGTGAACATACATCCTGCAATTCACAAAGCTCAGGGGTGATTAACTCTTGCATCTTTTAAATTTTTCAACATGTTGGAGGGTATACGCTGGTTGTAGTATACACAGTCATGTATGCCCATGTGCAATATTTTCTCTGCATGTGGGCATACGCTAGTTGTCATAGGACAGTCCATGTATATGTAGGTCTGACCTTTTTAAAGGTCGACGCCCCCCAAAAAAGAAAAAATAAATGCATAAAATAAGAATTGAAAGGCGAGAGGGGCTAGTATGTACTTACTTGGTCCAAGCAGAAGTTCGTTTCATCCACTAAAGCTCCCAGAATCAACTCTTTTGATAACAGGGTGTTTTTGTCTTTTTAGTCAATTTCTTAATTAGCAATGGTAATAATGAGTTGCTATCTTCTATTTATATACTTTTTGGCTCCTTTTTGTCATTTTTTCGACCCCTTTGTCATTTTTTCTAGTCTGAAAATCATGTAATATGGTTCAAGAGTTTCTTAGGGCATGTTACAATAAGTGTTTTTTTGGGTATTAGGAATTTGTTTGGAGATTTGTGTCATTTTTAAGGTCCTTTGGTAAAAATTCACTTTGTCCAACTTGTTGCAACTAAGTTAGGATTCCACCTCCACTTTCTGTGTCTCGTTGTCTTTGTCACTTTTCCATAGGGTCAACCCACCGAGTTGCAACATGGAACCATCATTGTTGCTTTAGAAGTGTCTTAATTTAGTGGTAGAGCCCCCCCCTTTCATGGATGCCCTAGGTAGATCCTATTTTCATTTTTCGTATCCATGCCGTCACTAACGACTATAGGCTCAGGAGTCCTTATTAGTTTTTCCCGGTTATGAGTATGAGCCTCATTTGCATGATTCATTATCACTCTTGACCTCACCCTCGGGACTCCCAAAACACAACGAGTCTTCTTTTAAGCCCTTTTCAGACCCTCTAAACATGAAAATATTGCCGAGTGATCTTATCGCCCTTCATGCTCGCTAAACTGAAATTTTAAGGCACATCTGTCCGGTGGTAGTTTACCCCTTTTTTGGTCCAGATGGTCAACTGTATGAACAAAGGTATACTCTAGGAGCCTCGGTTCTCTAGAAGAGTATTCTTAGGTATAATTTTAACCCTTTTTTGGGCATGAGGGACTAAATTTATGAAAAACGAACCCCCACAGAGTCCATAGTTAAGCTCTTTTTAGACTCCCTAAAATTGAAAATATCGTCGAGCGACCTTGTTCCTTCACACTCATTAAAATGGTCCAGAAGAAAATCCCATACGGAGTCCATATTTAAGCTCTTTTCAGACTCGTTAAAAGTGAAAAGATTTCTGAATGATCTTGTCTTTATCACACTCGTTAAAATGGTTTTAAATGGACATATTTTCGGTGCTAGTTTACCCCTTTTTCGAACCGACTAGACTACCTTCGAAAAAGGTACCCCAGTGGAGTCTCCTTTTACGTTTTTTCAGACCCTCTAAAAATGAAAAATCGTCGATCTTACCTTCTCTTGGATCGTTAAAATCACATCGAAGGATGTTATCATTGTGTCTTGTTAATCGCATTTTCATTCCTGCATCTTTGGCCTACTGCTGGCTCCATGTTGCCCTCAACTAAACCATTTGAAGCATGCCTTATATGCAAGCTTGTATCAATTTTGCCTCTGCATCTTGACACCTTGACCCATGGAGGGATTTTCCCGAGTGTCCTTTTCCTACATATGATTTCTTACTATGAACATTAGTTTGTTCCTTGTGCTTGGAACTACTATGTTAGTGACACTCGTTCCTCCTTTGTAACGTATCATTCTTTTATTCTTTTTCAAGCTTCCCAAAAAATTATTGAAAAAGAGAAAAAAATCAAATATGCCCCAAAAAGAGGAAGGGAAAAGTATTTTCTTTTTTGGCAGCACAATGAGCCGCCCTTGGACAAAGCACATCCTTTCGTTTGTTGGTCAAGATCAGGGAAATAATGTGACCTTAGGAATTTGTTCTCGCTACATAGAGTTGTGTCCTCCTCTGGTTGGTTATTCTTCCAAACATATGGAGAGTTTGTGTTTCCTTCTGCATCGTGAACTTATGTCAATACCATGCCGCCTCAGTCTCATCATTTGTCGTTTTGTTGTCCAAGGGAATTTTTTACCAAGCTTGAGTCGGCCCTTCTATAGTTTGTCTCTTGACCTCATGCTCGACCATCCCAAAAGCCTAATCAAGTCTTTGTTCAAAATCAATGAAGCCCTAAGCTTGATCATCAAGATCCTCTAGTCTATTCCTAATGAGCCATAGAATACCTCTGGGTAGTGAAGTCATACATCCATACTACACTCCTACCCGAGTTATCAATATTTTGAATTTGTTTCTTGAGCTATGAAGGCCTCATCTCTAGCCACCAGGCATCATTTGCTTCTTGAAGATGGATACTCTACATGTATATCTTTTTTTATTTTGAGATGTAGATATGTTGTGTATTTCTTGCGGCTACACTTTATATAGTTATATGACATGGATCTGCATTGTATTTGATTGGCTACCATGATTTTATTTCATTATGAGCATGGGTATGCCCGCCTCGATGCGAAAATTGTTATTTTGCAGATGGAACCTCTCGAACTCTGATCCCTAGGCTTACTCGCTTCGTATGTTGGTGAAGATTGGTAATGTATTTTGGTCATAATATGCTCTTTTGACCTCACACATTAGGGGTCATCTGTTATAACCCTAATTTGCACCAAACATGCATACATGGCATTAGGCCATCTCACTTGCCATTTTTTCCAAGCCACTATTGAACAACTCTTCTAAAAAACCATCCTTTTGAAGGCATACATGCCTTTCACAACTGTTTCCCACATATATATACTAGCTAACCCATTACAGCCCGTGTATAATGAAAAAAGAACAAAAAATATAAAGTTGCAAATGGAATACAGATTTCTGGGCAACTACCTAAACCATTTGACCATCCATGGCCGGTCACTCAACTGGATAACTACCCTCTTCTAGACTATAAAAGAAGAGGAAGGGGTCCCATTTGAAAGAAGAGAAGATAATAGAAAAGAAAATCTTCCCTTGTTTGTATGCCCCTTGCCCCAATCTTTTGCAACCATTTTGTGAGGAGAAGCATATGTGGAAGCGGTTGGTGCACGACTGAAGAGGAGCCCAGGACCAAGTTTGAGGAGCAGTGGTTGATCGCACCATTGTAAGTTACTTTTGTGAGGTTAATAAGAAAGAAGAAATTTTCCGATCCTACCATATGAGGTGTTTAAATATTCAATTTTGATTATTTTTTATTAGAACCTCTAACCCACTAACTTGTATATAATATGCATGTTTGTAGTTATTTGTTTTTATGTTTATGAATGCAGGTTGGATTTGGGAGGAAACTTGCCGTCAAGGAGATACTGAATGTGAAAGTATCGACACCAAATGTGAAAGTTCAAGGTAGAGTTGCCAGATCTTTTTATCCTTGTGTTTTATGCTTGAATGTGGGGTCTATGTTGGGATGATCTTAAAAAGTAGGAGACTTTAGATGGTCATTTCTGCATGCATTACAGAACCCTTAGTGCTAGTCCGTAGGGGGTTTTACCCACCCAAAACAATATATGAGCTCTGCCTTTAAAGGAGAAGAAATAAATTACCCCACAATTGATTAGTAAGCATACGTTGTTTTCAAAGTAGTTAAACATTTCAGGTCTTACCTTTTAAAATCCAAGACAAAAATTGTTGTTCCTTACTCTGTTGTAAGAAATCTGTTAGTGCAAAAAGAGATGGGGGAGAAAAGGGAAAATTGGATGATGTCACTTCAGGAGTATGATCTCGAAATAGTACCTACACAAATCATTATAGGTCAAGGCCTTTGTAAATTGGTAGTCGATTCAATTGAAAATTCATAAAATCAAATAAATACATCAACTGCAAATCAACATAATGAATCACAAATCTGTTGTACACAAACTATGCCCAATTCATCGTATGATAATATCAGATTTTATTTTTTGCATAGAACTTCTCCTCATAATCTTGACCAAAAAAACCTAAGAGGACTAAGGCCTAAATATGCATCTTTCCAATTAATTAATGATGTATTATTTCGAAAGAATTTTGACAATGTTTTTCTACGTTGGTTAGAAAAGGAGGAATCTTAAAGGGTGTTGGCTGAACTGCATTCTGTCGATGTTGGGGGTCATTTTGGTGGATATACCACTGCCCACAAAGTACTAAGGGATGGCTACTATTGGCCTACCTTTTTTAAATATGCTGACACTTTGTCCCGCAAATGTGTAATCTATCAAAAAATTGCAAGATGGGTCAAAAATGTTTCTTTTCCTTTGCAATATGTCACGGTAGATACACCTTTTCAAGAGTGGGGATTAGATATTATAGGGCCAATTAATCCCCCTTCCTCACAGAAGCACAAGTACATTCTCATGGTAACATATTATTTTACGAGATGGTCTGAAGCCTTACCATTAAATGTAGTTAATACGAATTAGGTAGTGTCATTTCTGAACTCCCATATTATCACTCGATTCGGAATTCCTGGATGTTTGGTTTTTGACAATGCTTCTTATTTTTCTTCCTTGGATATGAATGTATTTTCTCTAGAAAAGGGTATTAAACTAAAATACTCTGCCAGCTATTACCCTCAAGGAAATGGTTTGGCCAAACCAAAAAATAAGAATCTGATCAAGATTATAAAGAGAACAGTGTCAGAAAACCACAAGAATTGTCATAATGCATTGTACAAGGTACTTTGGACTGATAGAGTCACTCCAAATGATTCCATTGGTAATTCTCCTTTATTCCTCGTTTACGAAAGAGAATCCATCCTTTCTCCACATGTCTTTCTTCCTTCTCTGCAATTGTCGCAGAACGTTCAAGAAGAGGAATGTCCTCCTCTAGAAAATTGGATAAAAGCTCTATTAAAATTGGAAGAAGTAAGAACATAAGAAAAACATAAATTGTATCAGCATCAACAAATTGTAAAAAGTTTGTTTGATACAAATTCATCCTTAGAATGTAATGATGTAGGGGATTTGGTCCTCAAATGGAAGAAAGCGCATGAGAATAAAGGAGAGCATATCAAGTTCCAAAACTTGTGGCTGGGGCCTTTTGTCATTTCTGAGAAATTAGGTCCTAGTTCTTTTCGGTTGCACAACTTAGAGGGACATCCAGATACTTTTCTAGTGAATGGCCAGTCTCTTAAAAAGTACTTCACCTGAGAAAATCAGGTTTTCCCCCTTGTAAATAGTTTTTAGCTAGCGTGTTCTTTTGTTTTATTTTATTTTTTTATTTTAGTTTGGTTTTTGTTTCCCTAATAATTATTTATGAATCATCATTCATCATTGAAGGGAATTGGATCTTTCATTAGCAGCAGTTGATAATAGTTCAAGGCATCTGCACATTAAGTTATAAACTCATATCAGTTACATTAATCCTTTGTCAAGTCATTGTTCCTAATTTTCATTGAAATCTCAGGGAAACACAATTATATTTAAAAACTTCTCACGTCGTTCATGTTTTAATGAAAACAACTCATAGTGTTTCCCCATATCGGATATGATTTCTTCGCTAACATCTAAATGTCCAAATTACAATGAAATCTATCAGTTCTCAAAGAACAAAAAAACAATTCTTAAAGATCGTTCCTATCATTTGCCTCACTATGAAATCTTGAGTATCACCCCACTCTCTTATTATCATGAAGTTTCTAAAAAAATTTACAAACATTTTTAGAGATTTGGAAGCATTGTAATGTGTGGGAATTGTGTGTAAACCCATCGGGATATTGAACAGGTCTACTGGCAGCAGGTAAATGCACACATGATACCAAGACAACTTCATCGCGGTACTGAACAAGCATGCTGGCAACAAATCAATGCTAGGTTCGAAGATCCTCAGGTATGTTTTTAAATTGATCGGATGTCAAGATGCTTTTATCATAAATGGATGACTCTTGGATGGGATATAAGTACTAGAGTGGGTTAAATGACATCCTTGTCAAGGATATAGATGCCTGTTGGAAGCAGTGGCCCTGTCAATGATATTGGAGTTACCTGTATAAGTATCTTTACCCCTATGATTGAAACAAAATGTTGGATTACAACTTTTGGATAAAACTTTATCCAATAATATAAATGTGTTATTTTTTCTGAGTTAATGTCAAAATGCTCGATCTGTCTTTTAATTGTTTCTAATAACTATCTAAGTGTCATCTGTTCCCTGATATAAAGTTTTGATGATGCATAGATAACTGCTTTTCCCAGCGTGTCACCATTGTTGGCAGCCAAATATTCATGTCAATTTTATCATTGTAAAATGTCATCTTCATGGGATAAAAATTTTTGTAGCTGCCTCCTTATCCTTGCAAAGATTTCTATCATCTTTTGGTTTTGAAAAGATTCATTTGATTAGATGTGTGTATGAATTCATTTATTTTTATATATCATTTCTCTTGTTCAATTTCATGACTATAAGCATCAAATTAGAACAAGCTTTGGTTTGAGGGCATCATATAGTTTGTGGATTTTCCTTTTCTAAATTGGATAACACCTAAGGGAATCTAATATTTTCATAAACCTTTAAAGATTGTAAACCTATCATATTATTGTCTTATCCCTTACCATAGTGCATGAGTTCTAGTGGGGAAAACCCCCCTATGGATACACCAGGGTTTAAAATGTAGGAAGATCACAACCATCTAAAGTATCCTACTTTTCTAACTATCCCAATCATATCCTAGACTCATACATGAAAGACAAAGTGAGAAGGATCAGGTAACTGTACGTTTGACTCCACATCTGGTGCCAATCCTCTCGTGCTTGATAGCTTCGCTGATTGCAAGCCTCCTCCCAAGGTTGACCTGCATCCACAAACAGATAAAAAGGAAACTACAAACATGCATCTCATATATAAATCATGGGTTAGATGTTAGAATAAAACATAAATCAAATTGAAAACATTTGACACATCATATTTCGGGACAAAAAAAGTATTTATTTTATTGATAATACAATGTTCACTTACAATAAGGTCGGATACTACTCCACGAACCTGGTCCAGGCTCCTCTTTACCAAACTCCACGTGCACCTCCGTGTATCTTTATCCTCTCAACCTCTCTCTAGGGAAATGGAATGGGTTTATGATGGAGGAAAAAGGGCAAAATGGGGAATTTTGATGCAATTCTCACAAGATGGCTTCAATTTCTTGGGGTAAGGAGCGGATGTGAAATGGGCAGAGCTACACTATTCTTATGCTCATATTTGGAATGATACCCCAAAAACTCCTTTTATATGACAAAATTATGCTTATTCGGTTGGGTGAAAGGATATAGGTGGTGGATCAACTAGGAAACTACCCAATAGCCTGTAATCTCAACGAATTCCTTGCAACTTTTTAATTTTTGCAACTTTTGCGAGTATACACGGGCTATAGTGGTGTAGTTAGCATACGTATGTGGGCTGTAGTGGTGCATCAGGCATACATACGTGGGAATTAATGGTGCAGGGTGTGTACATCTTCAAAAATAGTGTTTTTAAGAAGAGCAACTCAGTGATGTCTTGGCAAAAATAAGGAGTAAGAGGGCTAGATGCCAGGTATGCATATGTAGAGAAATTTAGGGCTGTAACATATGCCCCCTAATGTGTGAGGTCAGAAGAGCATCTGATGGCCAAAATACATTACAAAATCTTCACCAATGTATGAAGTGAGTGAACCCGGGACTAGATTTTAGGAGCTGCTATCTGCAAAAATAACAATTGTCTCTCCAAGGCGGGCATACCCATGCTCGGGATGAAATAAATCATGTCTTCCAATTAACTACATTACATATCCATGTCATATGACTATATAAAGTGTATCCGTGAGCAATACACAATGGATCTACATCTCAAAATCAAAGATATACAAGTATAGTATCCATCTTCAAGAAGCCAATGACGCCTTATGGCTGGAGATGAGGCCTTCAGAGATCGAGAAACAACTTCAAGATATTCAAAACTTGGGTAGGAGTGTAATGTGAGTGTGCGAATTCACTACCCAGAGGTATTCAATGACTCATGGGGAAAAGAAAAGATGAACTCGATGATGAGGCAAATAACTTCATTCGTTTAGAACAAGAACTTGATTGGAATTTTGGTATGGTCGGGCATGAGGTTAGGAGACAAACTACAAAAAGTCTGACTCAAGTTGGGTGAAACTTCCCTTGGACAATATCATGATAGATGATCAGACTCAAGAAGCATGACATTGACATAAGTCTATAATGTAGGAGGCAACACAAACTCTCCATGTGTTTGGATGAATAACCAAACAGAGGAGAACACAACTCTATGTAGCGAGAACAACTTCCTAAGGTCATATTAGATCCCAAAGCTTGATGAACAAATGAAAGGATGTGATTTTTCCAAGGGTGACT
>JASDQU010104663.1:54742-93749 GCA_032191745.1 Picea mariana | reverse complement strand
ATATATATATTTCCCGTCCTCTTTTTGGGTTTTATTTTTATTTTTTTTTTCTTTTTCAATGCTTTTAAAGAGCTTGAAAAGGAATAAAAGAATGCTCCATTACAAAGGAGGAATGAGTGTCACAATAATATTATTTCTCAGTGCAAGGAACACACTAATGATCCGAGAAAGGAGACATGTGCAGGAAAAGGAAACTCGGGAAAATTCCTCCGTGGGTCAAGGTGTCAAGATGTAGAGGAAAAGTGCTACAAGGATTGCGTATAAGGCATGCTTCAAAGGTTCAGTTGAGAGCAACATGGAGCTGGCATTAGGCCTAAGACGTAGAGATGCAAATGTGATTAATAAGACACAATGAAAACCCCCTTCAATCTAATTTTAACGATCTCAGAGAAGGTAATCTTGGTAGTTTTTTCATGTTTAGAGAGTCTGAAAAAATGTAAAAGAAGACTACACTAGGGTACCTTTTTCGAAGGTAGTATAGTTGGATCGAAAAAGTGGTAAACTAGCACGAAAAAGACGTCTATTCAAAACCATTTTAATGAGTGTGACAAAGACAAGATCACTCGGAAATCTTTTCAATTTTAAGGAGTCTTAAAAGAGATTAACTATGTACTCACTGCGTTTTTCTGGATTTAGTCCCCTTAGCTCGAAAAAGTATAAAATTTACTTAGGATAACTCTCCCAACGAGACAAATCTCCTGAGGTATACCTTTTTCCTCCCTAATCTATAGGCTGGAAAAAGGGGTAAACTGATGCCAGTAGATGTTTTTTTGGACCAATTTAACGAGTGTGAATGAACAATGTCACTCGACAATCTTTTCAATTTTAAGGAGTCTGAAAAGATCTTAACTATGGACTCCATAGGGGATGTTCTTCAAGACCAGTTTAATGAGTGTGAAAGAACAAGGTCACTCGGTGATCTTTTCAATTTTAGGGACTCTAAAAAGAGCTTAACTATGGACTCTGTGGGGGTTCCTTTTTCATAAAGTTAGTCCCTCAAACCCAAAAAAGGGTTAAACTTATACCTGAGAATACTCTTCTAGAGAACCAAAGTTCCTAGAGTATACCTTTTTTTTTACAGTTGACCATCCATACTAAAAAGGGGGTAAACTACCGTCGAACAAATGTGCCTTCAAGTTTCAGTTTGGCGAGCATGAAGGACAACAAGATCACTTGGCAATCTTTTTAGGTTTAGAGAGTCTGAAAAAGGCTTAAAGAAAACTCCAAGAGGTTACTTTTCTTAGTTAATCCTGAGAAGATTGAAAAGCATAAATATAGTCTTGTCAGATGTTTCTTTCGGATTTCAAAGTGAGCTTGAAAGTCAACAAAGTGTGCTCATTTTTGGGAGTCCCGAGGGTGAGGCAAAGAGTGATGACACATCAGACGTATGAGGCTCAATCTCATAATTAGGATAGGACTAACAAGGACTCCCTAGCCTAGATTCATTAATGATGGCATGGGCGCAAAAATGCAATAAGGATCTAACTAGGGCATCCATGTAGAGGTAGTCACTACCACTAAATTACGACACTTGTGAGAAAGCAAGGATGGTTCCGTGCCACAATTTGGTGGGATCGATCCTATGGCAAAGAGGAAAAGACCACGAGATGTAGAAAGTGGAGGTGGAATCCTAACTTATATGCAAAAATTTTGAAAAATTTTACTTTTACCAAAGAACCTTTAAAAATTCCCCATCTCTCAAAAGTTACCAAACCTAAAATCAAACTGCATCGTAACGTCCAATAAGAAACTCAAGAACCACACTAAACAATTTTCAAGACAAAAAAAATGACAAAAGGGTTCAAAAAATTAGCAAAAAGGACAAAGAAGTCTATAAATAGAAGCTGACAGCTCATTTTCACCATTGCAAATCAAGAATTAACCAAAAAGAGAAAAATACCCCTTTGCTAAAAGATTTGATTCTTGGAACTTCAGAGGATGAAACGAACTTCCGCTCGGACCAAGTAAGTACAAACTCATCCCTCTTGCATTTTCATTCTTCAATTATGCATTTCTTTTAGTTTTTTGGTGGTACACCATCCTAAAAAAGGGTAGCCCTATGTGTACGCGGGTTGTCTAAGGACATCCCCCATGCATACGCGACTATGTCCAAGACAACCCATGTACACCCTCAATAACATGGAAAAAATGAATATGCAAGTGCTAAATACCCCCTTGAACTTGTCATGTAACAGGATGTATGTCCACTGGAGAGAGGGGGAGCACAAGGATATCGATATCTTGGCTGATGAGGATCCTACTGCTATCATCACATTGAAACAATGTGGGTTATGGAAGTTCTATCGGTGTCCATTCATGAGGGCACAACCCAGGCTATTGAATAACTTGGTGGATTATTGGAACCCTGACGCAGAGGAATTTATGCTTGAGGGGAAGTCATTGAATCCAACAACTGATGACATTTACTTCTTCACTGGCCTCTTGAGGAGAGGGGAACCAATCAAATTGCGTTCATTTTCCCCTGGACCTTACAACGTCACCGAACTGATCAGAATGAATTGCAAGGCCGACACTGAGAAAGTAGGGTCTCAGGTGTCGATTCACAAGATTACCAACCTATCATTGAAGGTGATAGTTTTTCTTATTGAGTGTATCACTGGATCCATGGCCTTACATTAGGCCTCCCGGGTGCATATGTATTTTGCAATGCAGTGCCTAAACGCATGAGTATTTGACTAGAGCACGACCATGATTGACTACATGAAGAGACATCTCACAGAGTGTCAAGGGTGGAGTAACAAAACATTAGGATTTGGTACCATTTTGTTCTTGTTCTTCTTTGAGAGGGTACCTAGCATGAGTCCAAGAGAGACAGTACGAGGGAATGTGGCCTCCTTCCCAATAGTTTGTAGGTGGGAAACATTGTTGCCGTGACAGGGGGGAGGAAGGACCATAGAGGCCTTCGATGATAAATTATTTGACTGGTGAGCATGACAGATTCTAGTGATAGAGGACTACCCCTATCCTAGAATCAACTTTTCTAGGGATCAAGACATGCCCGTACCTCCTGGAGAGGAGCAAGGAGAGATAGGTACGTTTGTTTTTAAAGTTATTTAATTTTTAGTTTATTTTTAATATATATCATTTTTATGTGAATCAGAGTATTTGAAAACTATGTATATATTATGTATATATGTGGTACCAGTGCATCCGACATACTTCTGGAGGACCAGACGATATCATTTTTATGTGAATCAGAGTATCTGAAAACTATGTATATATTATGTATATATGTGGTACGAGTGCATCCGACATACTTCTGGAGGACAAGACGATGTCCTCGACCAGAGGTAGTACCAACTGCAACCATCGAACTAGCAACAACAACAGGGGGACCTCCAGCCAGAGAGGCTGAGATATTTTTGAGATGGGTGGAGTGGAACCTCACGTCGTTCACTTGTGTAGTTCCCATGGCCGAGATCGAGGATCTCCCACCATTGAAGCAGCCTCACGTAGTTCGGGTGCCATGGACTTGGGTCCAACTCTTCCGACGTTTGGAAAACGTCGTTGTTCACTATGACAGGACCAACAAGACTCGTTCTTATATAAGATGGAATCTTATGTGTCGAGGGCACTCTTTATATATTTTTGAGGGAATAACCCCTGTGATGTATACCAGATATGTATTTTTGAGTCTTTCACACCCATCGATGTACTCTGACACTTATATATATATATACATTTTCTATGTCTTATGGATCACATTTTTACAAATGTATGTACATGTGTGTGTGTGTGCTTCCTTTTATGTGTGTGCAATATGCCAATGTAATACTTGAGTACCTAGAGTATATGTCATTTGGTTTAATCTCCTAGGAACATGTATATACGTAATGTAATCAAAGAAACTTTCTAAGAGACGTACCCTAAGGAATCGTCGGTGTAGAGTAGGATCATAAATGTGGTAAACCCCATTTAACTGGGACACAACCGGCTAAGCATATAAGTAGACCTGGAGATGAGAGATACCATGCAACAAAGCATCATGAAGCACCTCTATCACTGTGTTTTACTCGGTGACATTGTTTATCGCGTCACCTAAACTGATACCTCCAGAAGATAGCAACTGGCCTTGAGGTGTGAAAATCACCCAAGTTGTGGAAGAAAGACTCTGAGTGTGTCCGCTAGTGTCGTCCACGAACCCAGCAAACACCTCTGATTCACTTGACATCTTCCATAGTGAAAAATATGAAATAAATAATGACACGTCCATAAAACAAAAAAACAAAAAACTAACTATATAAGAACTATACATATGTACAAGAATTCACCCAGGCGACCAACCTACGAGTAATACTTCTTGAGGTAGAGCCCATTTTTAGGCTCTACCAAAACATTTCCCTCAAAGTCAAACAGACGATAAGTGCCCTTATTTAAGACCTCCTTCACTATGAAAGGTCCAAAACACATGGGTTTGAAATTGCATTCCCCCAGGGGATCCTTATCTTGGCCATAGACCAGGACAAGGTCGCCTTCGGAGAAAATATGAGGATGAACAGACTGATCATATTGACACTTGACCCATTTCTTGTGAGCCTCATCAGCCAAGGATGCATCATGGCGTTGCTCATCGAGTTGCTCGAGATATAATAAGAGTTCCTCAAGCGGTGACATGTTTGGAAATAACTCTACTGCCAAATTTAGAGATTAGATCTGGCACTCTATTGGAAATACAAATTCCATCCTGTAAACAAGTTGAAAAGGTCAAAAATCAGTGGCAATCTCTACAGATGTTCGGTAGGCCCATAATGTCGAATACAACATCAAATGCCAATTTGACTTGGAAGNATCGAGTTGCTCGAGATATAATAAGAGTTCCTCAAGCGGTGACATGTTTGGAAATAACTCTACTGCCAAATTTAGAGATTAGATCTGGCACTCTATTGGAAATACAAATTCCATCCCGTAAACAAGTTGAAAAGGTCAAAAATCAGTGGCAATCTCTACAGATGTTCGGTAGGCCCATAATGTCGAATACAACATCAAATGCCAATTTGACTTGGAAGAATTGATCATTCGTTGCAGAATAGTCTTGAGGGATTTATTCACAGCCTCCACCTAACCATTCACTTGTGGGTAGTAGGGCAATGAATTCTCTTGCCTCAACACAAGATTTGTTGTTAAATTGGACATCATTTTGTTCTTAAAGTGACTACCATGGTCAATAAAAATCTCTTTCGGGATGCCGAACCTTGCTACAATATGGTTAAAAATGAAATGAGTTGTTTTTTCACCATCACTAGAGATATCTATTGGAATTGTTTTAGTGATACTCTCCATATTACCCTTGGCATAAACTACGTGCATAGCCATAGGACTAATAGGAAAAGATCTATCTCCAATCATAGTCAACATGAATTCACCTGCCTCTATTCTTCTTAACTCTAGGACAATATAAGATATGTGATGGAGATCATCCCAGGGTCTGTCTGGACTAGTCAATGCCTTTATAATCACTTCGTCATAGGGAAAGACCAAGTCTAAATATTTTGTAGTGGCGAGGGAACCTTGAGACAAAATAGGCTCGAGAACTGTATCTAACTCCTGTGTGGGAGTTGGATCAGGGTCGGCTGAATATTGTTGGACAATACTGTATGAAACTTCTATCGCGGACAAGGGAATGGCCATGCCAAGATGCCGTGTCCTCTCCATCGAAGTTTATGGGGAAGGAAGAGTCCATGGATCATTGAAGTAAGTCGTTCGGAACGATAAAACTTGAAATATTGCAGCCCTAGGATGGTTGTGGACAACTGATGTGAATTTGACATCGACAGAAGGAGGCGGGTAATCGAAATTACCCATGAAAGTTGGGCACAAACCAACCCCCATGTTGACGATGTCAGGCTGGCGGTTATCAATCATTAGGACCGTGGGTGCCCCCAATGAAGGGTCAGGCCTGGATAAGGACAATTGATCAATGGATAAGATCTGGGCCTCTTGAGGAAACAGGAAGACCCATAAAATTTTGGCAACCACTGCATGCATAGCATAGGTCCAACTCCTTCCTAACAGAAGTTTGTAGTCGAGAGGTGCATTGACCACTTCAACTTTGACACACATTGTCTTCCCTCCTAACTGCATGAGGAAATAAGGGACGATTCCATGTGGTCTGAAAGAACGACCATCGAAAGTAGTAAGGATAGTAGGTGACAGAGACAAAACGGGTTCACCAATGGCCTTCCAACACGCCAAGAAAATCATGCATGTTGAGGAACCCTCATCAACCACCGTACAGAAAATGTTCCAGGTAAAATATTTTGTGGGGTAAGGCACTATTATCTGAAACATGGTGTGGTAAGAGAGACGAGGTTTTAAGTCAGTCGTATCGAGAATGAATATTACCAGGTTACAAGTCTCTATAGAACCCAAAGAGGATAACAAATCCTTTCTTTGCGAAGGGCAGCTCTGGAGGACCTCCAAAGAGGACATCACAGAAGGGGTTTGTGACAAATCCTCCACCAGAGAGAGTATTTCTAGGTGGCCCTCACATTTGGATTGTGAGAATCTTTCTTGAACAACCCTTTTGAGATGTGTGTCATTGTTTCTCCCATCGTCTTCTCAATATGGAGAGGAATTGATGGGTTTACGGCTTCTTTACCCTTTTTCAGTAGATTCTGGCATTCTGTAATCGTTTGCCCTAGTTTCTATGTAAGCATCACCTTTCATCATGTAAATTTTTGTGGTCGAGGAATTATTATAATATGAAGGGGGTCCCTTACTTC
This sequence comes from Picea mariana, assembly GCA_032191745.1. Taxonomy (NCBI): domain Eukaryota; kingdom Viridiplantae; phylum Streptophyta; class Pinopsida; order Pinales; family Pinaceae; genus Picea; species Picea mariana. The sequence continues at coordinate 87,006 of JASDQU010104663.1, read as the reverse complement.
CCCCATCCACACTCGAGGAGGCTTGAGGAAATGGGTTCGTTAACACAATAGGTTGTTTTTGTGCAAATAACTTATGGGCCTCCGCAAGTCGAGGGCACAAGTGAGTCGTGTGGTCCTCCGTGAAAAGGTTACACAGATACTTCAACTTTCTCTTCTTCGTGTTTCCCCCACCAACATTGTTGTTGGGTTTCTTATCCCCCTTACCCTTCTTGTTTCGTTGTTTTTTATTTCCGTTAGGCTGTTGGTTGGCCTTCAAGTTCGTCGACTTCACATTGTGTACATACAATGTTTGGGTAGGGGGAACAACCGAACCGGATGTCTGGATAGTCGTTGTGTGTTGTATCAATAATTTTTGCAATTGATATGACAACTGATCAATGGGATTTTCTTGTGCTGAACCAACTATACCATCGGCATGTGGTCCAGACTTTTGTATGGCCTTGTCAAGGATGGACCATGGCGCATCTAGAAAAACATCATAGAGTAAACCATACTGAGAGTATATCAGTTCAAGTTGTTGTGCTCTCATTATCGCCTCCTCTTCTAAAAACACTCCCGATGTGGCAACGTCCTTGGATAACTGAGGTACCAAAGAATTAAGGAACCACTCCAGTAGGAAAGATGGTGGGACCTGTACTTTTATCAAACTCTTATGATGCCTCCATTCTCGGATTTGATCCGAGATATGATCGGCCTTTGTCTGATCAAAGTTGGCCAACAATTCAGTGCCCACATCGTATCTCATAGGTAGTTGGAAATGGTTCATAAAAACCATCACCAAATAGCTAAAGTAAAAGTATCTTGAGTGGTTGAGCTCGATGTACCATTTCGCGGTGCCCCCATTAAGAATGCATTGAAACAAGAACAATTGTATGGAGTTGTCTCGCTGTGAGTTTGACGAGCACTATAGGTGGAAATTCATCACATGATCCCCCAGATATTCGCCAAGCTTACCTTCGAACTTCGGAATGTCTGAGGGAAACTTAGATGACATGGGAGGCCAATGTGGATCATGAAAACTTGGGTCGTTTAAGAATCTTGACAAGCCTAGAAAATGTAGTGTTTCCAGAAACAGTATCTTGGGTCGTTGACTATGTATAGGAAGAAAGAAGGCTGGATTTTGACTGGCACCAGGCTGCCAGGAAAAGTTGGGCTATTGACCAGGGTTCTGGTAAATACCATGGCCTTCATCAGCATATGGATACTGTGTCTATTGGGACATCATTATATGATTCCCGTAATTGGATGTTGACATTTGGGCGGGGATTTCTCCCTGTGTTGTGTTCCAAATATTTTGGAAATGGTTTCCCCCTGCGAATCCGATGAGCATAGGTATTGAGCCTTGCTTGGGGTTCCATTGACCATGGAAGGGATTTCCCCAACCGACATCCCTGACAAGGGAATGGATCCCTACCATGGATTCTAGAGTCCTTGTGAGAAGAATAATCATTTGTTTGTCCCTTGTGTAGGAATAGTACCCTGCATAGGATTCTGATGTCCAAAACCACGGTTTCCCCCGACCGAGACGACTGCTGACAAGAAATCATTATTACCAAATGCGGCGAACAAAGAGAATGACATTTAACCCACCGACATGGAGTAAGAAGAAGGTCCTAGACTACTTGCTCCAAACAAGTTGTAGTTCATGTTCGGCCCGATGGGTTACTGGGGAGCACCGTTGTTGGTGCCAGGCCAAAGTGGAAAGAAGGGAGATCATGGGAAACAAAGCGTGCAAGAATCTGAAGTGACAACTGGAAAAATATCAACGTGCATGAATGCAAGAAAGCGTACGTAGAGGAAAGAGATAGCTGGAGGAAGAACAACAGACACATGGGAGGAAAAACTAGCGTAAGAAGGGTTAGGGTTTTGGTAATATTTTGTAAGTGGCTGAAGAGACCGAAATGTATAAATATAGATATGAAAGTATCATATAGGGGGGTGTGGTTATTATTGTTGTTGTTTATTTTATGTTAGTCTTTATGAGTATTACGATTGTCATTGAGTGATTGTTCTGAGTATTGTTGTCGGTGATACACGAAGGGTCTTGAGTTGTATGAACTGAGTTTTGTAATATGTTGAGCAAGAAAAGATAGGAGGGAAGGTAGATCTGAGGATTAGACCATAGGCTGTAGAGCTTGGTGCATTCTAGTTCACCTCACATAGATATTACCAACTTTTGCGGATAACTGTAAGCGCGCAGCACAAGGAAATCAAGAACTGCCATAAAAAATGAGCCAAGAGCCAGATCTTTGTAGACGTAGCCCAGGAGGGGTGAACCACAGTAATCTCTGTGTAATGTGTTGAATGTCTATATAGATTTAACTTCTTTCAGCAATAGATGATTATAATTGATGAATAACCAAATGCATTCTTAGAATCCATTTATATTTTGAGTTATATGCATGCGATTCCTAGGAACAAGTAGATTACAGTAACAGTTCACAAAATAGGGCCTTAATCAAGAAACCCTTTATCCATTACTTTGTCCTAGATTGTAAACACCTGAGTCTTATAGTCAACCATCTATAGCTATCTCGGGTGAGACTACGCGGTACCTTCCCGGCGCTGCATTCCCTTCTGGTTTACCAAGAGGGCCGATAGGTAGAGGCTTTATTGGAATCCTGAATGACATGAACCCTGGGTCAATAACTCAGATGACCTGAGAAGGGAGTCGATATATAAACCCAACAAATGGTTCTATTGCCATGTTAAGAGGAACAATATAGGACTGAGTAGATGAGATAGAGTGGACAAGAACCATCGAAGAGGAAATGAGTCATTAGAAGGGAAAGTGGAGACCTTGGAACCCCATGAGAGAAGAAATAGAGGGTTGGTTGAGAACTAAAGAGATAGAATTGGCACACAAAGACAATAGATACCCTAGAACCACACCACGTAGATACCTAGATAAATACATGTTTACGGATTTACACGAAATATTTTTCTATGATTTTCCACATCTACTACAAAAGTGGATCTTAAGATTAACAGATAATCACCCTACGAACCGGATTTGACAGCTATATTGGACTCTAGTACAGATTCAACAATTGCAGTAGGTGAACAACAAATTCACCCGTGTAGTAAACTTTTGGCTTGACAGTATTGTGGCAAGATTCATCACAAACTTTGCAGTAGACACAACAAAGTCATACAGTGCAGCTGAGCAAGAATTTCTACGAGGACCCAAAGGAAGGTATATTTGATCCCTGTATACTTCTATCAAGATTCTACTTTATAACAAAGGTGTAATGACAATGGAATCAAACAATTAGACTTCCCTGCGTGCATGGGGGAAGGGGGGATGCATTGAAAGAAAAAGAAGGAATGAAAGGAGGGAAGGATAACGAGAAGAAGGAAGAGGAACCCTTGGAACTGATCTCGATGGACGACGACCAGTTCAAGTGGATCTTGGCATCATCAGGAATGACGCATAGCAGAGCACCCTACCAATATAAGATCAACACCAAGAAGAGAGCTATAGCCAAAAGGGAGGGCTTGGCGAGCGATGAAGAGGAGATACAAGATCTTTGGACTATGGAGCAGATTGAGGAAATCTTGTGCACCACCCATGAGAGGAAAACCAAATGCCCAAGAACGAAAGGAGAAGACATCCACTCCTTTCAGATCAATGTCAGTGTGGAACCCATAAACCCATGTGCGACCAATACACCACATAGAACACCACCATTTTGGAAACGAAAGTTCAAAGGAAGTCTGACAGTAGGAAGTACATCTACACAAGGAGCGACAACTGGAGGAGCTAGTTCAGGTTAGCTTAGTCAAGTATCCACACCATGCGGAGGAGGCAGTAGTTCAGTACTCAGAATGGTATGACACGACCCTACTATCAGATTACTGGAGTCTCAAGGAGAAGCAGTAGAAGACCCTGAGAAGAATCTATTCATTTGCACCAAGATCTGGGAAGCAAAGCAAATCACTGATGACAACACCAAACTCATGCAGCTAGCGATCATGATAAGAGACTGCGCACTAGACTGGTACATGAGTCTAGACATGAACAATGATCCAGGGATGACAGGGACACTGGACGACATTAAGAAACTATTAATAAATGATTTCTAGAAGCTGACTTGAAAGGATCAGTATATGAACGAGATGATCGAAATAAGACAGAAACCAGGAGAATCGGTATGGGAGATTGATCAAAGGTTTAAGTGACTAAAAAGGAAGTTAAAATATGTTATGATCGAGATGCAACATCGACACCTGTTTATCAACTCACTACTCCCACACTTAAAATACCCACTATGACAACAGAAGTTTCAAACACAAGTAGAGGCTTTGCAGGCAGCCTTGCAATTGGAAGAGAATCAGTATCAGAAAACAGACCCGGCTATCGAAGAACTGAAAGAGGATTTGAAGAACTTAACATTTCAGCTGAACTAGAATAAGAACAAGGACAAACGAGAAGTTGTTTGGTGTACCACATGCATGATAGAAGGACACCAAAAAAATGAATGTCCAACGTTCGCGCAGTATATTGCAACAAGGATGCCAAACCCACTACCACAGGGGAGATTATGGTGTGAAATCTGCAAGAAACTAGGTCACGACCCTTACCATTGCATGATGATGCAGAAATACCAAACAGTCCCAGCGAACTCATATTGCACTTTTTGCAATTCAGTTGGCCATGATGAAAAAGATTGCAGAACTATGAAGCTGATGCGGGAAAGAACCTCGGATGCCTACAGGGTACAAGTAGAAATGATGACTGGGCAGGAAACACCACAGTTCACTCAAGCCCCAACACCATACAACACTATGCAGCAACCGTATAATACTACGTAACAACCCTATAATAACGCGTAGCCACAGTACAACCCAGCACAACCCCAGTACAATACCGCACAGTATAATCAGGTACCACAATATAACATGCCACGAGAAGATCACACAACCTATAGAGGAGAAGGATGATCTAGAGGAGGTTTCGGACATGGGAGAGGACCAGTCACATGTCACAATTGCCAGCAGCCAGGAAATTATGCATGGGAATTCCCACTACCACCAGTGACCTGTATGTATTGTCGCGCTTTAGACCATAATACAGAGGAATGTTCAACACTACTCGTAAAGATCCAGGAAAAAAGGAACCAAAATAACCATAATGTTCAGTGGATTTCAGCCGAAGCAAGGGATGACAGAATAAACATCAACATAGTCACTCAAGGAGGAATGAAAACAGGAAACAACACAGTTCAACAGGACCCAGCGCAGAACCAATGGGTAAAGAAGAACCCTAACCCCAAGAAGTTGTTCAACACGCAAAAGGAAAAGGAGATCTTTACAAAAGCCCGACAAGAATTCCAGAAAGAGGACATAGCGTTGACTACACAGAAGAACAAGGAAGCTCCAAAATATGACATGTCGCCATCACTAGATCATACCAACAGAATACAACCTAAGCAACAAGTAAGTACTCTCAAAGAATTTTTTCAATCATACATCAAAATGTTAGGTGATCCCTCATCTATCAAAGTATTGCAAAACATCCTAGAGAAATGTAGCAGCGAGACGGAACAGAAGCCAGAACTGAAAAATGTCAACCACCTACACATAAGAAGAAGAACAAGTAGAGAATTTAGAATCAATGCTAACATTGGGGATTTCAACATGGGAGATATTATACTAGATCTAGGATCGTAGGTGAACGTACTACCAAAAACCACATGGCAATGCATGGGAGAACCTACACTGGGATACTTAATTGTTCAATTAAAGCTAACAAATAAACATAGAGTTCTACCAATAGGTACACTGAAAGGAGTAACCGTAGATCTGGATGGCGTGTGCACTAAGGCAGACTTTGAAGTCATCAAAATAGTAGATGGTACAATACCTTACCCAGCGCTACTTGGTCTGGATTGGGCGTTCAAAAACCAGGCCATAATTAACTTGAAGACCAGAAAAATGACATTTGAGTCGGGAGACTATAGGATTATATCCCAACTTGACCCATCAAAAGGCGAGAGGTTCATCGAACCCACTTGTCTGGATCTAGATGAAATCGTCCAGTTGTACATAACAACTGCTCGTGATGCAGACTATATAAGCCCAACTGCAGATGGGGTACTCAGTTGGCGGAGAATTACTTCATGCACAATGAACTCAGACACTGGGTTAGAAAACTGGTAGCAAAGACTACACAAAGTATCCACAAGAAGGTGTGCAAGAATAGACCGTGCAGTAAGATGGCTTGGAATAGAAATCAGAGAACCACCCAGTTTTCACGGGCTAAATGATTTGGAAACTTTCTTGACACAATACGAAGATGAATTATTAGAGAACCAGAGACTATTGCCACTAGATTTAGCACTAAAGGCTACACTTGGAAGATGGTGGGGTGCGCACAAAGAGACTATCACAGATTGGTACCAATACAAATGATTATTGTTGTAGGTGAATCCCCCTGTGGACAAGTGGATTCCCTCTTGGTTTCTCGACTCCTAAGGCCAAGACAAAAAGTGCTTAACATGGACACTAGCTTCCTTTTAGATCCTATCAAGCTAATGAATGAAAGAGAAGGAGAAATATATGTACCTTATTAGCGATGTTTGTCCTTGCAAAGTCCTGGCTGAGCTTCGATCCTGAGCTCCCTGATAGATCCTGTAAGACAAACAAAGATACAATGGACTTCCTACTCTACTAAGATTATCTCAATCATATATCCATCTACTGCAGACAAACTCATATGGAACAAGCACAAGTTTGAAAGAAACATGCCAAGCATTGATTATTTAATGAGAACAAGTAAAAGTACTTACAATCCTTTGAATTAAGGTGCAACATCCTCTTCCAGTTCTCCTTGTCAAACCCCTTTTCTCAAATAATCTCCACTGATTGCTTTGATGGCATCTCACTCATGAGATAATAAGTTTGATGTAATTCCCAATCTCCATTGTACCTTTCACCATGAGAAGGCCTCCTTATATAACCTTGGAGAGGTCCAACCACTTGAGAGATATTTGGGATAAGTTGAGGATTCCTCTCCTTCAGTTGAGGATCTTCCCTAAGATCATTCCTTGACCATCTATTTGAATCCAACTGCCTTCAGGAGTTGAGGGATTCTTCCCTGATTTGCCCCAACAAACCCAGAATTTGCCAAAAAAAGGGTAGCTCTCCCCCAAAAGGGTGCATAGGGTGCTCAAGCACTCCCCCAAAGAGGCGCAGGGAGTGCCAGCACTCCCTTATAGTGGGTAGGGGAGCGCTCCTCTCCAAAATTCATTTTTTGAGTGTTTTTTCCATTGCAAAAGGTTTGTACTCCCTGTCAAGTTACTTCTCTTCTTCAAAACTAGTCTTTGGGGTGTCTTAAGTGTCTTTGTGATGTCGTTAGAGGCACAATATAGGCAATATGGAAGTATACTATTTGTGACACTTGCAACACTTGTAGTTAAGATGCAACACTTGCAGACAAGATGAGACACTTACAACACTTGTAATGATGACACTATTGAAGTGAGTAATTTTGAGGTGTAATAGATTTCCCCCCAAAGTACGAAGTTAGAAGACGATGATGACTGAAGTACTTTGTAGACTTTTTCGAGCAAGGGTATGGACACAAAGAAACCGTAAAAAGCTACACACAACTATCAAACAAATATTATGACATGTTTCAAACCCAAGGCAGACATACCTATGGTTGAGTGATAAATACTTTTTAGGTATGGCCGCCATAAAATACACTGCGGATCCATAATTATATTGACAAAATGGTATAGCCACTACAGATACAATGTGGATATATACTCCTATGACCTGAACTAATTGTATCCATGAAGAATACATAGTGGATCTACGAAATGACAAGACATAGCCACGACCAATATAAAGTGGATATATGTAACAGTATATGTGTCATAGTTTAAGAGAACCCCTTCGCAACCTGGGCAAAGTACATATAAGAGTGATGAATCAACCCAAGGTCTTCTTACGGATCTCAATGTAGTATGAATCTAACCATGTGAATATATGTCTTGATGTCGAACATGTCAGAAACCACTTCATTACCGGTCAATGATGTAAACTGTTAACAAGCGCAAGGGAAATCACCATTGATGTCAATGATTCCCAAGGTACTCTAGTACATTCTGACGAATGTGAATAGATGAGCTGAAGTCGAACATATGTGGAATCATCCAATCAGAGGTCAATGATGTAAACCCACTGTCGGACATGAGGAGGCCTGCCATTGAGGCATGTAGGTCCCAAGGTACTAATTGGTTTCTAAGTCTGAGTCTCTGGATAATGTGTTGAAGTCGACATGAATAGACTTGTCGAAGGAGGGCCTTGATCTATCCCCCATCAATGACACGAAACATAAATAGAGATGTAATTGGTATATTGAATGAACATGGACTAACACGGGTATTGAAATATGATATTTGTGATGGTTGACTCTCGAGGCAGATACTTCCCTTGAACACTGAGGCACATCAACAAAAACTTGACATGGAGCAAAACTTGATGATGCAGTGGATGCAGTGACTTTCATCAGGTGACCCAAAGGAGTAAAAGAAACTCAGAGGATTGGCTTAGTGCAGAGGTTCAACGAATTAAAATGTGTGCAAAGACAAAATGTCATGTTCAAGGGTGGCCGTAAGAGTTATTGGTAGTGTTCTCAAAACTGCTTGGCTTTCTTCTTTCAATTTTTACCCCATCCAGATAGACGAGTACCTTTTTTAATTTAACGAGCTCAAGGAGAATAACACATGCTCGATGTGAATCACCTTTGATAAGTCCTTCTTCCTTTGTTTAACGAACTAGAAGAAGTAAGGATTTAATCCCATATGGGCCCTTCAATATATGATTGTTTAACGAGTCCAGAGAAGGTAAACTCGGTGGTTTTTCATATTTAGAGAGTCTAAAAACAACTTAAACGTGACTCCAATGTTGTCCTTTTTCATAATGTTAGTCTTGCGAGGCCAAAAAAGAGATAAATTATCACTCGAAAGATGCCCTTTCAAACCTTTTAATGAGTGGGAAAGAAAGCATGAAGATCACTTGACAATCTTTTCGTGTCTAGAGAGTCTGAAAAGAACTCAAAGAAGACTCCAAGGGGTTCCTTTTTCATTTATCCATGCAAGTCCGAAAAAGTGATAAAAGTCTACTCGGTTACATTCTCATGTTTTTCGAGCATGAGAAATAAGAAAGACTAAGATCGATATACCCCTAGCTTGAAAGCTAGTGGCTTACCTCCAGAATGATCATCAAAGGCTGGAGACATGCCCTCCAAGCTTCAATTCATTCTTTGACTTTGAGTTTGTCACCAATTTCTCTACTAGATGAAAAAAAAGGATAAGGGTGGATGAAATGAAGGTTCAAGAGAGGTGATTGTTTCATTTTTTAATGAGCTTGACATAGGAAAAGAACTATGCTCAGGGCTTTGGGTTCAATCCCTAGATTGTTGTTTCCTTTTTTAACGAGCTTGCTACAGGGAAGATAAAACTATGCTCATGATCTCTGTTTCATTTTTAAATGATCTTGCTACAGAGAAAAGAAACTATGCTCGTTGACTCTTCTTGATCATGGCTTCCAAGAGAATAATTCTTTGGAGGAACACCATGTTAAGGGACAAAACTCGGTCATGGATTCCAAGAGATCTTCACTAGATGGAACAAAGTCACTCTGGAAGGAACACATGTCAAGGGTCACAACAGGGGTAAGGATATCAGGCTCCAATAACCCTACCGAAGAGATCACCATGTCAACTACTAGATCTAAATCATCGGAAGTCGAAGGTATGGGAGATGATGGAAAATCGACATCAGGAGGGGAGATAGATTGTATATCTGCACAAATTTATTCACGAGGGGGAAGAAAAGAGGATCGATGATGGTTATCATCCTGAGGTATATCTTCAATGCTCAACATTTCCATGATAGATTCATCTCAAGGAAAAATTGGGGAAATGTAATCGATCGCAGACGACAAGGAACTTAACCGTGATCGTATCGAGTAACTATCGGGTACCAATAGATGTTGGTCATCCAATGAGGGAAAATTGGATTGGATATAAAAGTATGATGTTTTGGTTGGACTAAGTGGCCCGGTGTCACCTAGTGCATCGAATTCCAACGGACTAGGTACAATCCAAGGGTTAGATGATTCCAAAGATTGATAAGCCGCGGTCAAAATCATATCGACGGTGGAAATATGATGTGTAGTCGGTGGAAGTGGTGTAGGGAAGGTACCCATAAGGCTAGAGTCTTTCAACAATCGAAAGACAACGCATTCATACGTGATATTGGGGTTTCCCAAGAAAGGGATGTTGTTGGTAGCGGGAACGCAAGCATCGGTTGTGCAGAAATCTAACTGATCAACAGTGACAATTTTTCCCTGATGAGGAAATTGTACACATCGAAAGACCAATGAGGAAACGACAATCATAGTAAAAACCAACTTATTTCAGATAAAAAGTTGTAATAGAGGGGAGCATCGACCACCTCGACATCAACAGTGACAGTTTTGCCACCCAATTGGATGGGTAGGGACTGTAAAGCCCATGGGGATGGAAACTTCACCCATCGAAGGCGTGTAACATCGTTGGGGATTTGTTAAGTGCGGGTGATTTTAAACCTTTCCAACATGCTAAAGACATGACACAAGTTGAGGCTCCCTCATCCAAAATAGTTTGGTGGATTTGTTGATTGTGAACAACAACATCAACTTGGAAAGAAAGTTGGTGGGAGAGTCGAGACACATAATTGTCCAGGTTAAACATGATATGGTTGGAAGAATCAGGATCAAAAGCTCCAATAGCGGCCAAGAGAATTCTATGTTGGCTAGGGAAGTGTTGTAGAACTTCTAACGCAGACATAGCACACGGTGCTTGAGCCAAATCTTCAACAATTTTGTAGTTCTGGGCGGCACGTGAACTAGGATTAAATGTATCTTTGAGGATAGTGTTCTTAGGAGGGTGTAAGATAGAGTCAAATGTAGGTTTCTCAATCTAAAGTGGTCCAGATGAAGGATTAACCGATGGAGGACTAACGGAGGATGGTGATGGATCCGGTAAAGTACTGGTACCATTAGTGAACTTTCCTTTGTCAGGGTTACCTGGTGTGTCATATGTCTTATAGGGAGTGTTAAAATTAATCCCATTAAACATATAAATATGTGCACTCGTCGAGGCCTCATCATGAGGATGGCTAGAACTGCCCCCAGGAGAGGGTGTTTGAGCAACCATGGATTGTTGCTGTGGAAAAGGTTGAGTAAGCACAGTGGGTTGTGAATTTCCCTGGAAACGTTTGGCCACTTCATTGTGACGTGGGATGTCTTGAGTGTAGTGATTGTCACCACAAATGATATACGGTGATTTTAGTTTCTGTTGTGGTTGCTTTTTGGTAGCAGGTGTTTGAGTTTGATTTTTTGGTTGTTCATTGTTATTATTATTTTTTGATTTATTTTTTGTCTTCTTCTTACCTCCAGATTGTTGTGAAGGGGCAGATTGAACTACATTCACCTCAGAGATCTGAGTTTGGGGGGAGGTAGAGGAGAGTGTGGTCGATTGGGAAGTAGATTGAGTTTTGACGGAACCGATAACACCGTTCGAATGAGATGAGGATGACGTCTTGGATGGATCGATATTAGTTCGAGAAGCATTCAGAAGCAAATCATACAAAGTACTGGATTGTGAATAAACCAAATCTAAGTACTGAGCCTGAGCAATGGTTTATTCCTTGGTGACTGCACCACGCATAACGACATCATGAGCGATCGGGGGTAAAAGTGATTTAGTAAACCATTCTGCTAATAATATGTCAGGAATGAGTACCTTGATCATCCTTCATCATCGTCTCCATTCATGAATATGGTCAGAGATATGAACATAGTGAGTTTGATGAAGGGAGGTCAAAGTTTCAGTACCTGTCTCGTAGCGAATAGGTAGTTGAAAGTGCGTGAGGAAAGACATGGCAAGGGAGTTGAAATCATGAAAAGAAGCATGTGGTATTTCAATATACCACTTTGTTGTAGAGCCAGTAAGTGTTTGCTGGAAAAGACACAAATGTATAATATCATCCATGAGGGAGTTTGATGAACACCACAAATGGAAATTCATCACATGGTTGTCTAGATCTTCACCAGATTTTCCATCAAATTTTGGAATATCAGAAGGAAGTTTAGATGGAATATATGGCCAAACCGATGAATGAAAAATAGGATCATTAGTTAACCGAGACAAGTCTAGGAGATCCAGAGTCACAATGAAAGGTAGTTGTTGGTTAATTTGCATCTGATAGTGGTGTGGCATAGGAACACCAGTAGGACCATAAAATGGGTTAGATGGATAGTTGTAACTAGTAGGTCCTCCTACATACGATTGTTGTTAACCATGATGAACAGGATTCGATGATGGCTGAGAAACATTTGCATAACCCGATGGGTTATGAGAATTATAATCTAGGTGATTTGTTTTCCCGGAAAGAGGATGTACATTGTACCCTTGAGGAGGGTAAGGAGTAGATCCTGGAGGCGGATACACATTAGACCCATGGGGAGGATAAGGTTGTTGTCCTTGAGGACTCTAGGTGGTGTTTGGGATGTCGCTCAAATAAGGTTGTCCATAAGATGGTATAGAAGGAACATCATTTGATACTCCTCCTTGTGGGTTATGATATGAGTTCCCCCCAACATGGGGTTGGGTAAATGTTCCCCTGCTAGTGGTGGATTAACGACTGGGTATGACTAGAAAAGGGAGGTTTCCCTCCAGGAAGAGAATGAAAAGGGGGTTGGCTCCCGGGAGGGGTAGGCCCACCATAGGATGGTGGTCTTTTAGGAGGGACAGGTATGATAGATGGTGGTTTCCCTCCAATTTGTTGTATTTGGTTTAAGGGTCTACATTCTTGGGTGAAAAAATGTCCCAACAGGATCATGCGAAACATGTGGAGCTGTAGAGTGAAAGTTCATAAAAGCGGGGGTATGGATTGAAGTGCCTTGGGAATGAGTAGAGGTGATGATTCCAGCATTAGGATAGACTTGTGTTGACCCAACAGTAGGGTTAATGACCTGATGAATGGGGTGATTAATAGTTTGACCAGATGGCCCACTTTCAACAGGAGGGTCATGAGGATTAAAGAGTTGTCGAAAAGACTCAAAATGCTCATAGAGATCACGTCCTTATGAAGTCCTCCATACAGAATGAGAAGGTGTGGGATTTGTATCTACTACAGTGATAGGACGAACATGATTCCTATACTCATCACCAAAGGCTGGTTCTGTGGATCCCATATATGTCTCAGTAAAAGCTCTCGTAGGTAACTGTGGGACCTATTCATCTATGACGTTCCCAAGGGAGTCTAAATGAAGAAAACGTGGTTCGAGAGGGGTTACCGACATAGATGTAGTGTGAGGAGTGGGATTCTCAACCGTAACCAAAGGGCATTTTGAGTTATCTAACAGAGGAGAAACAACACTCCTAGTGTCAGATTGTTTTTCTACCTCTCCATGGTAGTTGTCTTCTAGAGGGTTAGGAGGTAAGGGTTGGTAGCCTTCTGGAGGTAGCCCTTGCATCCTACGTGATCGGTGAAGACCTTTATCATATACATTCTCAATTTTGGAGAACAACAATACATGTTGAAAATCTAGGGCCAATTAACAAAAAGAAACAACATATGCTAATAAAATCTAGGAATCAAAACCAACCAACAAGACTTCTCTCGATGATCATACTAGTTAGTGATGAAATCCAATGTCACGTGATCAAGTCAAGAAGGGGATAGGATATGGTGGAATAGTTACAATGGTGACCTTCTTAATGGACTTTCACCTTGGTGCAAGCTTCCACATAGTAATTGAATTTACCCTCCAAGGAGCCCGAGTGAGTTTGACCAATGTCTGTCCCAGGTACAGTGACACTTCCCTTCACTGTCACCTCATGTAAGTACCTAAGGATTATGGAAACTACGAACACCAACTCGCAGTCAACCCCTGGGCGGGTACAGTCGACAGTCATATCTGAATGTATGGGTGGGATAACAAGTCTGAAATCAACTCGAGAATATCCCACACATAATCATGGGTATACCTTCAAGTGACCCCCAATATACAATTTGACCACTACAAATAGTTTAACCTTGGAGGGATAGTCTCCGTAAATCACCTGAATGCAACCTCATGTGTAACCCCTGTGTGAGAGGGGGATCCCAGAAATCCTATACGAAAATTGGATTTGACTCTCCCTATCTCAGGATGCTATTGTTCATTTTGAAAAATTTGGAGAGTTGTACTCACAGCCTAATCCAAAGTGCTAATCCTAGTCTGATGTTGGTGGAAGATCCCAAAAACAAAAATGTTCTAGATAATTTTTAATTAACATTGATTTTATGGTTGTTCATTACTCAAAAGGTGTATGACAATGAAACTAATGGTATGGTGACTCAACTCCACAAAAATTCACAAGAATATGATAAGAAGTCGTTTCTTTCGATGAATAGATATTTAAGGAAAGGAGAAAAGTTGTTTTCACTATCAAACACTAATATGCAATGTCCTCAAACAATTTGTTTCTCACTCAAATCCAATGTAATGCTAAAAAATTCAAAAATGCCTTCTAATATCCAAACCAATCACTAAAATATGTCCTTTTGTTTATATGTGAATGATAATCATATGCAAGACTTTGAAATGTCAATCAAATTTCAGGATTAAACAATCAGAAGCAAACCTCACACAAAACAAAAAATACACTCTCGTCGTGAAATAGACAAGAAGGACAAAGATAACCAAATTGCAAACAAGATCCAAAAAAATCCTCAAACAAAAGAGAAATGATGGAAATTTGACCTCAAAGATCAAATGAAAAGGTTCACAGACCTTTTGATTTTCTCACAAAATTTTTCACTCAGTCCGATAAAGGAGAAGAAAACAACAAGTTAACTCTAGGTCAGCAAAAACAAAGAGTGGGTTTCAAGGCAAGGAAAGAAGATGTCAAAATCCCAAACAAAAGAGGATGAATTGTCAAAACTAAGGGTGTTTGAAAGCCAATATCAAGATGGATTGAGAGTATGGGACCCTGAGAAAAAGCCAAAACCAAGAAATAGCTTCAGAAGATGAAAATTCTGGAGAATTTCTCACAAAAATGGGGTAGCGCTCTGGTGTAAGGGGAACCAAAGAATTCCAGAACTTTGTGTAAGGCTATAGGGGAGTGCTAGTGCTCTGACTGCAACAGGAGGGGAGCGCTCTGCTCCAAAAACTCAGAAAAAAGCCCAAAAACTCAGAAAAAAGCCCAAAAACTCAAAAAATCAATTAAATTCAGTCAATCAGGGTGATCCTGATGACACAAAGAGGAAATCAAACAAATATAAGAATAAAAAAGACAATGTAGAGAATATCAAATCAGTGGGAAAAGGGCCAAAACAAGATCTAGGAATGGAAACAAAAATCAAATCTCCTCCCTAGTGGAGTCACCAATTTCTGTTGTAGGTGAATCCCCCTGCGAACAAATGGATTCCCTCTTGGTATCTCAACTCCTAAGGCCAAGACAAAAAGTGATTAACATGGAAACTTGCTTCCTTTTATATCTTATCAAGCTAATGAATGAAATAGAAGGAGAAATATATGTACCTTATTAGTGACATTTGTCCTTGCAAAGTCCTGGCTGAGCTTCAATCCTAAGCTCCCTGATAGATCCTGTTAGACAAACAAAGATACAATGGAATTCCTACTCTACTAAGATTAGCTCAATCATAGATCCATCTGCTGCAGACAAACTCATATGGAACAAGCAAAAGTTTGAAAGAAACAGGCCAAGCATTGATTATTTAATGAGAACAAGTAAAAGTACTTACAATCCTTTGAATGAAGGAGCAGTAGCTTCTTCCAATTCTCCTTGTCCAACCCTTTTCTCAAATAATCTCCACTGATTTCTTTGATGGCATCTCACTCATGAGATCATAAGTTTGATGTAATTCTCAATCTCCATTGTACCTTTCACCATGAGAAGGCCTCCTGATATAACCTTGGAGAGGTCCAGCCACTTGAGAGATCTTTGGGATAAGTTGAGGATTCCTCTCCTTCAATTGATGATCTTCCCTAAGATCATGCCTTGACCATCTATTTGAATCCAACTGCCTTCAAGAGTTGAGGGATTCTTCCCTGATTTGCCTCAACAAACCCAGAATTTGCCAAAAAAAGGGTAGTGCTCCCCCAAAAGGGTGCACAGGGTGCTCAAGCACTCCCCCAAAGAGGCTCAGGGAGCGCCAGTACTCCCTGACAGTGGGTAGGGGAGAACGCCTCTCCAAAATTCCATTTTTGAGTGTTTTTTCCATGGAAAAAGGTTTGTACTCCCTGTCAAGTGACTTCTCTTCTTCAAAACTAGTCTTTGGGGTGTCTTAAGTGTCTTTGTGATGTCTTTAGAGGCACAACATAGGCAAGATGGAAGTATACTATTTGTGACACTTGCAAAACTTGTAGTTAAGATGTGACACTTGTGGAAAATATGCGACACTTACAACACTTGTAATGACGACACTTGCGACACTATCAAAGTGAGTAATTTTGAGGTGTAATAATTACTGCGCATAAGGTTTGGTGCAGAAAAGATATGGAACAACCGACAAAAATATGATGGACTAGGAATACTAGCAGAACACTTGGAGGTATGTCAAACACTATGGAAAATAACACCACCATATGAATGGTCTCACCACTTTATTCATACTTTAGAAGGCATACCAGCGAATTGGTATATAGGCCAGGAATTGCAAAAAGGAACCAAGACATGGGCACCACTCCAACAGAACTTTATAGTCACTTTCTCATTCAAGCATGAGAACCCCAACATAGAAACGGCCCTAAAATGGATCAGAGATGTCATATTCATTACAGAATCATAAGTGGAAGTTATCACAGAGGTACAACAGCGGAATAAGCAAACAATCAAGGAACTGTTGTCATGCTACCATGTATAGGAAGAAGCACCGGATGAAGATGATAAGCACGATATTCAGATCGAAGAAGTCGAAGGCGAGAGAAATGTTGAAGGACCACCCTTAGAATCATAGGTCATCTCTATGCCAATAAATATCAAGAAGGTTAACATAGGGACCACCAAGTAGCCCAAAATGGCTAGCATTGGAGATTATTGGGATGAACACACACTAGAAAGCATCACAGAAATGTTGTGCGAATACAAAAACCTTTACAGAGATGAAAGGAATAGCCAGAGAATTAGGAGAAATGAAGATACCACTCAGACTTGATGCAAGACCCATTAAACAATGACCATATAGACTGAACCCCATCTACAAACAGAAAGTTAAAGACGAGATTGACAGGATGCTCAAGGCTGGCATCATCGAACTAGTCGAGGAATCAGAATGGATAAGCCCGATGGTAGTCTAGGACAAGAAACAAGGAAGAGGGATCAGGATATGCATCGACTTGAGAAATTTGAACGATGCATGCTTACACGACCCATTCCACACACCATTCATGGATGAAGTACTCGATAATGTAGGAGGACACGAAGCCTATTCATTCACCGATGGATTCTTGGGATATCATCAGATTAAGATAGCACAAGAGGATAGACACAAGACCACATTTGCGAAAGAATGGGGATGTTATTAGTACACAGTCATGCCGTTCGGATTGAACAATACACCTGCGATATTTTCCAGAGTGGTCATCACAGCATTTAAGGAATTCATCCACCAATTTCTCGAAGTCTACCTGGATGATTGGACGATTTATAGCCTATTAAAAAACCATGTGGAAGTTTTAGGCCTGATGTTAGAATGATACAGACAGTTCCAGATATCACTGAATATCAATAAATGCATATTTGGAACACCATTTGGGATACTAATGGGACACATAGTATGAAAACAGGGTTTACTAGTGGATCTGGCCAAAATCGCAGTCATTGTTAACCTACCAGCACCAAAAACAGTCCACCAACTAAGAGAAACATTTGGAGATATGGGATATTACAGGAAATTCATCAAAGGCTACACACAGATTACAATGCCTATGGAAAAACTGTTAAGGAAGGATACCAAGTATCAATGGAATGATGAGTGCCAACACAGTCTGGATACCCTGAAAGAAAAGATGGTCACCGCACCAATGTTGGTATTTCCAGACTGGGAAAAGACATTCCATGTACATGTAGATGCATCAACAATAGAACTTGGAGCTATTTTATCCCAACCAGGAGCAAGAGACTTGGATCACCTGATAGCATTTGCAGGTAGGAAATTATCAGACTCAGAACATAATTATAACACGATGGAAAGAGAAGGATTATCTATGTTTTATGCACTACATAAATACAGACATTACCTATTGGGAAAAAAATTTAAGATGTTCACAGATCACTCAGCCCTGAAATACCTAGTTAACAAGCCAGTGTTGGGGGGGAGAATCTGTCGATGGTTACTGCTATTTCAAGAATTTGACTTCAAGGTAATAGTCAAACTAGGGAAACTAAATGCAGGGCTTGACCACCTATCGAGGGTCACAAATGGAGAGGAACCAAAGAATTTGGAAGACAATTTCGATATGCACATCTCTTCTCAGTACAGATTGTTGACGATTACTTCGCAGAGATCATCCAATACTTGAGCATAGGTATTGCGCCACAAGGATATACCACTGCGTAGAAGAAGAACTTGGTATTCCGCACAGCTGACTATGAACTGAACGCAGGGCATCTATACAAAATGGGTGCAGATAGCATCTTATGAAGATACGTACTAGACCACGAACGACCAAGACTTTTAGCAGAAGCCCACGAAGGAATAGTAGGAGGGCACTACATAGGAAAAGCTACCGCGCAGAAGGTACTATGCGTAGGATTATGGTGGCCAACGATACATAGAGACTCGAAAGAATATTGTCAGCAATGTGATGTCTTTCAACGGGTCGAAAAACCCAACAGAAGGGACGAGATGCCACTATGACCAAAAGTGACACTTCAGGCATTCGATAAATAGGCAATAGACTTTTTGGGACCCATTAACCCACCCACCAAGAGAACAGGGTGAGATATATAATCACCGTGACCGAATAATTAACAAGATGGGCATAAGCCACACCAGTAAAAGATTGCAGTGCAGAAACAACTACCCACTTTCTTTTCGAACAGGTAATTACTAGATTTGTGTGCCCAAGAATTTTGATGAGCGAGCAAGGAACACACTTAATCAACAACACCATCTGAGTTATTCTTGAAGAGTTCAAATTTCATCACCAAAAAAGCACACCATATCACCCACATGCTAATGGCACAGTAGAAGCCTTCAAAAAAATTCTAGAGTACGCCCTGACGAAGATATGTAATGTCAATAGGGACGATTGGGATCTCAAGGTACCAGTAGTACTATGGGCGTAAAGAACCACATGCAAAAAGTTGATAGGTCACACACCATTCAAACTGGTCTATGTTCAAGAAGCAGTAGTGCCATTAGAATTTATAATACCTAGTCTACGTGTAGCATCTATTAGACAAATGATAGAATGAGGCAAAGTTCAGGAATAATTGGATCAATTACTGTCAATGGAGGAAGACCGAATCTTGGAAAGATTCCACCAACAAGTACAGAAAGTGAGAGACAAAGCATGGAACGACCTCCACATCAAGAGAAATATGTTCAACGAAGGAGATCTAGTATTGCTCTATGACGGTAAAGCACTGCAACACCTAGGGAATCTAAGGATGCATTGGCTAGGACCATACGAGGTAAAAGTTGTCATAGGCAGAGGAGATATAAAGTTGAAAGATCTAGCAGGCACAGACCTAAGAGGAATCATCAATGGGAGCCGTCTGAAGCTATACAAGGATAGTCGACTACTCACCATGCAGTTCAAAAAAAAAAAAAACATGACGGATAAGTTGCATACGCAACAAGAAACCAATGAGGGAAAAGACAATGACCATATAGGAAAGGGAAATAAGCGAGAAAAGGAGAGTTATTAAAAGAACACTGACAGGACAACATGCGGCAGAATTAAAGCAAGGAAAGGATGGATGGGATGTCGCCGACAAAGTATCCATAAGGGCAGGTACGAAATAGTCATGGATGCATTGAACCCACACTTATGGTGCATTACTCACACAAGGTAGGAGGTGTCCTCAACAAGATTCATGGCACACCCATACAACACATGAGCACAGAAATAGTTAGTCTATTCGCACAAGAAGAATGGAGAAACAAAAAGAGTAGCCTGACCGCACAAAGCGAGATCACAGAGATTATTGGAGCTATTTGAACCAAGAAAACGTCCACGAGACACCAGTATGGCACCACCAAAGCTCACAGAGCCAAACCAGACAGTCAGACCTACTAGGTTTCAAACTAGGTCACGAGGGACATGGGAAGAAAATGACCAGCAGTCACCGGAGATCATCGATATTGACGAAATCCCATCGCCGGAGGACATTCCAGTTGAATCAACACCAATCCAAGAAGAGATCTCACATCCCCAAGATGAAACCAGGAAAGAGAACACGCTGGAAGTAGCGCAACAGCCTCAGAACGAAGCAGTAGGAACTCATCAAGAAAGACAGCCAGAAAACGTCAAAGCATCCATGGAAATAAATGGAAGAACACAGAACCCTGAAGTAGAGGTCCAACCAAATTTTTCACAAATACCCATCCCAAACTTTTCTTTTTTGGCCGAGCCGATTGGTGAAATGGGCAAGGCTTGGGAAGAATGGATGGCGAAGTAGCAACCAGAAGTTGTTGGAACTTCGAACTAGCCAACACAGCAGAAGACAGGATTCAGATACCGATCTCACCTCGAAAGAAACCAGCTGCAGAGATTGTGCTACGTCGCACACCAGAAGGAATAAAGTTCAACTCGTAGCTATTGGGTCACGTCGAAAAGCTCAAATTGTCCAACCATGATGTAGCAGATGAAATAAAATATCAGAGCTTGCACCGCAAGTCTTTACAGAGACAATCGCCGTAAACCCTCTTGGAGGAACTATCACTAAGCCACGCCAATGGGTAGCCGGACTGGACATAACCAGAATCTTAGGATTGCTGAAGATACCACACTTTGGTAGAGGACAATATGCGATGGCATGCATCAAGCAAATGTTAGTAGTTACACATGGAGGGGATGTATGGCTCGACAAACCCGTCCTGATAACTATTGAACTTATTGTGCAGATTACAGGACTACCCATCTGGGGTATGGATCATGCACTGATACTGGATGACAAGTCCAAGGAAAAAGCATTGGCAAAAGTAATGATGAAGAAATATGGCACCAACAGGGAACGAGAGGCATTATAATCAAGTGAATTAATGATGTTGTGATACAACTAGGAGAAAATATCTTAGCCTGCAAGCCGCTAAGAAAATGCCACAAAGATGAAGTACTGATAGGAGTCATCGTAGTTGCAGCTCAGTGCATGGAAGGCACCTTCATGAGATGGGCACCATATCTGTCAAACTTGTTCCAAATAGACTGTAAAGATGCACAAGAAGCAGGTACATAATTTCATTATTCATGGTTGATTACTCTCATTTCTTTCGTGGGATGGAAAGAACTGGACCACGTCACCTTCTGTACCACACCACAACCAGAAGGAGCGAGATATCGTGTCCTGAAATCTATGCCACTGGCCAAGCATAAGAAGGAAAATAAAATTATATTCAAAGCTTACCTACAAGAAATGCATGAAGCAATCAACCGAGCATGGAGGATAACACCAGAGGCTGTCGTACAATTCGGGGCATCGCCAATTTCTGGGCTAGGCAACAAGCCATTTGGATACAGCCAAGACAGGACCCACATAAATGGTGGCTACAAATGCGCTACTATGTCACTGAGGGACACATTGACATTATCATCCATGAGTGGCCGGATGAATGGAAAATCCCAACTATACCCAGAGAAATACTGGGAAAAACAACAGAAAGAGGGGCTCCGCAGGCGGAAACATAGCCTCCACAAGTCCCAGTACCCAAGAAACCAAGAATGGGCCAAATCAAGTCAACTCACATAGAGGGCATCTCAGAGCAACCATAGACCCAGAAAGAGAGAACAGAAACCACGCAACCAACCAATGAACAACAGAACCCAGCTGAGGGAGCACGACAAATTGCAATGAACCTCATCACATGGGAACTAGGGGGAGCTAAGAGACCAACGGTATAGAAAACAGGTGCATGAAAGAAATCAAAGGCACAACAACCACCACCAAAATACACAATCACAGAGGACGATCGTGAGATGATTTCCATAATGGTCCAGGATTTCCTCGTAGAGGACTTTGATCATGCAGCACACCACAGGGATAAACTGCAGAAGGAGGTGGCAGAAATGGGGCAACTCTTGAAGAAATTAGGAGAACCAATATTACAAGTAGCAGCAGAGGCATAGAAACATTGAGCGCACGGCCCAAAAAAATAATGGAGGTAGGAGAACGTGTCTCAGTTCTTTCAAAACCACATTCCACGGTTTACATAAAGCCAAGCATGCTACGAATGAATGAGATTATGGGACAGACACCACTGAAGGACTTGGATCAGATCCATTTGGTCCTAAAACGGATGCCAGCAAAGGCTTTATACCAATTGTAGGTTAGCATCGACCATGAGATACAGTCTCGAGAACATAAAAACTTGGTCGAGCTACAATAAGCAACAAAGAAGTAGAAAACACTGGAAATAGTTTGCACGCAGGAAAAATCAGAAACATAGGAGGAGAAGGAACGCAAAATTGAGTTGGAACGCAGAGTGGAAGATATTTTCAGGAAACTTCCAACTACTGTGCAAGGAAGTGAATTCTCAGTGGTAGAAAAGATCGATCAGATTACACAGGAAATTGATCAATATCAGAACGATATTGAGACTCTCCGTGGACAGATTAGACCAACAAATCCACCAGCAGTAAAGGAGCAGAGGAATTAGGAAGCAATAGTGAAACTACAGGAGCTGGAAAAACAGGTCAGCATAGTAGCCGACTTGCTGGATAAAGAAGCACAACTCTAGACAAAGATGGAAGAGGATCCACAGGCCCAACAATGGGACAAGGAGGAAAGGATCAATGCAAAGATCCAAGAATTCAAGCAGCAATAGAAAACCATCCCAATTCCAGAATGGGTCAAGGGAACACAAGAGTTAAAGAATTTACAGGCATAACTTCTCACTGCACAAACACAGAAACAAGAGCATCAGGCTCAAATAGAACCATTACAGGAACAGATAGCAACAGTACTAGAGCAGGCAAAAGAAGCCAGAACACAGTTAGTACAGACTCATCTAGAATGTGTAAGATTGATAAGAGAAGAAGTAGCAACGCAAACAGTCGATATTATCAAGGATAAAGCTACATAGGCACTAACAAAAGCAACATAATTGTAGGAGAAGTTCCAAATGATCACTAGGAAGATTGAGGAAGCACACTGCAATTAGGTGACTTGGGACAAGTCACATGTCAGTGTTGGGGGCTTGTTGGCACCAAGATAAAGTGGAAAGAAGGACGATCATGGGAAGGAAATCCTGCAGAAAACTAAAGTGACAACTGGCAAAAGATCAACACGTGCGAATGCAAGAAAGAATGCTTAGAGGAAAGCGACAACTGGAGGAAGAACAACATGTGCATGGGAGAAAAACCTAGCATAAGAAGGGTTAGGGTTTTGGTAATATTCTGTAAGTGTATGAAGATCCCGAAATGTATAAATATAGATACGAAAGTATCATATAGGGGGGTGTGGTTATTGTTGTTGTTGTTGTTATTGTTGATTTTATGTTAGTTTTTATGAGGATTATGATTGACATTGAGTGATTATTCTGAGTATTGCTATCGGCGATACGCGAAGGGTCTTGAGTTGTATGAATTGAGTTTTGTAGTATTTTGAGCAAGAAAATATAGGAGGGAAGGTAGATCTGAGGATTAGACTGCATGATGTAGAGCCTGGTGTGATCTAGCTTGCCTCACATAGATCTTACCCACTTTTGCGGATAACTGTAAGCGCATGGCACAAGGAAATCAAGAAATTCCATAATAAAAGAGCCAAGAGCCAGATCTTTGTGGATTTAGATCGGGAGGGGTGAACCATGGTAATCTCTATGTAATGTGTTGAATGTCTGTATAGCTTTAACTTCTTTCAACAATAGATGATTATAGTTGATGAATAACCAAATTCATTATTAGAATCCGTTTATATTTTGAGTTATCTGCATGCAATTCCTAGGAACAAGTAGATAATAGTAACAGTTCACAAAACAAGGCCTTAATCAAGAAACCCTTTATCCCCTACTATGTCCTAGACTGTAAACACCTGAGTCTTACATTCAACCATCTATATCTATCTCGGGTGAGACTACGCAGTACCTTCTGGGCACTGTGTTTCCTTTTGGTTTACTAGGAGGGCCGATAGTTAGAGGCTTTGTTGGAACCCTGAATGACATGATCCCTGGGTCAATAACTCAGATAACCTGAGAAGGGAGTCTATAAAAGAAAACCAACAACCGTCGAGTGAGGGGGACGAAGGAGGTATATGACCCCCGCCGTAAGGGATAACATTATAGGTGGATTAGGTGCCCCCCATGGACCCTTGAAAACGATTGTTTGAGCTCCTTGCCCCCAAACCCATGGTTTGTAGGGAGGAGTAGGTGTGGATAGAGTTCATATCAAAGTTAAGCATCCCATATGAAAATGGAGGGCCCGTCGCACTTTGCGTTAATGAAGCAATCATCGTTGCCATATACAGAATCAAACTGTTGCCCGAAGTAAAGGTGGTTGAGACCATTGTGGTCCATATCGACAAAGGTGGGTTAGGAGGCAGAATGGCCCCAGTGGTGGCAGTCATTGAGGGAGTGTGAGGACTCCCTGACAAAGTAGCAACATTTCCTTCCATATCTTCTTGCAAGACTATCTGACGCTCATGATGTGTTACTCTTAGAGGGACAACTCTTATCAAAAGTGGCACCGACAAGACAGTAATCGGAGGGTTAAATGGCCAAGGAGATTCTTCTCCAAGGCCAGAAATGGTCAGTTCCTTCGGATTTGAGTTTTCTTCTCTTAGAACTGGCTCAGGCACAGTTTCTTGTAGCTTGGTCGACTCAAATGACCCTTGCTGGATAAGTCTTCACCATAACGGTGATAGTGGTGGCTCCAATGTAGCCGGTGGTAGGCCCTGAAGCCTTTGCGACCGACGAAGCTCCTAATCTTCCACTTTGTGAAAACATCAATGACAGAGTAAGTCTTTTAGTAACGTTTGAAAACAAGCACACACTAGAAAAGTTCCTATGATATAAACCAAGCAAACCACTATCTAGTTGGAAGAAAAGTTATGCCGACCAACACTAGATAAACTTACCAGTGCAAGTGCAACTCGAACATGGAAGCACCCTCCAGGTATACTCTGCAAAGCATGGCCCGACATCTACCCTAGGTACCATGGTATACCCCCAAAGTCACTTGTGTAAGTCTCTAGAATAAATACAACTAAGTTTCCATCTCACGAACAAACACTAGGTGGGTACAGTCGACAGTCAGATGGACCGTAATTAGCAGGGTAACAAGCCCAAAACCTGTCGAGGGTATCAAACGCAAGTGGTCTAGAATAAAACTGAGGACCTTGAATGGATTAGAGATCCATGAAGCTCCATAGGAAAATGCAACCGACAGTATCCCACAACAAGTCCTCAATACGCGTTCCCCACTATGCTTGGTCTGGATTTGGAGGGGTTATCTCCACTACCTTTCCACACGAGACCTCATGTCTAGCCCTTGTGTTAGAGGTGGGTCCCAGATAAATTTCATTTTTACTGGACGTTTTACACTCCCTAGATCTGACTCTAATGTTTTTTTATAAGCCTTGAAGAGTTTCCTCTCCAACCTAATTCAAGGCTCTAGCCTAGACTAGTTGATTGACCCTACAAACATAAAGTCTAGTTGATTTTAAATTAGCGTTAATTTTAAATGGCTCGTTTTAAGTCAAGGAAATGGAAGTGAAACTAGTGTTGTGTATGGGAGATGAATAAGGAGAAATAAACTAAACTGAAATAAAAAATACTTCTAGTTAACAATAAAGATTTGCAACTAACTCTTTAACCAACTTTTCATAACTACCTTTTTCTAAGATCTTTTAAGGGAAAACCTAAAATGATATTTTGCTCGACTACGAGATACTTAATGTTCTAAGCAATCAGTAAAGAACTTAAGAAAATAACTCTTTTTCCTAACAAGAAAAATAACTAACCCAACTACTTAACCAAAATAAGAAAAACAAAACTTTTTTCTTTTTTTCAAATGCTTCAAACAAGGAAACTTGAAAGAAATATTTTTTCCTTTTCTTTAAAGCAAACGAAAGGGGAAGAAGTGAAAAACAAGAAAAGACTGGAACTGACCTTTGGCCTACTGCGTATCACAGGGAGTCATTGAAGACACCAAACATGATGATCAAAATCTCAAAGACTTGCCTAAAACCCTTTCGAGGTAAACACAAGAAATATTTAAAAAGATAAGAAAACTAACGTTTAACTTAGGATACGACTGTAAAAACAGAGACACTAGACTCTATCAAGAAACCCTCAGAAGTGAAACTTCAACCAGCAAATAGGTTGATTGCCTCTTCTTAAAAACAAAATTCATGACACATGTACACCACTGATGCTTAAGTAGCCTCTGTATGTACGCAAGTTGTCTATAAAGCAGGGTGTGTATGTATGCATGAAGACCCACAGTAGGGTTCATACACCTCTATAACTTCTCAAAAAAAGAAAATAAACAGGTAGACTGACAGGGCAGGGAGAACTGGTATGGAACCAATAGGTGACGAGAATCCATTAAAGACTCAACAGACTCACAGAAACTCAAAAATTAATAAAACCAATCAAACACCCAAAAAATCCTCTAAAACTCTAGAGGCTTCCCCGGTATGGTCGCTAGTTCTGCTAGTGGGGAAAACCCCCCTATGGATACACCAGTGTTTACAATGTAGGAATATCACAACCATATAAAAGTATCCTACTTTTTTAACTACCCCAAACATATCCCAGACTCATACATGAAAGACAAAGTGAGAAGGATTAGGTAACTGTACCTTTTACTCCACGTCCAGTGTCGATCCTCTCATGCTTGATAGCTTCATTAACTGCAAGCCTCCTCCCAAGGTTCACCTGCATTCACAAACAGATAAAAAGGAAACTAAAAACATGCATATCATATATAAATCATGGGTTATATGTTAGAATAAAACATAAATCAAAATGCAAACATTTGACACATCATATTTCGGGATATGAAAACTATTTATTTTATTGATAATACAATGTTCACTTACAACAAGGTCAACTACTAGTCCATGGACTTGGTCTAGGCTCCTCTTCACTAAACTCCAAGTGCACCTCCATGTATCTTTCTCCTCTCAATCTCTCTCTAGGGAAATGGAATGGGTTTATGATGGAGGAAAAAGGGAAAATGGGGAATTCTGATGCAATTCTCACAAGATGGCTGCAATTTGTTGGGGCAAGGAGGGGATGTGAAATGGGTAGAGTTTCATAATTCTTATGCTTCGATTTGGAATGATACCCCAACACATCCTTTTATATGACAAAAGGATGGCTATTCGGTTGAGTGATGGGTAATAGGCAGTGGATCATTTGGGAAACTACCGAATAGCCCGTAATCTCAACGAATTCCTTGCAACTTCTTAATTTTTGCAACTTTTGTGAGTATACGTGGGCTATAGCGGTGCAAATATCATACATACGTGGGTTGTAGTGGTGTAGTAGGCATACATACACGAGTAGTAACGATGCAGGGCACATACATCTTCAAAAATAGTGTTTTTAAGAAGAGAATGTCAGTGATGGCTTGGAAAAAATAGCAAGCAAGAGGGCTAGATTCAAGGTATGCATATGTAGAGCAATTTAGGGTTGTAACAATGAGTTATACACCTTGGGGTCATGACTTAGGATTTCTATTCCTTGATAAATTTTGATTTTCACATTAACATATCCACGATCGCGCAGCAAACAAAACTTTGGTTTATTTTGAAATATGAATCCTATCCTTTCTAGTCATATCACAGTCTCATTGTCCTAGTACAAGAATGAAAATCATACCTTCAAACATTACTCCTTAGTCCTGCCATCACAGGCATGTATTCATTGCTTCAAGTGTTAAGTTTTTGTTCTTGGGTTTGGGCATTCATTTGACAAAGTGGTTTCGTTCTGTGTGTCCTCTAGTTTAACAACCACTCAATGTTCCAAATGGTCGCTATGGTAGTTTTCTGAAACCTTAGGTATCATATCTTTTGAATACACTAAGATCATCCTCTATTTTTTGTATTTTCAAACACAACCCACCCTTCACTAGTCCTGTTGTTTCTGTGTGACCATTACAATGGTGCTTGTGGTGAGGATCGAGCCCAATGGTTCACAGGATATCCTCTCACATGAATATTTCATGGATGACCTTGTGGCTTATGGCTGGGATGGGTTCATAAAACGATTTGAGGATTTCAACCTCAAAGTGGCTCCATCCTTTTCCCATATTTTTTATGGCACCATGGCTAAAATTAGAGATTTGTAGTTAGAAGTAACCGAGGGTTCAATTGTTGAGGCTATTGGATTTCCCCAAGAGGGACCTCGTTGGTTTAAAAACCTCAAGTTTGATGGCATGCCTTGGCATCTATTCACGGCTTCCAAGAAATTGTGTTACTGTGAAAAAGGTACACCAATTCTTCTATTTAAAGCATGATGGCATGGCTTGATCTTGATGCTTAAGTAATTTATTACCTGTGAGGGTAGATACAGTCTAGTATTCCTGTATCATGTTCATTTATTGATGGTATTTCTAGGTTTTAATTTGAATATGCCTTTTTATCTACTTAGGAGCCTGCAAAACCTAGCCAAGTTCTACTAGGGACAAAACCTAAATGCACAATCAAGCATGTTCCATCACGGTCTGATCTAAATTCTCGTGATTTCACATTTTTCTAAAGATGGGCATAGTTGGGAAAATTTCGTGTATAGAAATGGGTTTACCCTACCTGAAAATGTAACAGACTTACCTCTGCATTTCGATGAACCTCCCAGTCCCTGTCGATCAAAACCCTCTATGGAAAACCTACATGTCAATCTGCAAGAAAGCCCTACGTCTATAGCAGAAACCCTTGTTATTATCAAGAAGCCATCCAAAGTCAAGAAAATGAGATGCGATTTTATTCCCAAGAAATCTTTAGAAGAGGTTTTGGATGATCTAAAGGATAAAATTATTACTGTCCCTAATCCTAATCCAATTCAGGTTGATTCAAATGAAATTGATATAAAGAAACAGGGTAGGCAAAAGAAACAACAAATTCTAGACATGAATTTTTAAAATAAAAGACCTGGTCAACTTATTTCTTGAACATTAATAAATCGAAAGTGTGATATTGAGAAACCAATCGCTATGATTGAGGTCGATGATCGATTTTATGAGGATGACATCGATGACCGTATCCTTGGGAACGATATCGATGTTGATACACCACATTTCGATTTTGTATCGAATCTTCCCACATTCTTAAATAAACAAGAGGGTTTTTCAAGTATACAACATTATATGAAACAAATCATGGAATGGGTTAAAAAACCTACTACAGAGATAGCTCAGTCCTTGCCTAGTATAGAACCAGTTCATTGCAAAAATTGTTTCGATTAGATTGAAATATATTATCGGGATGTCCCCTACCTTTAGGAACAATTGAACCAAATGGTCACCCGGAACTGAGTGCTTGAGAGAGAGAACAACGAGCTCAGAGCTTGGGTTCAATCGAATGCACACAGGGCTAACAAGCGAATTAAGCATTCTGGGAATGTGGTGATTAAGAAATCGACAAACTTCAATACCATTATAAATTCAGACCTATCTAATGCCTCTCTGTCAAATTTATGAATTGGTAAATAGTTGTTTTGTTTTTTTTATTTGATTATGTTTGAGAAATAATAGGTAGATTTACTTTTCATTTTATTTTCATTTTGAGACTAGCTACAAAATCGAAAGATTCTGTAGCCAGTCTGTTTAAATTATTTGTTTGGATTATTATCTAAAATTTTGATTTTGTTTTATTATTTAAGGTAAACAACGGATTATTGTGCTATGCTAAAGGAAAAGAGTCATGGTATGAGCATTTATTAGACTAGTAATTTTCTATTTTGAAAAACAATGTTCATTAATATAAATATTTTTTATTAAAAGACTCCAACATGAGTATCTTGTGTTACTCTATTTTACCAAAAAACTTATTTTAAGACATTTGCCTCTAACTTGCATGATAGGAGGTAACAGATGAGAAAAATGTTCAATTAGCTATGTTTCCTAGTGATAGAGGCATGTTTTCCTGGACCATGGAATGGACATATATTTTTGAAACTATATGAGAAAGCAATTTGTTCTTTGGCTTTAGACCTGTGTAGACTGTGCAATGTTTTTTTACATTGTCTTCTCAAGTATTTTCTTGATATGAAATGTTATCTGTGTCGATTTTTCTTTCGTCTTTTCTTCACATAATATTTTATATCATGATTTTCTTCATGTTGTTCATTATCTTTTGGTCTAGTTTATATCTGTGCTTGATAATATATTTAAGTATTTTGAATTTATGTCATATTCTAGATAGTTGGTAACACCATTAACGAGGATTGAAATTTATTTCATCCTCATTTATTTGGATATCTCAACGTCACATGATATATAATTATTTATCTTTCTGTCGTCATAAACTCGCTCCATAATATGAAACACTTCCTTGAATTTCTTCAGAAAGTATTATGATTGTTTTTGTCATAGGTTTTCACTTGACACAAGACAAGAGGAGCTCACACAAACACAGAGAGACGATTTTAGTTTATTAATGTTGTTCAACTAGAGGTTAGTCAGTGTATTATCTATTTAATTTGTTTATATATGAACGGTCATTGATTACATTACTTAGATGTTAATTAGCTTTGTCTATTTTCATTATATCACTACAACCATATTCATTCATTGTTTATTAGTTTTTATATTTAGAGCATTAGAATAATTTTTGTTCATACTTAATCTTGTTTAGAAACATTATCTCAAACAACCACTTTCACAAGGTTTTATTCAAGCCTTGTAAATTGTATATAATCATTGTACATTAACACTCTTAGTTGAATGTTTGTAATTAATGTGTTGATTGTTAGAATTGTATCTTTAGTTAGTTTATTTCTTTAGTTGTTTTTAGGACCCTAGTTGCCTAAGGGAGCCATAAAACCCTCCATGTTAGATCATACCAAATAGCTTGGGTTAAATAGACAACCCTGGTCCGTATCTATCCTTCCCGTTGATGTTGTGTCATAAACGCCCATCAACACATAGTGTAGCGAACATATATCTATACATAATGTATTGTTTACCACAATGCAGTGAACACATACCTATACCTAACATAGGTAATCCCTACCCAACTATTAACATAGTCTTTTTGTTCTAAGGTTTGACTCTTAACATGACTCAACAATTGAGTGGTTCACAAAATGTTTATGGTGGATGACAGGTTCATTAATGGTGAGCATCTCCCGTACCTTCCAGTATTACACTTAGGCGAACATGCCCAATGCAGGCTCGCCATTTCCTCGACTTCACATGGTAGAGGTAAGGGTGTATACCAACCACTTTTACTCCTCTAGCGAGGACCTTGAGGTAATATTCGTTCATTGTTCTTGCCCCCTTTGGTCCTGTAACACAGTTTTTGTCTCTGCATTATAAGAGAACCAGTGCGTTTGGTGAGGTTCAACTCTGGTGAGTGATGGAAAGAAGCAATGTATATCTGAGGTTCTCTATGCACCAAGGTGGGTAAACAATTTTTGTTGTTTATGATATCTCTGAGAAGTATTTTTTGATGTATTATTTGTTTGATGCAAATGTAATTAGTTGGGAGCTCAAAGTAAAAGACCTCATGTTTTCCTTTCTCTGTTTGAGGGTTAAGATGCCTTGAGACTTAACGCTCGGGTTAGAGGGTTACTGTGTTTTGTCTTGGTTGGATGTCAGTCTTCAACACTAGTCGTTTGTGATTCCTTCCCAGTTAGACCATGGACCGAATCGTTATTAAAGTTAAAACCTCTATGTTTTCTTTTATTCGTCATTGTAATATTGTTATTCTTACCCTATGGAACTCGTCCAAAGATCCCAAGACTTTCTACGTTGATTGTTATTATTCATACTTGTCTGTTGTTAAAACTCTGTAGGAAATTTCATAATTTGCACTATGTATATATATATATATATATATATATATATATATATATATATATATATAT
>JASDQU010104663.1:0-54572 GCA_032191745.1 Picea mariana | reverse complement strand
TATATATATATAATTAATAGTACCTTGTTCATTCTAAACAACACACGTGTTTGTATCCTTTGGAGTGCAATAATTTACCTCTGCCGAGAAGAATCCTGGTTTGTTCTCGCAGCCACCTCAACAACATCCTTCACTTGATCTACAATTATGAATTTAAGCCATTTATGAAAAGCCTTGCCTATGTCGACCACTCTTCACTAGCAAACGATAGGGTATCCTTGTTTAATCAATTGTTGATTCAAAATTCATAGGGTTCGAACACGTTTTTGCACAGTTAGATTTTAACATACGGATTTGGTTCTTACTGTAAGTTTCAATGCACTAAGACTTTCAGATTTTACCATTCAGTAATGTTGTTTAGATTTTAATGATATAATGTGAATATACACAGGTCACATCTTATGCGACTATTATGAATATTAATTTAATACTTCCCTCATTGTGATCATTACCCAAATCGAGAATTCCACTGTGTGATTTCAAGGAAATAAATGGTAGTCTTTGTTTAAATGTTGACATTGCCACAGTCGACTCCTTCCATTTATTTGGTCCTCCATACAGGGTTTGGAGAATTATTAAAATATGTCCTTCTTGTTTGGTTAATCTATGCATGATCCATTTTGATGGTAACTGCTTACTGTCGGTTTCTCTATTTTATAATTGAAGTTCTATGCATGGATATTTGAAATTAATGATGAGCCCTTTTTTTTTTTTGTGAGGGTACCCATCAGTCAGTTTTGGGTCCACTCCTTGTCCTCCTAGATAATGGACAAATTGTCGCACAAGGAACTGTTAGGACCATACAATGTACCTTTTTGCTCACACTTTTTGCTACCTTTACACCCTTGTTTCACTCATAGTTAAACTCACATTATCACCTTACCCTATCTTTCCAAAGGTATACAATGTCTCTTCTCTTTACTATATGTTTAATCTGTTTTGCATATAATTTTACATTACTCTCGTACTTAACCATTGATTAGAAATGTATAAGTGCTGAAACAGTTTGAACTGCAGATTAGCATTGAGGCCTGTTGCTGAAACAGTTAAAGCACGCAAACCCTGTGGCTGAAACAGTCTGTGGACTACGATGCTGAAACAACAACTCACACAGAAGAAGCTGCTACACTCTCCGTGGTCAACGATGCTAAAACAACAACTCACACAGAAGAAGCTATTACACAGTCCGTGGTCTACGATGCTGAAACAACAACTCACACAGAAGAAGCTGTTACACCCTCCGTGGTCTACAACGCTGAAACAACAACACAAAACTGTTACATTGACCATAGTAGTCACACCTTGAGCTAGCATTAACCATCACTACTTCCTGAGACCAAGAACATAAATCGCGTGGCTGAAACAACCCACGATTTGCGATGATGAAACAACATACAACAATAGACAAATAAAGAAGCTGTTACTTCAGCCGCAACAACAACACCTCACTCAGCACTTGTAATAACATTCTGTTGCGGGAGACTAGGATATCCAATTCCAGTTTAGAAAGTCGAACTGACTAAGAATAGGACTCAGATGTACACCTGTAATTTGTTGATCAAATTGTATCGAAGAGATTCTCCTCTTTAAAGAAGAGGAAATCATCATTAGAGAGGATCTTCTGGTTTTTTTTTAGCGAAGGAAAGGATTTACAGAGAGGGACGTGTTTTACTTCAGATTGTAATATGATACAGTTGACAGATGAATAAAAGATTGTTCTGAGCATTTCTCTCTAGTTCCTTTCGTTTCAGGGGAATCTTGTGAGAAGGGAGGGCCCACCTTCGTCACAAGATTCACCCATTAGCTTTGTAGTGTGTTAGTGTTTTTTCTGTTCATGCCTTGATTAAATTCTGTTTTGTTGAAACACTACTTTATTGAACTCTGTTTTGCTGAAACACTACTTTACTGAACTCTGTCTTCTTGAAACTTTGCTTTATTGATTGTTACATTGTTTTCATATGATTCATGCTTGGGTAATTGTTAATCATTCTAGTTAGAAATCCTGTTTGGTGAATTTATAAAGGAGTGATAATCAGGGACAGGTGCTGAAGATTCCTGCTTGGGGATTAGGGTCCTGTTCTCTGTTAAGAGGTAGTTAGTCTTTAGTGTATGTCAACCATTTCAATTAGCAATGAGTTCATAGAAGTGTGATCATTAGAAACAGGTGCTGAAGATTCCTGCTTTGGGAATAGGGTCCTGTTCTCGGTTACAGATTGGTTGGTCTTTCCTTTTGCGGTGTCCTGAAATATTTATTTTCCAGTTTGTTATTTCGTTAATGTAATCCAGGATTCTTTGGACAATTATTTCTTTAAGCATTGAACTCTGCAATAGGTAGATTACTTTCCTATAATTCAAGTTAGAATTTCAGTTTGTTCAAGGCAAAGTGTGATTAATATGTTTTTACTACAACTCTAGGTTTCTTTTGAGATTGAGCATATACAGTGCGTGGTTACCTTTGAAATAAACAGACTTCCCTGGGTTGACAATTTATGTAGCACTTGATTGTTTAGTTAAATAAGCAATTATAGTGACCAACATTTTGGTGTCGTTGCTGGGGAAGGTAATTATAGATTTCAAAAGCACTTATGATTTTTCAGACACAAGGATTGCATGAGAGGATGCGGAGACCCCAAAGACACTGACCCTACAGGTGGCAGGGGTAGAGGAAGAGGAGGAAGAAATACTTATATTGACGAGATTATATCAAAGTCTGAATCTGCTACTCAACGACCAAACTCTCGGAAACCAAAATCCCAACCTTCATTTCAAGCAAACTTTGAGATGGGGAAAGAAGTTTGGAGTCTTGAGACAGTCGAGAAACCAACAGGAAACATTGAGGACAGAGCAAGCGCAACAGGGGAATAGACGAAAGAAAAGATGGATGAATACAATGAAGAATTGCATCATGAAGAACAGGCAAGTCCAGAACAGGAAAGTCCTGAAGGAGAGGTCAATGATGAAAACTCTTTATACACATTAGGATTTCCTATTGGTGATCTTCCTAGAGGGGTAGCCCCCATGAAGAACATTCCACTCTCAGCACTACCTAACTTTCATGGGTTATCTTCAGAAGATCTTGATGAATTCCTTTTTGAGTTTGATATATTATGCAGAAGTTATGATTACATTTCCAATGCTCAAAAATTGAAGTTATTTCCAGCAACATTGAAAGGAAATGCACTAAGATGGTTTATGAGTCTTGGAGGCCATGTAATCACAACATGGGACCAAATGAAATAGAAATTCCTGAATAAATACCAGGACTATTGCAGAACAAGAGAAAAAAGGGAGGAACTATTTAAGATGATGCAAAAAGAGGATGAAAATCTGGAGGACTTTGTAGAAAGGCTACAGTATAATCTACAAAGATCCAGTCACCCCAATGTAAGTAAAGATATTCTTAAAACTATATTATTGAAAGGAGTAAGGGATGACTGTCTAGATATGCTGAATATGCTTGGAAAAGGGGACATATCTAAGGAATCATACGATGAAATTATTAATCTATGTAAAATATGTTCAAGAGGAGCTTCAAGAAATAGATCAAATAGCAGGGACACCACATTTTCAAGAGTCCAAAAATCAGCTAGTGGGGGAGCAACAAGAGCCAAAATAGGTAATTTACTTGAAGGTTTAAAAACTAAAATGTTAAGCTCTTTTGCCTCACAAATTGACACCCTGCAGATTCAAAAGAAGCAAGCAGAAGCAGAAGCAACCCTGTCCATCTTTTGTTCTAAATGCAAAGACAAGCACTCATGAAGAGAATGTCCATTGGACAGAAAGCCAATCTGCACCATCTGTGAGAAAGATCATGAAACTCAACAATGCCCATCTTTACCAGGGATCAAGGCAACATTACAACCAACTGATGAAGAAGCTGAAGCTGTATATCTATTGACACAGAGAAGGCAATGGCAACCGCGGGGACAAGGTATGAATCCTAACATGCCATTTACATCTTCTAATCATTGGAATAACTATCCTTCTTTCAATCAAATGAGTTACCCTCCCTATAATCAAATGCAATATCTAAATCAAATGAATTAACCACCCATGCAAAAAACTAACCCACCCTTTGTTGATCCATCAATGTGAACTCCTTGGCCTCCACAACAACAACAACCATATCAGAACCAATGGAATCCAAATTGGAGAGGACAACAACCCCCCTTCCCAAATCAATTACCTCAATCACAATTTCTGCAACCACTCTCCTTACCATCAGGTACTCCACCAAAAAATCAAATGATGAGACCCCAGCTACTTGTACAACCTAACCCTAACCCCAATAATAAAGCTATGCAGTGCATTGATATTTATAACTAGCCTACATTTTCTCTTCTCCCTGTGCAATGCAATGATATTCATTTACGATCTGGGAGAATAGTAGAACCTATCATAGAAGATGTAACCTCTTTTGATAAAGAGGAAACAAAAGATCATGATGTACCTGAAGAAGTACAATCATCCTCTAACAATGCTGCTGAAATAACAAAACCACCATTTCCTGAGTGTTTAGCTTTGACTAAAACGCCTAAGCCACCGGCTTTCAATCTTCTAGGGGAATTACAAAATCTTTATGTCAAAATTCCTCTACTACAAGCAATCTGAGATGTATCAATTTATGCTAGGACTATGCGAGACATTTGTGTTAAGAAACCTGGTAGGAAAATTAAGGATCCCCTCACAGTCCATGTTATGGGTGACTTGTCTGCACTAATGTCAGGTAAAGTTCCCCCAGTTAAATATGGTTATCTTGGCCACCCTACTGTCTCAGTACAAATTGGAAAAACGATAATCCCTCGAGTCCTGGTAGACTTAGGAGCCACTATCAATATTATGACTCTGGAAACCTCACAACTGTTACAATTGCAAAATGAAATCAAAGACACCCCAACTATCCTAGAATTAGCTGAATGATCCACAATTAAACTGGAGGGAGTCATTGAAGACCTAACTATCTCAGTGGAATCCTAGAATTATCCAGCTGACTTTGTGGTATTGCAGCCTAAAACAAAGTTGGGGGGCCACCCTTTAATTTTGGGCAGGCCTTGGCTAGCTACAACATATGCTTTTATCAGTTGTAGATCAGGCTCAATGACAATTTCCAATGGTTATGAGACTAAACAGCTTAC
Organism: Picea mariana; assembly: GCA_032191745.1. Lineage (NCBI taxonomy): Eukaryota > Viridiplantae > Streptophyta > Pinopsida > Pinales > Pinaceae > Picea > Picea mariana. The sequence continues at coordinate 49,437 of JASDQU010104663.1, read as the reverse complement.
CCTCTACCCTCACGCTACACCCCTAATTAATAATGATAATTATGTATGGGTAGACTTTGATGATCAACTTACTCAACCCATCTTGACTATCTAACAAGCTCTAAGCCTTAAAGACGCCACTGAGGATGAAGTAATTAATAATTTTATTTGTGAACCCTCCGCCGTGACTCCAGAGACTCACAACCAGTTAGCTTCACTTTTGGAGTCAGATAATCAGGAAAACCTTGAATTTGAAAACCCACCTCAAACATCTGCCACCATCTCTTCTAAAAGCATACTAGTAGAAATTGAATCTGGCAAAACACTGAACATAAACCCCAATCTGACAGATGCTGAAACACAACAATTAATGAAGTTACTTCTTGAACATAAAGAAGCATTCACTTGGGACTATACAGATATGAAAGGAATCTCTCCTTAAATATGTAATCATCGTATATATATCAAGGAATATTGTTGACCGATCTGCCAATCTCAACGACGAATGAACCCTAATTTAAGAGAAATCCTTAAAGAAGAACTTCAAAAATTGCTCAATGCAGGGTTTATATATCCTATATCAGATAGTGAATGGGTTTCCCCATTGGTAATAGTTCCTAAGAAAAACGGAAAATGGAGAGTATGTGTGGACTACAGATCCTTAAATAAAGCAACTCAAAAATATCACTTTCCATTACCATTCATTGATCAGGTGTTAGAGAGTTTGTCAGGGAAGAAATTTTTCTCCTTTTTAGATGGTCTCAGTGGGTATAATCAGATCAAAATTGCACCTCAAGATCAAGATAAAACCACTTTTACTAGCCCTTGGGGAACTTTTTCTTACAGAGTTCTCCCATTTGGACTATGTAATGCACCAACAACCTTTCAAAGAGAAGTTATAGGAATCTTTTCTGATATGCTTAATGACTCTATGGAAATTTTTATGGATGACTTTACTCCTTATGGTGTTTCTTTTCAGGAAGCACTACAAAACCTTGATAAAGTACTTAAATGATGTATACAAGCCCACCTCTCCTTAAGTACAGAAAAATATCATATGATGATGAGTGAAGGAATAGTGCACGGAAATTTTATTTCATCTCAAGGGATTCAGGTGAACCCATCCAAGATACAAGTCATTAAGGATCTTCCTACTCCCAAAACCCAAACAGAGGTATGAAGTTTTCTAGGACATGCTGGATACTACAAAATATTTATCAATTTTTTTTCCAAAATAGCTTCTCCTCTGTTTGTGTTACTGATGAAAAATGTTGAATTCAAATGGACTAATTCTTGCCGGAAAGAATTTAATACACTTAAACATCAGTTATATACAACTCCTATTCTTAGAGGACCTAATTGGACACTTCCCTTTCATATATCCTCTGATGCTTATGATACTGCTATAGGACCAGTCTTGGGACAAGAAGAAAATCATCTCCCTTATGCTATTTATTTCATTAGCAAGAATATGACTCTTGCTTAACTCAATTATACAGTTACCGAAAAGGAATTCTTAGCAGTTATCTATGCTATTAATAAATTTAGAAATTACATCACTGGCTACTCTACTCTTGTCCATACTGATCACTTAGCTATCAAATATCTAATGAACAAACCTATCACAAATGCTAGAGTCACCACATGGTTACTATTATTGCAAGAATTTGACATTACAATTGTAGATAGACCAGAAAAAGAAAATGTAGTTGTTGATTTCCTTTCTCGGTTAACACCTGATGATGATACCCCAGTAGATGATTCATTTCGTGATGAATATCTATTTGCAGTATCTTCTCACTCACCTTGGTATGCAGACATTGCTAACTACTTGGTTGTAAGGAAATTACCACCACACCTATCCCACCAAGAGAAAAGAAGAATCATTCAACAAAGTTCTCAGTATAGCTGGATAGGTGGGTGTCTTTTCCATACAGGACCTGATCAAGAAGTGTGAAGGTGCATTAGAGAAGATGAGGTTTATGACCTACTAAAATCTTGTCATGATGGCCCTTTTGGAGGGCATTCTATTGATAAGAGAACAACACATAAAATTCTCAGGATGGGGTATTATTGGCCCTCACTTTTTAAAGATGCAAAGAAATATGTCTGGGCCTGTGATAGCTTCCAAAGAATGGGCCAACCTAATCATAGAGATGAAATGCCATTAAACCTCCAAATAGTACTTGAACCATTTGAAAGATGGGCCTTAGACTTTGTAGGACCCATTAACCCCCCATCCAATCAAAAAGTTTACATAGTGGTCTGCATAGACTATATGACCAAATGGGTGGAAGCTAAAGCACTCCATAGAACGACCGAAGAAGAAGTTATAGATTTCTTATTTGAAGACATCTTCATCAGATTTGGAGTGCCAAGAGAATTAGTTACAGATGGAGGACCCCCTTTCACTTCTCATGGTTTTGAAGCCACCCTTTAAAAATATCATATTCAACACAGAATGACTACAACATACCACCCCCAAGCCAATGGACAGGTGGAAAGAAAAAATAAAGTAATAGAAGCCATTCTCACAAAAACAGTGAAGGAAAATAGAAAGGATTGGTCTCACAGACTCCCTGAAGCATTATGGGCCTACAGAACTACCTGGAGAAATACTACAGGATTCTCTCCCTATGAATTACTTTATGGAAAGAGTGTTGTCTTTCTTGTGGAATTTGAAATCAAAACCTTAAGGACTGCTTCAGCTGTCAACCTTAATTTGACCGATGCACAGACAACTAGGTTGCAGCAGCTTAATGAATTGGATGAAAAAAGACTAGATGCCATTCATCAGACAACTATGATTCAACAACAAAGATCAAAATGGCATGACAAAACTATCAAGCATAAGCAATTCCAAAAAGGAAATTGGGCCCTACTGTATGACTCTCGGTTTAAAGAATTTCAAAGGAAACTACGTACAAGATGGCTTGGACCCTACGAAGTAGACACTGTTTTCCCCAATGGAACAATAAGGCTCCTCACAATCGATGACTCTAAAACACCGTTACTTTTAAATGGTCATCGGCTCCGTCTGTACCAACGCCCTATTTCCAAAGAAGATTTTAAGGCTACATGTCTGGCAGATTCTCATTACCTCTTTTTAGAGGGGGCTCCTACCCCTCATTGCAATTAATTATTTTAATTTGATTTCTTTAGTATTAGATTAGATTTCGTATACTAATAATCCCTGTCAAGAAATACCATGTTACAATTGATTTTTGCAGATTCTCGATCAAAGAAAAGGCCTACTAAGGAAGGATGATCTTACTTCAAGAAGAGAAAAACTCCCCTATTGCTGAGACACCACTGTTCAACAACCCTTCGCCATTTTCCCATTGTTGAAACACCACTCTTCAACAACCCTTCGCCATTTTCCTATTGTTGAAACACCATTGTCAACAACTTTTCACCATTTTTCCCATTGCTGAAACACCATTGTTCAACAACCTTTCACCATTTTCCCCATTGCTGAAACACCACTGTCAGCAACCTTTCGCCATTTTCCCATTGCCAAAACACTACTGTTCAACAATTCTTCACATTTTCCCATTGACGAAAAAACTCCATTCAACAATTGTTTCTCCCTTCTTTCTATGGTTGAAACACCACTTCCTCAGCATTATTCTGCAACATCACTCTTCAGCAAACATTTCTCTATTCTTCCTATGGCTGAAAACACCAACTTTTCAGCATTCTCTGTCAATAATCTTTTGCGCTCTCATACTACATTTTGTCCTTCCAGTCAACAAATCCTTGATACAATTCATCTAACAAATCAAAAGTCTCCGCCATGGGCACTGCAGAAATATTATGGACAAACATTATATTTTGTTTGAGGTACGAATCAAAAGGTAAAGGCGAGGTATGTAAATTTTATGTAAATACAATTAAGCTATAGTTAATGAGAAGATTCCAACTCATTACTACCACTCATGTAAAATAATTATTAGCCGCACTTGAAGGGGGGGGAGGAAATATCGAACTTTTATACCATCATTTCACACGTATCAAACCACCTTCATTCCTTTTTACCATCCTTTCGTTTGTTTCACCACCATTTGCATGCCTTCACCTGAAAAACTCACTTTGCACAGAAGTTGTTACTCGACTCTTTGACGGTGTATTTTACTGAGCTATTAGCTATGGGAGGCCCTGTTATACGGTACGAACCCACCATGACAGCCATGTTAGAACTATATCTAGAAGCCTATCAAATTTTTCTACAGGCAGGATGGCTCGGTTATTTTCAGAGACTCCAGGGGTTTGATCAACAACAGGTTCTGCAATTTGCTCGAAATCTCTAGGAAGATAATTCCATTGTTCAAGGGGTTCGGATTTCAATTACAGAAGAAGATATAGTGCAAGTTTTGGGTCTCCCCACCAATGGCCTTTGCTTGTTCAGCCGCAAACATATCATCCTTAATGTACAGCAGGATTTCCTCTTGCCAGGATTGTACAGCAGGATTTCCTCTTGGCAGGATTTCCTCTTGTCGGGGTGTCTGACTTAGCTCGTTGTCGGCTCCATGGCCGGAAGTTGCAAATTTTGTCAAGCACTACCTCACCTGTGAAGGCCGATACCAGGTAGTCTACCAGCATGATTTTGTCCTGTTGTCTCATTTAAGACATGCTAGATTGGTGAACATTCCTTATTATTTGCTCGGATGTCTTAAAAATATGTTGCACTACTGTAAAAAGGATAAAGATCTCGCCCTTTCACTCACCCATCACCGTCTCGTTCAACTACTTATCCAAAAGGGTTTTGCCCAACAAAACCCTCCACTAAACAACCCACCCATAAAACCCCAAGAAGCTGTTGAAATTCCTGAAAATCTTCAGGAATAGAAACCACAAAACTCTCCAATTGACCCCCCTACCATACCAAGCCCGCCCCACATTTTACCAGAATCATCCACTCCTACCCTTCATATTCTTAGCGATGATTCTGAACCACACAATTCTCCCTATCCCATCATTGAGGAAAATCCCCTATGCAAACGAAAGAAAATTCCTTTCTCCCCGCCCTTTTTACAAAGAAAATGAACAAGGGAGTCAACAAGGGAAACCACTACTGCCACTGCCCTAAACCCCCAACCCATCCGACTAATACCCCGTACACCTCCAACCTCCCAGATCTTGGAATCTTTACCTATTCCACCCACAGGCACTGAAACACAAGAACCAGATGCCCAGTGTGTTGCGACATCATCCGTGGCAAATCAAGTAGCTGAAACACAAGAACCGACTACTCATTTAGTAGCTGAAACACAAGAACCAGCTACGCATTTGTTAGCTGAACCACAAGAACCAACTACCCATTCAATAGTTGAAACACAAAAACCAGCTATAGCTGTCACACAAGAACCAGCTACAGCTAAAACACAAGAACCAACTGCTGATATTGATACTAAGATACAGGAATCAGAGGCCTAGGGTGCTGCAACATTACTTTCTTTACATCAAGAAGCTGAAACACAAAAACCAGCTACCGATCCTGTAGCTACTCCACAAGAACCAGCTAGTGCGGCTGTGACTGCTACACAACAACCAGTCACCCCTCAACCAAAACCAACAATGGCCTCTGTCTTATAAGAAAATGAGTTCCTAAAGTCTGAATTGGAAGCCTACAAGCAAGATCTAGTCACGATAAAGGAAGCCTACAAGAAGGAACTTAAATTGTACACCCTAGCTCACATAGCAACAGAGGAAAATACAACAGAGAAATCATGTCAAGAGTATATGTGCAGTCAATTTGGGGACATCTATTATCAAGAAGGCTACAAAGTCACTCAAATTCCAATGCCAGGAGCTTCCCCTGCACTTGCAACTTTTGCAGTCAAAGAAGAAAACCCTGCTGTTACACAAGAACTAGCAGGACTTGCCAAAAGTAAAAATAAACCCTGGACTACAACAATTGTCAAATATGAAGCCCTCGTTTTTGTTAATAAAGATGTACAAACATTGCCTATTGATGAATCTACCTCTCCTAACTAGATCAATACCCACACCCTTGTGAAACAAGCCACGCAGACCCTACCTCAGCATATCACCTACGATGCTGAAACTCAAACTCAACCATGGGTTGAGCAGGAAATAATTGAAAAATGGAAGAAAGAGTATGCTGTTACACAAGCCAAAAGCCTGCAGGAACACAGACTAATCTGGCTAAACCATATCTATTCAAACTGGGAAGTAGTGGAGCAGACACACCAGGAATCCCATGCCCTTAAGACACAGAATAAAGAGCTGAAAGCTAAATTGCTCCTGATATTTGACTTGGCACAAAAGCTATTGGCTACAAGGAAACCATCATGCAATTACTCTCTATTCCTCATGGAACGAATTACATGGTTTCATATCAAATCAATCAAAGAAGGCAGACCCCACGCAGTGTTAAATCCAACAAATTTTGTCAAAACCTTTGCAGAAGTCTCTGCTATGGATCAGCACCTCCTCTGTAAGGCATATTTTCATAATGAGGCCATCCTGAGAACCGACAGCTTAACCTTAACCCTCTTGTCGGTGACATCCAGATTCAGGCACTCACCTCCTTCCTCAACAATTAGATTATATGGTAGGATGACTTCCTAGCTGCCAAGCATAACGAGGATAACCGCCTTCTCTAGATAAGGCCAGAACCAAAAAATGCAGCCACCTTTGTTACAGAGTATTATCAGTTTTTAAAGAAACTAGGGATGACTCAACACATTCAACAATTACAAACATCAGTGTTTCATGAGTGTCAACATTTCATTAAATCCACAAAGATTGCTTCCCTACAGGCAAATAACATGTTTTGGCAACAATCTACTGGGAAAAGACAAGAACACAATCTCTTCAGCCCCACTAATCTTGAGATAACAATCTCCAGAGTACCTAGCTACATCAAGTGTGTTCAACAATGTGCTGAAAGCTGGATACGGTACCGGTTTCATTTTCCTATCCTCTGGTTGCCAGCAGAGAAATATCAAGTCCATTATAAGTTTCCCAAGAAGCCCGAAACAAAAGCTTGGCAAAGGTTACAACACGTTCAAGGGTTCAGAGCTCCAACAGACATCACCTTCCACAGCTACTTCTTGAGTAACTTGCACGCTTAGAGTCGGTATTCAGATTCTGATTGAGAGTGAAGTTGCCTGAGGAAATGCAACATGTTAAGTTGGGGAGGATGTTAGACCATACAATGTACCTTTTTGCTCACACTTTTTTCTACCTTTACACCCTTGTTTCAATCACAATTAAACTCACATTATCACCTTACCCTATCTTTCCAAAGGTATACAACGTCTCTTCTCTTTACTATATGTTTAATCTATTTTGCATATAATTTTACATTACTCTCATACTTAACCACTGATTAGAAATGTATAAGTGTTGAAACAGTTCAAACTTCAGATTAGCATTGAGTCCTGTTGCTGAAACAGTTAAAGCACGCAAACCCTGTGGCTGAAACAATCTGTGGACTATGATGATGAAACAACAACTCACACAGAAGAAGCTGCTACACTCTCCATGGTCAATGATGCTAAAACAACAACTCACACAGAAGAAGCTGTTACACAGTCCGTGGTCTACGATGCTGAAACAACAAATCACACAGAAGAAGTTGTTACACCTTCTGTGGTCTACGACGCTGAAACAACACAAAACTGTTACATTGATCACAACAGTCGCACCTTGAGCTAGCATTAACCATCACTGTTTCCTGAGACCAAGAACGTAAATCCTGTGGCTGAAACAACCTGTGATTTGTGATGCTGAAACATCATACAACAACAGACAAATAAATAAGTTGTTACTTTAGCCGTAACAGCAACACCTCACTCAGCACTTGTAATAGCATTCTGTTGCGGGAGACTAGGATATCCTATTCCAGTTTAGAAAGTCGATCTGACTAAGAATAGGACTCAGATGTACACCTGTAATTTGTTTATCAAATTGTATCGAAGGGATTCTCCTCTTTAAATAAGAGGAAATCATCATTAGAGAGGATCTTCTATTTTTTTTTAGCGAAGGAAAGGATTTACAGAGAGGGACGTGTTTTACTTCAGATTGTAATATGATACAGTTGATAGATGAATAAAAGACTTTTCTGAGCATTTCTCTCTAGTTCCTTTCGTTTCAGGGGAATCTTGTGAGAAGGGAGGGCCCACCTTCGTCACAAGATTCACCCATTAGCTTTGTAGTGTGTTAGTGTTATTTCTGTTCATGCCTTGATTAAATTTTGTTTTGCTGAAACACTACTTTATTGAACTCTGTTTTGCTAAAACACTACTTTACTGAACTCTGTCTTCTTGAAACTCTGCTTTACTGATTGTTAAAATGTTTTCATATGATTCATGCTTGGGTAATTGTTAATCATTCTAGTTAGCAATCCTGTTTGGTGAATTTATAAAGGAGTGATAATCAGGGACAGGTGCTGAAGATTCCTTCTTGGGGATTAGGGTCCTGTTCTCTGTTAAGAGGTAGTTAGTCTTTAGTGTATGTCAACCATTTCAATTAGCAATGAGTTCATAGAAGTGTGATCATCGGAAATAGGTGCTTAATATTCCTGCTTTGGGAATAGGGTCCTATTCTCGGTTACATATTGGTTGGTCTTTCCTTTTGCAGTGTCCTGAAAGATTTCTTTTCCAGTTTTTTATTTCCTTAATGTAATCCAGGATTCTTTGGACAATTATTTCATTAAGCATTGAACTCTGCAATAGGTAGATTACTTTCCTGTAATTCAAGTTAGAATTTCAGTTTGTTCAAGGCAAAGTGTGATTAATATGTTTTTACTACAACTCTAGGTTGCTTTTGAGATTTAGCATATAGAGTGCGTGGTTACCTTTGAAATAAACAGACTTCCTGTTGACGGGCGAAATTGACCGTCCATCAACTGAGAGAGTGGAACCGGTCCGGGGTTGTCTAAATAACACAAGCCATTTGGAATGAACCACCCTGACGAGTTTAACGGCTCCGTTGGCCGCTCTAAGATCCTAAGAAAACCAAAGAGAAAACTAATCTAAACTAACTAATCTATCTAAAACGAATAAAACAAACTAAAACAAACTAAAACTAATAAATCAAATTAACTAAAAACAAACTAATACACTAATATAACAAACTACTAAATTAAACTAAAACTAAATATAAACTACTCTAACTATTATATACAATCTACTAATTGCACTAACTCTAATAATTAGTTGTCTAATTACTAATTAAATTACAACTTATTCACAAATATCCAATATCTACAAGTAGCAGATTTGAATAAAACCTGTAAAACTCATTTGACTCTTGCCCTAAGACACCTAGAGATATATTTTTGATTTTATGATTTTATAAAACTTACTGAAATTAAATGATCTAATATATTTATTGAAATTAAACAATCTAATATAAATCTAACTAAACTTATATCTAAACTAAACTACTAATAAGAAGAGTAAACAAACAAGTGACTAACTTACCTGGAAACGCTCCTAATTTGTCCTGTGTATGATGACTTTGAAGCTGGTCGGAGGAAGTAAACTCGCACCGGTTAGTCCAAAAGCTTCTCGTAAACGATAGGCTATGCTACTCTTTGAGTTATTTTACAGGACAAACAAGACATAAAAAATCATAACAATTATATGATTTATAAATCTCTGCAATAAGGTAAACCTGTTATGCAAAAACTTATATTTTATAATTCAACTCATGCAGAAGAGAAATCTGTCGTTCACAAACTGAACTAAGCAATTGCTATGTTTTTTAAATGCTTGGAAGAAATCAGATATGAATTACAGTGATTAAATTATATCATTTTCAAAAGATCAAGATAGCTAAAGTAGTCATTAACCCATTACAAATTGATATACACAACATGAAACAAAATATTGATATGATGAGAAGCTAAAGCTGTAACAAAACACCAAATTCTGCCTCAGTCTATATTAAAACTCCATATCCTTGTTCTCCCCTGAATGAGGATGATATTATTACAAAATAATAGGTATTTTATAAGTCTTTCCACAGGGTAAAACCTCCCTGTGGATAATATCAAACTGTTTTACATAATCTGGGAAAATATCCCCAAAATCAACTAAACTAGGAAATCAAAATGCAAGTAAAATATTTGAAATATCCCCTAACTGCTCATCATATCCACTGCAATTTCGAATTCATTTGCAATAGACCAAAAATATCAACTTAGAAAGATATTTTATTAGCAAAACAATAAAAATCTGATCTTACAGACTTAGCTACAGAATCATCTGATTCTGTAGCTAGTCTAAAATAACATACAGGATCAGAATCAAAATCAAATCAAATCTTTTGAAAGAACCAAATCCCATTATCTTCCAATGATCATTTAAAACGAATTACTCAAGATTCAAATGATTTCATCATTCAATATTAAACATGATCTAAAGTGATCCAAACGAAAACAAGGTCAGAATACTCTGTTTCTCTGTTACCATAAAATCGGGTCAAACAGTGACAAGACTGTTTCAATATCCAAATGGAATCGATAGCAAATCATATCGTATGGGATACGATCTAATCCAACACAACCATCATCTTCTCGCTATAACTATAATGATGTAGCAAAAGATTCAAGTCGTTCAATCGAATGTAAGATAGATAGACTGTTTCGATTATGTGCAAATGAAATCATACTTAACAGTATCAACCCAATCAAATTCGTGATTGATCCTTGCACAGTCAAAAATAGAATCAACAGAGGTTATAGTTATAAACTGGGCAAACAATCAAAACAAATCACGAATGAGTTTAATATAGAAACAAACCCTGAACCTGGATATAGTCAATTTCGCTCTTCAAATCAAATTCAAACAGTATATTCATTGCAATATGAATCCAACTGATACATAATCGAATAAACCAATGCGAATTAACCGGTTGGATATAAATGTTACGAATCATATCTATTCACGATTTGGGTGAATTTGTACAACATTACATTGAGAATAATCCGAACTGTATTCCTATCGGTCAAAATCATATGAGACATGAAACCGTAACCATTAACCATATCAAAATTGTTACAATTCATAATGTATACATCATAACCAAATCGAATGTGATTGCGTTTAAAATTGAAGTATGAGAAACAGATTGTGTCTAGAATAGATACAAACGACTTCACTTGACAGTAGAGCATTCCTTTTAGCTAAATTAAAGCAATCAAATCCACAACAAGATCAATCAAATCCATGAAAATCCAATCGAAGATAAACTGGGAAAACAAACTTCCATTAATCAAAGCACAGCTATGCATACAATGTGACAGAGCAAATCAATGCTGTGGACAGAGCTATCCAAAACCGAATTCAAATTCGTTATATAAACAAGGATTATTTACAAAAAACGATTGATATCGAACATACCTGTGTGACAACGAGGCTACTTGATGGGTGAGAGGGAGTTCTGAAGAACAGATCTGAAGGAATGCATACAGACTCAAAATGCATGTTCTAGCCACTGATAAATTGACCTAGAAAACGAGAGCTAGATCTCTATAGTAGCTCACTTTCTGAAGAAACCGCTCATGGTGAAGGTAAAGGGGCTAAAAACGGTTCTGGTTTTTCAACGGTTTGAGCTAATTCAAATCCGTTTGCCCAGAATCGCTCACGCAAAAACATGACTCTGGGAGCAATTACGGGGTAGTCTTCTCTGGAAAAATGAAACCAACACCAACTCTGAACACCATGGGGGTTAATTCACCCTTCGGGAGCCAGGAGATAACACATAGTGAGCTGGGCTAAGGGACAAGGGTTTGAACAGAGTGGGCTCAAAGATTTTCCCAAAAATCAACAGAGGTAACCCTGTAAGGAGGTAGGCATTATTGCAAAGTGTGCGAGGGTGGTAGAACTTACTTCTGCCATGCATAAGAGTTATTATGAAAGTACAACCGCTAGTTTCATAGCTCTTCACTCCATTATAATAATCCGACCATTAAGCCATGTGTACAACCAATAAATGCAATGTGCATACCAATACGCGCCAGCACTATGCCATAATGTTCAAAACATTCGATGTATAGATCAAAACATGCGCCAATGTATTAATTCAAAAGTTTTAATCAAAGTGCCAACAAAATTCATAATAGTTAACAAGCCAAAAGTTATAAAAAGATTAACATAAGGATTATATCATATATATAAAAACTAAATAAATCATAACCCCCATGTAGAATAAAAGATGAGGCAAGTCATAAAAAGTATAAACCCAAATGCTCAATGCCTTATAAACTCAACAAAATCAAGTTTTGCAATCAATACAAGAATGTCCAATGAGCATAGTTCAAAAGTCCTTTCAGCCACATAATGATAGATAAAGGATAAGCGCGGTAGGCATATCGATAAAAAGATTATGTCAGTTTAGAAAGCGATCGAAATGTGACCTCGAAAGGAGAAATTTTCATGCTTACAGTCGTGAAAACTTAATGAAGACAAATGTGTAAATGTCGCAAGAATGAAAATGTCGTTTATTGAAAATTGCGACGACAATTTGAAGTTCGGAAGACATAGGTGTAGGCAGCTTATAGAACAATAGAAAAAATTGAATTGGCTGCCAACACTTCCCTGGGTTGACAATTTATGTAGCACTTGATTGTTTAGTTAAATAAGCAATTATAGTGACCGACAGGAACAAGAGGCGATCTGGACCTTCGTTGGGACCCAAGATAAGTATTTTCCTTGACTTATTCTTATTGTTTGATCTCCATAGAATTAAAATACTAGCACAGTTCACTAAACCCCCATTTTACTTCCTTTATAGGTTGCATAAGTTGGTGTAAATAGATGAAGGAAGCATCTTGCCTCAAAAGGTATTCAAGTTCTAATCTATGCGTGCATTACTTAGGTTACATACATATTATGTGTATACTTCTTAGAACTATGTTTACAATACAAGAGGTTGTGGAGTCTTTGGTCTATGGTACTCCAACAGTAATATTTGAAGAATGATCGATTGATTACAAAGGTTTCTTTTGTAAGATACTTTAAATTCATCACTATATTTCTGTGGTAAAAAGAATGTATTCGGACTGTTATTCGTTCTATCTATTCTTTGTAGTATTTGTGTATGTAAAGATTTAAATGGAAATTCAATATATATACACTTCCAATGGCCAATCTGGACATAGAAATAGTTCTCTATGTATGCGCATATATATATAAACATAAATATTTATGTACAACCACCACATTCAAATACACAATATTTCTAGCATCATTTAACTATGACCAGCCATAGTAAAATAGGGTCATACAGTCCCTTAAGAATTGATTTTACTTATGCATACAAAGTGAACATATTCCTAACAAATAATAACCATAATATAACATTAACAAAGGAACACAAGATGAGATACATATCTGAAACCTGATGTTGGAATACAAATGAAACAACCATGTTCCACCCAACCATAGAACAGAACATCCAATTTCACTTGTCCTGCTCACCCTCTAACGTGACCATGACTCCATAAGGGAAAATTGAATGATCCTCCTTAGCTATAGTTACCATCAATAGATCAGAAAATCCTTTGCCTCACACTAAGAGTGCTCATAATAGAAAATAGTTTCTTTTCCCCCAACATACTAAGCAGAGTCATGCCTCCTCCATATGTTGTTAAATATGCATCCTTGTGCCTAGGTCTTTCCTTCCCTCCTTGGGGAAATCCACAACTTTACAAATCCCTCATTTTTAGGGGTTGCTAGTGGTCAAATTCCACATCTGCCACTTGTAAAAATCATCCTTGAGGTAACTCAAACCTATTCCCCACTCATGGAGTCATGGTCAGCTATTTTTAACCTGGTTGTTCCATTTGTATTCCAACATTTAATTGATTAAAAGTTTGTATTACACATGTGTCAAATAAAAGAGGATAGTTGGGCAAGTCAAATATTTTCCCAACAGTCATCAAATAATTAATTAAAAAAATCAAAATTCCAAATTCATATTTTCCATAAATGGAAAATAATTTCCAAATCTGAATTTTCCAAAAATGGAAATTTAATTCAAAGTTCACTTAGAATTTAATATTCTAAAATTTGAGGATATTACAGAAAGCGAGAATGCATTCCTTTGAGGCATGCAGGTCCCAAGGTACTATTGTGTTTATAATTCTAATCCTTAGATAATGTGTTGAAGTCGACAAGAAAAGACTCGTCAAAGGAGGGTACTTGATGTATCCCCTATCATTGACATGAAACTATCATAGGAATGAGATGATGGATTATATGAATATAGACTGACACATGAATGGAAATTGGTAATAATTTATATGGTTGGTATGAAATGGAAATATTTTCTTGAAAATTATGAGGCATGACACAATATTTGGTTGCTTTGACTCATTTGATAAATGAACCAAAACATAGCGCGATAATAGTTGGGGTACTCTTCAGGTGAGATGAATGAGTAAAAAGACTCATGGGATTTGCGTGACTTAGGGGTAAGTGAATTAAATAAATGTAAGGTGAGATGAAAATAGGTTCCATGTTCAAGGGAGGCAACAACAACTACCTTAAAAGTTTCAAGAGACTTGACCCACATCCTTCAATTTCCCCCCATCCAGATAGATGAGTACCTATGTCTTGTTTAACAAGATCGAGGAGGATAACAAGTGCTCAGTATAACTCACCTTCGGTAAGTTCCTCTTGCTATGTTTAATGAACTAGAAGAAGTAAGGGTTCGTCCCTCTATGGGACCTTTAACGTATGGTTTTATGAGTCCAGAGAAGGAAAACACGGTGGTTTTTTATGTTTAGGGAGTTTGAAAATGACTTAAAGAAAACTTTATGGATAATCTTCTTCGTAATTTTAGTCTCCAAGGCCCAAAAAAAACATAAAATAATGTGAAGGAGAACTCTTCTAACCAAATTGGTTAGAGTATTCATTTTTTGTAGTTAGTTTGTTGGGACCGAAAAAGGGTTAAACTATCGCCCAACAGACAACTCTTTGTGATTTTATCAAGCTCAAATATTGATGAAGAATGATTGAACAGATTACAAGCTCACCAAAAGTATCACCTCCTCTGTTCATGTATTAAAAATACATTATGGGAAAAAAAATTATTAGCAATTCCTTAAAAACCAACGGAAATTGTGGAAGAAACCAAATAAAACACAATTTTTAATGTGAAAAAGGTTTAAATAAAACTAGTTTGCAAGTGGTTAAAAGTCATTTGGGTGAAAAAATCTAGTTTTTTTCACTTTTCATTTTCACCTACCTCTTTCACTTCGATTTTTTTCAATTGGAGCAGTTTTTTCTCACGTTGATTGCGGGAGCTTTGGACCATCATTCTTAATTTCATCTAGACTAGGTTGGTAGTTTGATTCTCTTCTTTCATTTTCATGTTTTTATTATCATTTTCATGCATGTTTCAGTTGTTTTGGGCCCTTTGAGAACCTCCATAGTGCCCTACTAGGGTGGCGCTCCTCTAAGTTATCGGGGGGGCACCATCCCAGATATTGGCACCATGGTGCTCTTTAATAGGGCACATTGACACTCTGAAATGGATTGTAGTGGGGCACCAGGAACAAAACATATTATTTTTTTGCATATTTTAATTGATTAGGAAAGCATTTTTTGACTTGGGGTTTGGACTAATGATATTTAATGATGTTTTACAGGGACTTTGATAGCCAAGATGCTTGAGTGGAAGGAAATAGAGAACGAAAATGATGATTTGGCTCAATTGCATGACCCTCAAGCAAGGGCAATGCTCTAAAATTGAGGTTTATTTAAATTTGTCAAGATACAAAACATGCAGAAAGAGACACTTCTCCTTGATCATCTGATTAGGTTATGGGATGTTGATGAGCAAGATTTTCCAGTGGGATCTCAACTTTTATGGATTTAAATTGAGGATGTGTATTTTCTGATGGGGCTCTCTAAAAGAGGGGCACCCATCATCTTATTTGGCCCTCAGACTACACCATTGCATTTTGATGACTACATAGCACAATATTATAGGTCGGGATCCCACAAGGAAAGTGGTGGGATTTAGATTAAGGATGTGAGAGATCTTCCACTACGAGCTATCCTATTCACTATCACCAAACTATCAGGAAGCACTAGTACTCACCTGGATTCCAAATCACATATGGTATACGCAATAGAGTTCCTTGAGCCGAAGATCTTCAATTCCTGTGCAGGATTTATAGAAAATGTCAAAGATCAGGTTTCCATATGTAGAGAAGGGAGGTATAAATAGTTTGGGTACAGATAATTCTTCATATTGTTCTTCCTAGAATGAATACCCCTAATGCATCCATTGATTTATTTGATAGAGTATCTAGTATCTAAGCCTAGGATGGAGAGGTGGACTAGCATATAACCTCGGTTGGGGAACAAGCCTTCATAATTTTCTTTCACTGTCGATTTATTTGCATGGTGGAGGAGGAAGATTATGATGGTGGAAGACTATCCATATGTTGTGATGGACTTCATAGGTAGTGCATATTTAGTTCTCCCTGAAGGGGAACATTGGGATGCATCAAGTAGATTTGAAAAACATGACCTTGCAAAAAGTGTTTTTGATATTTATGATATATGTATTTTTTTTGTGGTATAATGAGGGATATAAACATGTTTTTTTTTCATCATGTAGACAAAGGGATGGTATGCCCAGCTGGGATGTCACCATTTGGACGACGCATCGGTGCCCAGGTGGCGACAGAGGTAGGTGGCAAAGCCGGAGGGCTTTGTGAGGTGAAGAGGAATATCAGGGGGGTTACCATGGGTGTCCCTTCCATGAGATTACAACATTTTCCTTATCACCTATAGAGCCACACTGTGGATGCACTAGAGAGTCTCATCCATCTGTTGTAGTGAGTATCCAGAGAATTAATTTGTTACCGTGAGCACAAAGTAGTACAAGAGAACGAATAGAGATTCTTGTCTTAGTGTAGTCTTACTATGATCATGTACGGGCATAGTTAGCCCACAGTTTTTCCCCTCTATGTACTTTTTGGATGACACTGTGACACACTTTTTCTATCTATCTATCTATCTATCTATCTATCTATCTATCTATCTATCTATCTATCTATATATATATATATATATATGATTTTTTTCTTGGCTACTTATCTTTCAAATGATGTGACATTTTTTATTTATGCTTTATGATTTCAAATATTTATCTATGTGTGAGATGCCAATCCAACATATAATTTTCCAATGAATATGTAATGACATTAATTTATCTTGATATGTGTCAGTATTCTATTTAAGAAAAACAACTCTTTAGATGGTGAACCCTGAAGTAGAGATGTAGCAATATTGGATTGTGAACATCATAAACGTGATTAAGTTGACAAACCACGAGTTGGGAATCAAGATGAACAATAATGGAAGATATGTTAAGAGAAGTAACCTCAGTCAAAATTCAAATTACAGCATGATATTATGAAACATTATTGGTTGTAGGTCCAATATAGATCCCTCATGAATTTACCAACTCGCCAAAATGGTAAATAGTCCAAGTTGCAGAAGTTAAGTTATGGGTATGTCGGCTAGTGCCATCCACAAATACAAAATATATGGGGAAAGTTGTTGGAATCTATGCATTCAAGAACAAAGCAGGGTATAAGAAGATATAGATGAAACAAAACCATTACATGAAAAATTAAAGACACACCAAACCAAATCATATGGTACAATAATGTAGAAATCACACATGCAATATTTTCTAAGCATAGTACTTCCTCAGATAGATCCCATTACGAGGTTAGTTGACAGGTATTCCATCATAGTCGAATAACTCCTAGGCACTTATGTGTAGCACATGTTTTTTTATGTAGTTTTCATGCCACATAGGTTCTAATTTTCCTGCTCCAAGTTTATCATGGTCTTGGTCACAGACTAGGACCAAATCACCTTCTCTAAAAATGAGAGGTTGGAAAAACTTATCATATTGAGTTTTAATACTGTTTTGATATGTCTCATTAATGAGAGAAAAATCACAATGGGTCTCATATCGCTTCATTAGATATAGAAAATGTTCCTCTTCAACAAAGTTTTTAGGCAAGATTTCTACGACTAGTTTCAAAGATGGAATTTCACATTCAATTGGAAACACTTCTTTTAACCCATATACTAGCTGGAAAGGTGTGAAACTAGTGGTGTTTTTAATAGATGTTTGACAGGCCCAAAGTGATGAGAAGAGTTGTAAATTCCAATTGGTTTTGTTCACCCCCATTATGCGTTGAAGCATGGTTTTAAAGAATTTGTTGATGGCTTCAACTTTTTCATTCACTTGAGGATAATACGGGGATGAGTTTTCATGTCGAAAACCTAATTTGGTACACAACTCACTCAACATCAGATTTTGGAAATGAGATCCGTGATCAGTTATGATGGCTCATGGGACTCTGAATCTAGCGATGACATGATTAAATATGAAAAGAGAATCATTTTGGACATCATTTAAGATTGTAGTCATAGCCTCAGCCCATTTAGTAAAATAATCAACTATGATGATAATATAACCATGCCCCCCAGCTGATGTAGGCTTACATTTCATGAAATCGATGACCCATTTTGAAAAGGGGTTGATGGTGATGATGGGATGTAGTAGAGCAGGGTGGGTATGTAATTTCTTGTGAAATATTTGACAGGGTGGGTACTTTTTGATAGCCTCGATACAATATTTAAAAATGGATGGCCAAAAATAACTGACGCATAATATATTTTGGGTTGTATCCATCCCATAGAGATGACCTTCACAAGATCCTAAGTGACAGTCATTTAAAACACACTCAACCTCTTCATGGGTCAAATAATGTCATAGAACAATATCAATACCGCGGCAATATAAAGTCTTGCAAACAATAAGGTAATATTTTGAATGATGTCGAATACGATGTCGATCATCATGCGAAATATCTGGGTGGAAGCATTGGGTCTGGAGATATAAGAGAATATCTCCATACCAGGGATCAGATGTATTTATAAGGAATAAAAAAACATCTGGAATGGAATCACTAGGCTCAGTTTCCTCATCGATATGGGGAAGATCACAAATAAACTCGGCAAAAACCAATGATTTCTTTGCTTTAGATTTGGTAAACTCAAGATCGAATTCCTGAAGAATGACGATCCATTTTGAATATTCCCCCCCAAGTACTTGTCGAGTCAAGATGTGGTACATGGGGTTCAAGTCAACAATAATCATGGTAGTGCGAATTAAGATGCAGTGTTGAAATATTTGGAAAGATATTATTATTCCAAAAGCAAACTTCTCAACATGTGAATATCGAAGTTCAGGACTGGAAATGATTTACTTAAATAATATACCACATGTTTTGTACCATCATCATCCTCTTGAACTAACACCATGGAAATAGTGGAATGAGAGGTGTCTAAGTAAAGGATAAAATATCTCGTGTAGTTAGGGGGGTGTAAAAATGGTGTATGTGTTAAAGATTTTTTTTCTAAGAAAGTTCATCCCATATGAAAGGGATGTCCTTTTGCAACAATCTCATGGATCCTTTCATGTTTTTTGCATAATTGCAGATAAAACAACTTAGAAAGTTTTCCTTCCCTTGCAAACTTTGGAGCTGGGTAATGTTGTTGGGAGGAGGTAAAGCAAGGATATCTTTCACTTTCAATGGATCCACCCTAATTCCATATTTGGATACTATGAAACCTAGGAGTCTCCCTGATTTGACAACAAAAATTCATTTGTGGGAATTCAAGCGTATGTTATAATGCCGACATCTAAGAAAAAACACTCTCAGATGATGAAGATGATCCTTTTGATGAGTCGAATTAATTGGAAAGTCATCGAGGCAAGGATAAAAAATATGCTTGATATCATGGAAAGTGTACAACATAGCCTGTTGAAAAGTGGCTCTATAATTTTTAAGGAAAAAGGTAACTTACGATAAGCAAAGGTTCCCCATGGGAAGATGAAGGTTTTCTTATGTTTATCAGCTAGTAAAATGTATATCTAGTTACTGTTAGATTACTGAGAGGGCGGTGAATCAATAATAGAGAAATTTAATCCTTTTTCACCATAAAATGCAAGTGTTATATCAATGTAGTATTATCATCCAATAGTTGCATAGTAAATAAACAATGAAAAAATGAGAAATCATACACATACACAGTACACTAGTGTTTTAGATGGAAACCCAAGGCGAGAGAAAACCACATAATATTTTTTTTTATATGTCTTGAAGAATTACATTCATTGGAAGCACCGACTTCCTTTGTTTTCCAGCTGCAACTGGAAGGAGGCTCCAACCCCCTAGTTTCTTAGTCTACAACCTGAGGGAAGCTTCAACTCCCCAATTCTTTGGCTACAACGAAAACGAGGCCATAACCCCACATGTTCTCCAGCTACAACTAGAAGGAGGCCATAACCCCTTATGTTCTCCGTCTACAACCGGAAGGTGGCTACAACCACCTGTCCTTGCCCCATCCAACCGCCCTGGTTTATAAGTAGAATGATGGAACAACTATCACACTATCACTATGAGATATATTGTTGTAAACCTATACCAATCAACCTACACCAAACAACCTCTACCAATAAACTAAACCATGCATCAACCATGCACCAACTTTTACCTCAACATGTACCATGAACAAATGCATCAACCATGCACCAAACTTGTACAAATAACATGTCATGACAACATGTCCAAACAACCTATCACAACAACCTATCTCATAAACCTTATCAACCAAATCATATCTACTCACCAATATCAATCACCAAGACAAATCTCAAAGATGTGCATCAACCAAGCATAATGCAACAACTCATAATCATCCCCAAGATCAATATGTGCTTCTAATAATATACCAATACAAGTATGCTACATCATACATAAACCATGTGTCAACAATACTACTAACAAGTGCCTCCAACCATGTACCAAGTATGTACCAATCATGTATCAACTAGTCAAGAACTATGACTCATCAAGATGTACCAACATCATCAACTATACACCTCATGTATGTGCCAACTCATCAACTACTTGTCTCAACCATGTACCCAACATGTGCCTCAACCAAAATCCCTCATCAATTTCATCATCCAAATCTGATTTGTAACTCTGTAATAGAATTGGTGTATATGATCACATACCTGCAAACCTTCCTTAACTTTAACAACAAGAGACTAGCATTTTCATCAAACTTTGCTTTAGTCTCACATGACTAGTTTTGGATTACTCAATAAACCTAACTTGAAATAAGAATAACTATGTACCTATAATGAATAAAGATCTAAAAATAGTACACAATGTTCTTCAGTGTGTTTTATCCAATTCCACCATGTGTCACTACTTGGAACCTCTCAGAAAAGGAGTTATAGAAAAAATGTCATACCTTGTTGAATTCTGGATTATTCTAGAGAGTGAACTTGTAGAGCATTCCCCACATGGAATATTTATTGTATGGATCTGAAATTTGTACATAGAATACTACAGACTTTAATCTAACCAACACATTTGGTCTTACTGAATTTGGATCTGTTATGAAGAAGTTATGATGGTTTTACCTGAAACACTTGTTTTAGACCAGTTTCAGGACTAGCCACAAACCCTATTTTCCACGGAGTGTAACTCAAAAAATAAAACAACCCACAAGATTAAATTTGTACCACAACTACTTGGATATTTTTCCTCAATGGCCTCCCAATTTCATGGTCTGAATCATTCTAGAAAAAAATTTATTGCAAAAATGGTGAGATTACCTGTAAATAACATACCTTAGAAAGCATCATCAAAAGAATTTATCCTCCCTTGAATTTCAGCCTTCTTTACTTCACCTTCCCTTTGAAATTTGGATTAGATATCCTTTGGTTACCTCAGTCCCCTATATATATTCAATATGCTCAAGCATGATTAAAATGAGAGAGTCTTTCCTCTTATTTATACTCTCCAAGTAGCTTCCTCAGAAGCATCTTCTAGGCCACTTTGTCCACATAGTCACCTATGTCCAACTTTGCCCAAATTGCCACTTGTCCATGTATCTAATAGCCACTTGACCACTTAACCCATTTTCCTCATTTTATGGTTAACCTTCTTATAACCACTTTCCATAATTAGAAAGTTCTCCATCTACTTTATTATTTAAATAACCCTCCTTTAATTTGTCACTTCACTTTATTATTTAAATAATCCTCTTTGATTTTGTCACTTCACTTTAATATTTAAATAATCCTCTTTGACTCTCTCACTTCACTTTATTATTTAAATAATCCTCTTTGAATTTGTCACTTCACATTGTTATTTAAATAATCATCTTTGACTTTGTCACTTCACTTTATTATTTAAATAATCCTCTTTAAATTTGTCACTCCACTTTATTATTTAAATAATTTCTTCTTTGCAAGCACTTTGACTTCTTTCACCTTTTGGGGTTTCAAGCAAATCATATGAGGGTCCTTCAATTTATTAAGGCCATAACTCTCAAACCGTGAGGAGTTATGTGATATTCCTCATACCACCGAAAATGGCATGACATGTACTATCCATCTAGAATAGTCTTACATGAAAATATATTAAAATTCATACCATTATACATCAAACAAACTTGGGTCCATTACCCAAATCTTTATGCTATTGAAATTTGCTACCAGACTTTGTTCAAGGGTTGACATCAATGAAAACCAACCCAATTAATCAACAGTTATAATCTGAGAATCCATCCATAAAAGGGAAGGTTATGCTTCTGGTGCAATTATCGATAATTTGGTTGATGGAGGTGTAGAGTAATTGTCTTTAGGACAAGACTTGTTGAGATCCCAATAGTCGACACAAAATTGAATTGTCCCTTGTTTCTTTATGACCAGAATGTTGTTAGACACCCATTTGGTCAGAGGTACGGGGTAAATGAAACCATATTTCAATCATTTTTCTACTTCTGTTTTTATTATTGCAGTTTTCTTAAGATGGACATGGCGATGTTTTTGTCGTACAGGTTTGGCTTCAGAGTAGGTTTTAATTTCATGTAGAACGATAAAAGGATCGATCCCTAGAATTTATTATTAAATGTAGGAAAAAATGTCATGTAATCTCTTCAGTCGAACAGTTTGTGCCTAATTGTATATTTTCCATGACACCTTCTTTTTCTGATATGTCTACACTGATGGTTTGCAAAATGTTTCCTAAATTTCCCTCAAAAATAGTATCTTGAGTAAGTATCCGAGATTAAGGATTGTTGATGATATCAGATGGAAAAATAGATTGAATAGTTTTCTCGATTTCATCCAAACTTGGAAAAAAGGATAAGAGGTGGTGGTTATCATTCCAAGGTGGCTCTTCGATACTAAGAATTTCGATTATAGATTCGTCGGATGGAAAAATTTGTAGGATCTAATCAAAGGTCAATTATAAGTAATTTAACCAATATGGTAATGAATAAGAATTAGATGCCACTAGATGTTTCTCATTGTTTGAAAGTGAGGCAGATTGAATGGCATCATATTCAGCCTATGTCAGTCTAAGAGGCATAATATCACATAGCGTATCAAACTATAAAGAACTAGGAACGATCCCAGGATCATATGAATCAAGCGATTGATGTACCATGGTAGAAATCATATTTATCATTGTGATATGCTGCAAAATTTGAGGAATGAATACAGAGAAAGTTCCCATGAGAGAAGACTATTTTAGTAGGCCCACCCCTATACTTTCATAAGTAATATTTTAGTCCCCCAAAAATGAGATATTGTTGGTGGTTTGGCTGCGAGAATCAGGTGTACATTAATCTAACTGATCAATGGTAACTATTTTTCCTTGATGAGGAAACTGGACACATCAAAAAATGAAGAGGCCATGACAGTAATAGCATCAAAACTAGCTTCTTCCAAGCAACAAATTATAATGTAAAGGAGCGCCGATGACGTCTACATCAACGGAAACAATTTTTCTCCCCAGTGGAGTCGCCAATTTCTATTATGGAATGTTTTCCATGTGGACAGGTGAAACTTATGTTGGATTCCTAAACCCCTATTACCAAGATAGAAAAGTACAAGTGGTTAGTATATTCCTTTTAGATCTAACTCAACTAATCGAATGAGAAGAAGAGTGTGGCATACCTTATTCTGACAATTTTCCTTGGTGCTCCAATCGAAAGGCTTGATTTCTAAGATCCTTAAGAAAGATGGGATCCTAAAAAGAACAATAGAGATACCTTTATTCTTCTCTATATAATTAACCAAACAAATCTATCTATGAATATTGAATGACAATAGACAAGTAAATGTGAAAATACACATACTTGAAGGAAATAAGCCAAGGATATTAATTAGAGAACCCAAAGAAGATACTTACAATTTGAGTTTGAATATGGAACAAATCCTACATGTTGTCCTCATCCAACCCTTGCATGAACAATGAAATATCAAAATAACAATGTTATTACTTATTACTTCCCCCCTTCCACCACATAAATGCCTCCAATTTATAGGATTTTAGAGGCTCAACCACCTTAAGTAGTTTTGGAATTCGTTCAGGATATGGCTCCATAGGTTATTATTATTTCCTTAGATAGAGCCATGGAGTAAGACTCAATCCAAAAAAACCACAACCTTCAAATTTGTCCCTTAGAAGAAGGCGGGATTCACCTTGATTCCCTCAACCAACAATGGTGCCCCCATAAAACTATTTACAAAGAACCACGGTGCCCCCTTAACATGGTGTAGGGAGAAGAGATGCTCCCTAAGAATAGGCATGGGAGTGCCAGTCTTCTCAAATGTCCAAAGAATGGTCAAAATCCTAAGTAAAAAGGTATGCTTTAACTGCCAAATGATGGGGATTTTCCTTATAATATGATTTAGGGGTTGTTGCAAGTGTTTCTATGGTGTTGATTGAGTTACGACACTTGATAAAAGTGTATGAATCATGTTATGACACTTGGGAAACTTGCGACAGTTTTGGTGTGACACTTATGACACTTGCGACACCTAGGTAGTGGCATTTGTGCCATATGTGAAACTTACTAAAAGTGTATGAAGCATGTTATGACACTTGTGACACTTAGAACATGATGTTTGTGCCACATGTAACACATTATGCAAGCGTGGAAATTTGACGTGTAACAAATATGTTTATATATATATATATATATATATATATATATATATATATATATATATATAATATAATATAATATAATATAATATATTAGCATCTCCTCTACATTACTACTCATGTTGTGAAATGATCATCGGCTAGTGAGAAGGTGAACCCTTCCCCTACACCCCATCCCCACAAACCTCCTTATGTTAGGTTTTTGAGAGCTATAATTGGGGATAGGTTTCATATTTTGAAATCCTTTGGGAATTTCCATGATACTAGAATTATATAGTGGACTCCCACAGAATATTAAATTTACTATATTATTTAAATTTTGATGATCCAACGTGGTTGCCACTTGCCAATTATGCGAGGAATATTTGGAACATTACCTTTTGAGGGCCATAAATCTTACATATAAACTTTTTTTGAGGTTCATGATAGATTATTAGAAATATCTCAATCATAAAATAAATTTCTTTCTTGGACGGAAAAATTCCGTGACAACTCTCGTCCATCGCAAGGCCCAAAAAATATTATTTAGAGACCTAAAAACACATAGAAAGTTGATCACCTAAAATTTTGATGATTTGGATTTATGAGGGAATGAGATGAAACAAAGAAATAAGACAGAAACATAGATATACAATAATACTCAATTTCTATTATAAGTTGAAATATGCAAAGACTATAAAAGAAAATACAGAGTCAAATGAACTTGCTAGAATGGTGGTAGCTTATCTATGAAAAGAGATGTGATGGCTACCTGCATTCCCATGAAAATAATTTCAATGAGGCTCCCAAAGTGTTTTTAACATAAATCATAAATGATAAAACTATAAACATCCAAAACCCTTACCGGAAAAGATGAAACGCCAAAAGTTTTATGGGCCCTGATGGGGGTAGTTGATACCTCAACTTCCCTAGGGTGTAACTTTTTCATATGATCTCCATTTCTAGCACTTGATGCCTTACCGTAAAGGTATATCCAATGATTATACATTATGAATGGCCAATAGGCATTTAATGAGAGTTTCCATGTCAAAAAAAAGTTGTCTAGGGCCTCAACATGGTCCCGAAAGTTTGGGACCCAAAAAATTGTAGAAAAACTACCAAAATGGAAATTGTATGTTGAGCCAGTGGAATAGGTGGGCAGCCACCGATATCCACCTGGATCAGTCCTACCCATTTAGGAATAAATTGTCTCCATTGCGTTGATTTCCCACATCAAATGGGCAAAGTTTTGTTGAACTTGACACTTGGTGAGCCACTTTCCTTGGGGTAGTAGCTACCATGCTTTGACAACCTGATAGATTTGGATATTCTATTGGAGAGTTCTCTTAACCTTTGTTTCCATGATGTGATCAATGGATTCTTGTTACATGCAATCAAGGTTGATATCTATAGGTGTCATCTACTCTTCCACCTCCGATGTGTCCAATTGTGGTCGAAAAATAGCTTAAGGAGGTCCACATTGAATATTGGGTGTAATTCAAGGAAGGGGGGAATAATTAACTCAAAATCATTGTCTCCCACATCCTTGGTGATTGTGTAAGGTCCATAGAGAATTGGTCACAACTTTCAGTAGGGTCCTGTAAGGATGGAACCAAAACTTGTCACCTACCTGAAACTTATGGGGAACCCGGTATTGATTATGACATTGCTTGTACTTGGCATTGGCTTTCTGCAAAATATCATGGATCTATTGGTATATGTGTTGAATCCGTTCAATGAATTTGGTGGAATTTTCTGCCTCTAATTGAGCATGGGAATAATTTTATTGTATGGATGCAAGGGGCAGTGATACATCAATGGGGCCCAAAGGTTGAAAACCTAGTCCCACTTGAAAAGGGTTGTGGTTGGTCAAGCTATGGAGTTTTATGTTGTATTTGTGTTAGACATAAGGAAGGCTCTTATCCCATGTCTACAAATGATTTTATTTTTATAGGCATAAGATATGCATGATCATCCTATTGATAACCTCTATATGTCCATCAGCCGGAGGGTGGAAGGCAGTGGATTTGGTGAGCTTGGTGCCCAATAGAAACCATAGGCTCAAACAAAATTTGCTCAAGAATTTTTTGTCCTGATATTATATGATGGTCTATGGTAGTCAAAAGTGTACCCATACATGCTCAAAGAAGATCTTGGTGGTGGCCTCAACTGTGATACTCTTCTTGCAAGTAGTCAGAATGGCCATCTTAGAGAATTGATCAACAACCATAAATACACAGTCATGGCCATGCTTGGTGGAGGGGAGACCTAATATGTAGTCCATCAATATGGATTCCCAGGGTTTGTCAATAGTAGGTAGAGGGGTGTACAATCCTTGTTTTTTAATGGTCGACTTGGAAATGGAACAAGCAGTGAAGGATATGATATACTTACTAACATCCCGTCAAATATTCATCTGATTGAAATAATTTCATAGTACTTCCACTATCTTCTCCATTCCAGAGTGTCCTTCCACCCAACTGTAGTGGGATTCACAAATCAACTTCGCATGCTCACTTGAAGGAATTCAGAGAAAACCTATATGAAATAATATTCCATCCTGAAGATGGAAGTTGGAAATTGCCATGCGTATTCCCAACATCTGGTAGGTTGTAGCGAATTCAACATCATTTGCATAAAGTTGGGACCACCCGGAGGTCTCATGCCCACAAGAGTCAAGAACTATCGTTAGTGATGCAACTCAAGATTGACTGAGGCAGACAATGAAATGATTGGTGCTCCATTTATTATTATTAATGTTGAGGTGAAATTGTTGCAAGTATGTGGACCACTTTTGATCGAAATCATTATGCAATTTTTCTTGTGTCTGCATGAACTAAAGAGTCCTGTGATCAATATGGATGATTGTCTCCTTCCCTAGAATGTAATGCTTGCATTGGAGACATGCTTGTATGATGGAATACATTTATTTTTCATAGGAGTGGTACTTATGGACGACATATGAGAGTATTTCACTATGATAGGCCACTCGATGAACATGTTGAGTGAGAACAACACCAACAATATAATCAAAAGCATTGGTATCAATCTCAAATGTTTGTTCCAGATCAAGTAAGGAAAGCACCGGGGTTGAGAATAAGAAATTCTTCACATCATCAAAATATTTTTTTTGTGATCTTCCCCGCACTTTTTTTTCTTTTCAACCACCTTTCTTCACTTTCCTGAGAGCTCGTGCAGTATGGGAGAACCCCAATACAAAATTGTGATAGAAATTGGAAAGGCCTAAGAAGCTCCAGATCTTGGTGAGTTTTGTTGGGGATGTCTAGTCACAAATGACATGTATCTTGGCTAGATAAACATGCACTCAATGCTCATCTATAATTATCTAAGATATTGGACCATGTTCGTGCTAAAGGATCATTTCCCTAAGTTATCATATAACTTGTGTTACCAAAGAGTGTGGAGGAACTCTTGAATGTGATGTAAGTTTTCTGCCCAACTATTTTTGAAGATGAGGATGTCCTCTAGATATAAAAACACAAAGGAATTAGTGAAGGGCCACAAGATGTCATCCAACCTCATGAATGTGGTCAGGGAATTCATCAAGCTAGAGGGAATGAACAACCACTCAAAAATATCTTCTTAAGACTTGAAAATGATATTCCATACATAATTATGTTCTATGGGTACCTGGTGGTAGCCAAACTTTAGATCAATCTTACTAAAATACTTGGACCACTTGAGTTGGTCGAGAAAGTCATCAATTTTGGGAATTGGGTATTGATTGTTGAAATAATTTTGTTTTGAGCTCTATAATGAATACAAAGTTGCTAGGTCCCATATTTATTCTACAAGAGAACGATTGGGCTTCCGCAAGGTGAGGGGCTTGGTTGAATGTGCCCTTTTTCGATCAACTCTTGGATCTAGCGCTTGATTTCCTCATTTTCTAAGAGAGAGCACCGATACACTAGGCCATTAGAAAAAATATTTCTAGAAGTTATCTCAACTGAATGTGTGAAGTAACAGTGCAGAGGCACCCCAGTAGGTAAGGTGAATATGTCTTGATATTGTTTCATGACCTCGTCCACATGCTTCTACTACGTAGAGGATCCTTGTGAAAATTCCATAGATGTGAACGCGATCTTACATTCAGTTTGAGAGAGAATAATGAATAGGAAAAATTTCCTAATATGAGAGATGACCTTCCTACACTTCTTAGTTGAGACAAAAGAAACTACGGTAGGTGGAGCTACCTCTGGGATCCTATACAATTATTTATTAATAGTAACAATCAAACTGCGAGGTCTAGACTCATATACATCATGATGTTTCCACATATATGGATGGCCTAAAATAACATCACAAACTTCAAGCAGGAAAACATCACACAATACCCCATCCTTGAAGGGATCCATGCCATAGGGAAGGTGGCATTGTTGGCTAACGCAAAGATCTCGTCCTTGAATGAGCCACCTGATATTGTATGATAGTGGATGTGGTGTTCTCAACAACTCTAACCAGTTCATGAACTCTACTGAGATGAAGTTTTGTATCTTCCACTATCAGCAATGAAATGTAGTGGATCACCCTTCACCCACATCCGAGAGTTAAAAAGGTTCCCACCTTCCTCCAACTCTTCTAGTTCATTTGGATAGATCTTTGTGGTAGTGACTGTGGCACTAAGATCTGTATAATGATCCGCTTCACCTTGTCTGGCTCTGAATCAGAGAAGAATTCTAGATCTGATTCTGAGGCTTTTAGCTTGGCCACCAATGAATTCTTTGAGAGACATTCATCACTGTTGTTCTAGGGGCTTTTATGGAATTAGCGCCACTTCCAAGTGTGTTTATTCATCACCCCCTTACCCTTTTGTTTTTGCAACTTAGACTGGTTGTCCTGTGGTTGTACATTCTTTGTTTGTTCTTTGTTTTCTTTGTTTGGGATTCATTTTCCCGACTTCTGTCGTGATGTTCCTAGATACAAAATCCTACTTATTCCTTTGCTTAAATTTTTTCTCGATTTTTACATCATATTGATAAGTGGCTCCCAACAATGAGATGTCTATAAAATCCTTTTATATTTGGAAGTACCTATGTAGGGGCCCCTGGTATTTTAGAACTAGATGTTGCTCGAATTCTCTGATACCTATCTTATTGTGTAAGGTATGGAAGGTATTTGTGAAGTTTGGCATTTTTTTCCCTCTCCTGGTGAAGTGTGGTCCATCTCATGTATTGGTCATCGTAGTTTCAAATAGGGTAATATTGTTCCTTGATGGCATCCATAAACTATTCCCAAGTGGGCTCAACCCCTAATATTCCAGAATCCTCTGTGGAAGTTGTCTCACAGTAAGTCTCCCACCAATTTTTGACTTATGGGACCACCTTCGAGAGCACAAAGGTGATCTTTTCCCTGTTCAGAAAATTGTGGACAGAGAAATAATATTATAGTAAATTTAACCATTTTTCCAAAGCATATGCATTTATCTGACCTTCAAATGTGGGAATATAAAAATTAAATTGTACCTTGAAGGGGATAGCACATCCAAAGTGGCCTCTTGATGAATATTCCTCTGTTGTTTTCAACAACCACTGACGGATTTGGAAAAACTGATCCATCATCTTATTCCTCTGTTTCGCGAGGAATTCCATGAAAAAAATCTTAACATGATATCCTCCTCCCTCGTCTCTTTGTTGTTATAGAAAGATTTGCCTCACCCTATGCAATCTTGCACATAGGGCCTTATTAGATTTCCCTATGCAGACTTATCTTCCTTGCTGATAAAATCCAGAGACAAAAATTAATATTTTTCCACTTGTACGCATATTACACACTATACAACATGTGTATACGCAGGTTGATCCACTACAGCCCATGTACATTAGGATTTTTCCAGAAAATCAAAATTAAATGTTTGGTTTGCATTTCATGACCAGATATCTATGATCCTTGGCCTTCCATATATTGGAAATGTTCTGACTCAACCCTTCAATTCCATTTTGAAGGCCATAAATGGGTCAATTCCGAGCTATGGAAAGGAGAGAAAGAATTCAACTTTGAGAGCAAAGTTACTATGGAGAAATTATTACTTCATATTGAGTCTGCATCCCTTCGTCCTTTAAGTCTGAACACAGTGTTCAGCCCCCAAGTTCTTCCCTTATTGATGGAGACCCTCATTGTCTCCCTTCTATGAGATTGCCTTTGGTGGAGGATTGAAGTGGTGGAGGCCCAGCTGGAAGGAACTTAGTTTCTCGGTTCCAAACTGTGCCGGCACAGAATTCTGTAATGTTTTCACTTCTGCTGATAATTTATTAATAGAAATACTCATTTCCCATTCAATTGATATCTTGTGAATATATGAGTTGTTATCCATGGGCGTATTTGTCATGTATATTAATGGCTTATTCTATCTAATATGCTAACCTTTTATATTATCACTATTTGATTGCTTTGCGTGTTTGTTGAGAACTTGTTGTGGGTATAAATATTTGGGTCAAAGTGCTCAACGATGGACATCATAGAACATCTGGATGAGGTATGCCTATTTCTTATCTCGCTTGCATATTGGTTTATGTAACATGTTTTTGGGATAGAGTTGATTTCTGTAGTCATATTTGTTTGTTGTGGTTTACCCTATCCATAGAGAATTTTTCCCTCGTAACATAATTGGCGACCGTACTGGGGATTTATCTTCTTTCTTAGGGTTTGGAGTACTTTTTTCCTTAGATTGATCTCGTTTCTATTGTGGTTCTTGTTGTATCATGGCTTGAAATATCCTGTTCACTATGGGTCTTAGTTTACAACCTTTCTCCCTTCAATGGCCTTGTTTTGAAGCATATACATACCTTTTTCCTTGACAGTCGCATACATACGCTGGCTATCTCACTGCAAGATGTGTATATACACTCTGTTTTCCTAAACAGTCGCATACACCACTTTTCCTTTCTTTTTTTCTTTGTCTGGTGTTTGTTGGGTGGGATTTGATGTTTGTTGAGCCTTCTTAGGTCTCTGTAGTGCCTGTTAAGTGTCTTTGGGATGACATGAAACCCTCTTTTGGTTGAATTTCTGGGCAGAGTCTTTCTCATTATCTTTTCATTTTTTATTGTCCTTGTACATTGGGTTGGGTGTTTTGTTGCTTGGTAACCTGATTGAGTTATCTTTTTATATAAATAGTAGGATTATATATCAAGTTACTTTTCAGTCCCTGCATTTTTAGTTTTGTTATATTGAAAATACAAAAAAACAATAGGCATTTTGCATTGCTTGGCATTTTTTGTCTTTTGGAGTCCTTTTCATTAGCTTAGTGCATATAGTGGAATATTGCATTTTACTTCAGAATTGCATAGTTGAATTTGAAAATTGCATTGGTTTTTAGAAGCATATCATTCATTGAAAGTTAAAGTTAGGACTTTGCATTATTTTCATATTTACTTTTCTTGCAGAGTCATAACATCATGAGTTTCACTACCATGCATTTTTGAGTAATCAAGGCCAATAAAATTAACGCTATAATTTAAAATTGATTAGTCACGATTTTATTTTCTAGCGTGCACAAACTAGATTAGGATTTAGTGCCTTGGAATAGGATTTTGTGAGTAAACTTCTCCAAGGCAATTAAATCAGCATATGTGTCTGAGAAAAGAAGTGGAGAAATCCAGTGTATAATTGGTAATATTAGGAGGCTCTTCTCACACCAGAGTTAATAATGAGGTCGCATGAGGTTGGTTGAAGGGATATCCCCCCAATACCTTCTCAACGTCAATCTATTTGTATCTGGGGATCTTTCTAGTGCCTTTACCTCTGTGAGAGGCGATACTTTCAAGGTTTAGATATTTTCTACCCTGTCCATATGGTGGACCTGACTTATGACTGCTTGCCTATGCATTGGTTATACATTAGTTGATTAGTTTCTTGACTTAGGTGTCTCATAGGTTACTTGTAGGGGTTATTTTGTAGGTACCTTGGGTCAGATAAGGGTCGGACAACACATAACCTTTATGGAGGATTACCTCTCTGGGGGGATCTGACTGACTAGTTATTAAGCCCACGAGGGCCCTTATAATTGATTCAATTACCTCTGATATTTAACAAGGAGTCTCAGGACCCTCTTGGGAGAGACATACCTTCTTTAGGTAGGGAGGCCACTCAACCACTTTACCCCATTTGCATGCATATTGGTCGTTTGACTTTGGGTATGCTCTTTGACTAATAGTTTGCCTTAGGATATATTTTTTATCTTTAGATTCTTAAGTCATCGTGGAGTTGGACCAACGACCCTGCCAGTCCCATCGCTTCTTACATTTACCACTGGATTTTGAATCTTTGTCTTCTAAAATGCGTAGAGTTATTATATGTGGTACACACAACTCCATTGTTCAAACTTGTGATTCTACAAGGATGAGTACTGAATCTAATATTGAGAGCACTAGGAGCCCTTTGACTCCCACACCCACTATAGTTAATGGCACCCCTTCGACTCCTGCAACCACAATGGTTGTAGTGTCGTAGGCACCTATCATTGCTATGGCTCGACCTATGGAAAATGCTCAATCTCTTGCCTTGAAACCTTTTGGGTCTCTTGTTCACTCATCGGGCTAAAATGTTCAGTCCATCCCTATGGATTCTAGTCCCTTTTCTTATTGTATGCCCAACTTTACTTCGCAGTTTTCGAACTCCATCCTAGTTGCTCACCTTAATGCTAGAATTGGACTTGGGGGAAGTACACCTCCCTACACTCCTTTTCCATTTGGTGGATATAAAATCCCTCAAATGACTCCTAATATGGAAGGCATTCCTGCTTTTAACACTGGGTCCAACCCTCTTGCTTCTGGGTGGAACAACCAACCTGGAGGAAAAGATTCAGCTCAAGTTTCATCCTGCAACCCTACCTCCTCGGTGCAGATTCCAACCAATACTTTTGGAATGACTAATCCACCTCTATTCTCCGAATTCCCACCTGGAGGAGCTCAGTTTCACACTTTGGGCAACCCCCAGACCGGATCCAATCTGGCTAGGGGCAATTTCTATAACCCTCAACAGAACATTCCTATTGGAATGATGCCCAACCAACCTTTTATGGGTCAGCTCAGAGGAGGACGTTATAATCTCGGACTGCGCCACGGTCTTTACCAAAACCCTGGATGGCCTGCAGTTCCTCAAGAACAGTCTTTCCCAAGAGCTTGGGGCTAGATGCCGCAACCTCGTCTCCCTTTTATAGCCATGCTTAATCTTCCATATTTGTCTAAGTTAATGAGTGACCCTATGATTTATGATCCTACATGGGCCCCCGTCCTTGCCAAGATTCCTTTGGGCATTCCAATGTTCGAGGGTAAGAATGGAGAGGATCCTGGTAATCATGTCACTACCTTTCACCTTTGCTTCTCATCGAATTCCCTTAATGATGATTCCATTCATGTGAGATTATTTCAATGCACCCTCATTGGAGTTGCTATGAAATGGTATATTGAGCTACCTGGGGGGGCATATGGGACCTTTATTCAATTGGTGATAGTCTTCCTTAACCACTTCCAGTTGCCCATTCATTATGATGTTGGCTTAGAAATTCTATCGACTTTATGCCAGGACACTACCACTCATATCTCAGATCATATCCAGAAGTGGTGTAGACGAAAGAGGTTGATTAAGACCCCTATACCCCCGACCTTTCTTTTATAATGGTTCCTTAGGTCTTTTCACACTCGTATCTCGAAGGATATTTCTACTTCTAGGGTTACCACTGAGGAAGAAGCGATCATTAGAGCCCAACAGTTAGATCTGATATATGCTCAGTCTGGAATGTTATACCACCTTCTTCCTGATGCACCGCGGTTGACTTACGACCCTAGACAAAATCCTGGGACTCATGCCAATGGAATTGTAGGTTCCACCAATGTAAGATCTATAGACTCGGTGACAAGTGAGTTAAAAGAGTTGTCTCTAAGCTAGTATGCAGAAGGGCCAACTTCATCTGTGTATTCCAATCTCACTCAGTCGGCGGATGTACTTTCTGTGCAATCGTCGGCCAACCCAAATGGTAATCAACAACTAGGAAAGAATAAGAAGAAGGGATGTAATAATCGTAAGGGTGGGGAAAATGGTAATAAATCCAAGGACAATGATAATAATGAGAAGACGAATAATAATTCTAGATAGGGAAAATGAGAAAGATGTAAGGTGAAGTTTCCATGTAAGCTTTGCACAGATGATCACCTTACCCATTTGTGCCCCAAAATTGTAGAAGCTACGAGGCTATTATCTCTACAACCCACCGTGCTGATGAATTCATTCCAACATAACCAACACATGGCCTTGAGTTTCTCAAATGCCGAAAATGTGGTTTGTGGGAGTCAAAAACCGTCGTCGCAAGATGGATATTTTTTGTGTATCAATATGATCGATGTGAAAATCAATGTAGCCACTCGATCTCGAGATTATATATCTTCACAAGCTATTCTTGGTCTAGAATATCCTGCTCCTCCTCTGGAGATGAACTTACATATTGAAAAACCAGAGCCACCGCCTTGTATTCTAAAAGGAGTACTCAAGCGCTCTACCCACAATCCTAATGCTAGAGTTGCCTAGAACTACTCTATTGCTGATGACCTGCAAACCCCTTGTGCGATGTCGGATTTAGAGGTACTCTAGATGTGTCCTTCATAAAGGAATGCCTTACTATATGATTTAGAAGCTCTAGAACTGAGTGGCTCAAAAGTGATCAAGTTTGACGTCACGAATGTGAAGCCTCACTTGCCTTACCATATGGCTTTCCAAATTCACGTGGAGTACTCAAAGTATACCATCAAACATGTGGTTGTTGATGAAGGCAATGCTACATGCATGATGTCCCTGATCTGCTGGAAGGCTCTTAGTTCTTTGACTCTTTCCAAGTCATCGAACATGTTGAATTATTTTCATGGTCATTCCTTGCACCCTCATGGTATTCGTCATGCATTTACGATCTAATTAGGTGGTAAGACAATAGAGGTCGAGGTCGAGGTAGTTTATGCACCTCTTGATTATAACTTGTTATTAGGATGCAATTGAACCTGTGCTATGGTCATTTTCGTATCATCTGTCTTCCGTACTCTTTGTTTTCCTCATGAAGGGAAGATCATGATGATCGACCAACTATCCTTTGTGTATGCTAGTCCCAATGCATCTGTTGGACAATTGATTCCTGTGATTGACAATTCTTAGCCGGAAACTAAGAATATCGGTGTCAGAATGTATTCTTCCCTCATGGATACTTTTGACTTCACGACACTGATTCACCATGTTTACACCATGTCTAGTAGGTCTGTTTCGACAGGGAGGTCCATTCCTTTCCGCACTTCCTATTTTAATGATCCTTGGACCCTATCTTACTTGAATGCATCTTGTAAGGGTCATCCACATACTCCAATTATATCACCAACCTCTGTTATTCATGTTGTATATGGGTCGACAACCTCTTCTAGTCATGTTGAAGACCAGCAACCAACCGCCGCAAGTCATGCTAGGGGCACAAGTCTAGTCATTGCTAGTCACACTACACATACATCACCAACCTCTACTAGTCATGTTGGGGATTTTCTACTAGCCTCTACAAGTCATGATAAGAGAATGTCACATGCCACTACAAGTCATACTAGGGGAATTCATATGATCGAGAATCCTAGACGTTTAATATGTAATCCCAAGTTCCTTTGTAGTCTTTGCAAAGGAGATCACCTTACTCATTTGTGCATGATTACTACTGTGGTACAAGAAGCGTGGTCCTTTTTTGGGGTCCCTTCAGGTTCTGAGTCATCTTTGGCTTCCCAACCTTCTTTTGTTGATGCAACAGTCATGCTGATGCAATCTTCGGTTGACGCCCCTCTTCCTTTAGGGGTTGATGCATCTCTTGACCTTGTTGTCTCGCATCCTATTCAACCAATGGTTGAAGAAGTGGTCATGATGATGAAATATAAATTTGATCCCACTATTCTCTTAGAGAGTGACAAGCTTAAGGAAGTGAGAGTGTCGATGCAATCTTCGGTAAGTCCCACTCTTATTTTGGAGGGTGATGCATCCTTTGACCATGTCCTTAGAATTTATGTTTTGAACCTTCTTCACTAGGTAGGATTCCACTCTTTTTGAGTATGCTCCCTCCAAATCCTAGGTAGGTTTCCTTTTATTGGAATGATCTTGTAGAGACTCAAATTCCTTCTTCTACACCCTTCTAGATAAAGGGAATTATTCGATATATTGTATATAAGGCAACCTATGCAAGTGTTTTATCCCCCTCAACATGGAAAGCTTTGGGTTTTCCTGAGCTTGTGTCATCTCTTCATAAGTTGTTGACCTTTCACAGAAGTCCTGCATGGGAGCCTTGGCCACCCCCAATATATGCGGATTAGAATAGCATCCATGAGTCTTATTTAATCCCTTTTTAGACTTGTCTAACAAGAAAAAATATTTTCGATTGATCTGTCCCTTTCACACTCGTTAAATTGGACTTGAAAGGTCGTGAGTTTTAATTTAAGCTCTTTTCCAACTCATTTTCATAAAATTGAAAAGATTGTCGAGTGATTTGTCCCTTTCACACTCGTTAAATTGGACATGAATGGTCATGAGTCTTATTTAATGATCCATGTGGATATCGGTGGCCACCCACCTTTTTCAACCGGCTCAAAACAGTTTTCTAGCAAATTTGGAAATTTACTATTTTTAGCAGTTTTTAACTTTCGGGGGCATTTTGAGGGCCCAAACGAAGATTTTTCGAGATTGAGGTTCTTTATGATAGAAAAATGCATTATTTATCCTGAAAAATGAATCTCCTCGATGATACCTTTCCAATGAGCTATCATACGCCTAAAATGGAGATCGTATGCAAAAGTTACGACCCAAGGAAATTGATGTACTAACTTACACAAACGGGGCCCACATGACTTTTGGCGCTTCATCTCCTAGGGTTAGGTTTTTGGATGTCTAGGAATTTTGGCATTCCTGTTTATTGTAAAAAGGCCTTCAGAGCCTCATTGTAATCATCTTCTTGCGAATGTGAGTAGCCGTCACATCTCTTCTCAGAGATAAGCTAGCACCATTCTATCGAGTCTTTCACTCTATATTTTACAGTCTCTGTACATTTATTTCATTAATAGAAATTGTGTATTACTGTATATCTGTGTTTATGGTTTCATCTCTGATATATTTATGTTATATTATTGAATATCTGCGATATCTCTGTGCATTTCTTTATTATATCTTTGATCTCATTTTGTACTGAAAATAATCTGGATCAGTGGTATCAGAGAAGGTTGTTCTTGGTCATTTTTTTCAGTGCATGTCCCTGAAGAGGTCTGAGTATAGAAAGTTGGGTCTCAATATTGTCTCTCTTGAGGATAATCGCTCTCACACACCCAATAAACCCTCAATGGCTAAAGAAAATAAAAACGATGGAGCAGGCGATCCTATTAGTCTGTTACTTGAGCAAGCTCTCACACGACATAGGGATGAAATGATGGAGAATTTTTCCCACATCCTTCAACGTCTGCCAATAGAAATAGGTGCATCTTCATCAAGTGGCCACTTTGGAGACACCTCACCTTTCAATGTACAAGTTAATTTTGATATTCCTATATTTGAAGTAAAGATAGATGCAGAAGCCCTAGACAAATGGTTAAATTTGCTAGAAGGTTATTTCTCTGTTAGAAAATTTTTCGACAAAGAAAATATCACCTTTGCACTCCTTAAATATCTCCCCCATCTCAAACATTAGTGGGAAACTTATTGGGAGTAGATTTCCACAGAGGAGTCTGAAATATATGGGGTCGATCCCACTTGGGATTTTTTTGTGGATGCGGTAAAGGAATAATATTGCCCTATTGGTAACTATGAGAACCAGTACATGAGATGGACCACATTGTGGCAAGAGAGGGGCCAAGAAGCTACGGAGTTCACCAATACCTTCCAACCTTCCGCACCAAGATGGGTATCAAAGACTCCGAACGACATTTGGTTCTTAAATACCATGGGGCTCTACACAGATACATCTAATCTGAAATGGATTTTCTGGACATCTCATCACTCGGTGTTGCCTATCGATAAGTTGTTAAAATTGAGTAGAAATTTAAGCACCAGAAAAAATGGGATTTTGGTTCTGCAAATCCACAAAAACCAAAGTATGAAAAAGAAGTCCCTCACAAGCAGTCTCCTGAAAACCAGTCCAAGCCACATGAAAAGAAGGGTCATGGGAGGATAAAGAACAATACCAGAAAATGATGAGATTTCCAAAAAATCCCCTGGCACAACACCGATGAATGTCGCTCAAAACAGTCATTGGTGGCTAAGATCAAAGACAAGGAGGTGAACCCTGATTCAGAATCTGATTTGAAAATACTGGTAAAGGACAGATCATTGACGCAGACCCCACTGCTATTGTTGTGACCACAACAATTCATCCATAAGAACCAACAGATACTGAAGAGGGGGAGTGCCTTTTTCATTCATAGATGTGGGTGAAGGGGACCCTGCTGCATTTTATTTTTGATAGTGGAAGCCAGAAGAACCTCATCTCAACAGAGGTCGTCAAACAGTTGGGATTGTCAACAACACCACACCCGCAGCCATACAACATCGGGTGGCTTCACCAAGCATGAGATATTCATGTCAGCCAGCAATGTCAATTGTCATATGGCATCCAACCCTTCAAGGATGAGGTATTATGTGATGTTTCCCCACTAGATGTCTGTGATGTTCTCTTGGGCCAACCATATATGTGGAAGTGCCACGTTGTTTATGAGTCTCGACCCCACAGTGTCATTGTTTCTCTAGGGGGTCATCTCTACAGAATACCAGAGGTAGTTCTGACTACTATTCCACCTAAAAAGTTTCGCAAGGTAGTATCTCATACTACAAAATTTAGTTGCTTCACAATCTGTTCAAAATGGGAACATAAGGACATTGCAACCACTACAGCTTCGCCCCAAGCACCTTCTATCTAGCAAAAGTAGGTCGACAAGGTTGCAGAAAAGAGAAAATATTCCCTATGCACACCATCCTCTCATGTAGCCCAACTTATTGAACAGCCTCATCCTCAACAAGTTCATGACAGACTTCCACAAACTAAGTAGAACGACGTCTCCAGAAAGGCAAGCAACTCACCAAGATGCAGATTCAACAAACGCTTTTCCCTCTCCCCCGGGAACTCAACACAATGGAGACCATGCTTCCTAAGGAGGGAGGATTGATCGAGGTGGATATCGGTGGCCACCCACCTTTTTCGACTGGCTCAAAACAGTTTTCTGGCAAATTTGGCAATTTACTATTTTTAACAGTTTTTAACTTCCAGGGCCATTTTGAGGGCCCAAATGAAGGTTTTTTGAGATAAAGGCTCTCAATGATATTTGGGTGCATTATTAAGCACCCAAAATTAATCTCCTTGATGATACCTTTCCAACGAGCTATCATACGCCTAAAACGAAGTTCATATGCAAAAGTTACGACCCCGGGAAGTTGATGTACTAACTTACCCAAACGGGGCCCACATGACTTTTGGCGCTTCATCTCCTAGGGTTAGGTTTTTGGATGTCTAGGACTTTTGGCATTCCTTTTTATTGTAAAAATACCTTCAGAGCCTCATTGTAATCATCTTCTTATGAATGCGAGTAGCCGTCACATCTCTTCTCAGAGATAAGTTGCCACCATTCTATCAAGTCTTTCACTCTGTATTTTACAGTCTCTGTACATTTATTTCATTAATAGAAATTATGTATTACTGTATATCTTTGTTTATGGTTTCATATCTGATATATTTCTGTTATATTATTGAATATCTGTGATATCTCTGTGCATTTCCTTATTATATCACCGATCTCATTTCATGCCAAAAATAATCCGGTCCAGTTAATCTCTTTTCCGTCTCATTTTAAAAAAGAGAAAGATTGTCGAGTGAACTTGTCTCTTTCACACTCTTAAATCAGATTTGAAAAGACATATATTTGCCACAAGTTTATCCCTTTTTTACACCAAGTAAACTAAAAGACATAAAAAATGACATTTTTTGGCGTTAAGTTGTGATTGCATCTCATTCCCTTGCTTGTTGTATTAAGACTATATATGGTTCTCGCATTGCGCTATAAACTATTTTCCTCAATAGTTTTTGCATCCTCAACCAAGCAGAGCCTTGTTTATGTCCTTCGGAATTTGACACCCTATACCTAGGAGGAAACATTCCCCCGAGTGTCCATCCCCTACATGCATTTCCCTGCATTGAACATAGGTATGCTCCACTGCTGGAACTAGTTTTGCTTACTTGTGACACTCGTTTCCTCCTCTGTGTGATAGCATTCATTTGTCTATGAAAAAATAAAAAAATACGGGTGGGAAGGGAGTATTATCTTATATTGGAAGCATTTGTGATGCCTTTGAGCATAGCACAAAGTTATTCAGTCCATTTGTCATCATAATTTTGGGTTTAGCATGGCCTTAGGAAGTTGAGCTTGTTATAGAGTCTTCTCTACCGATTGGTTACTCTTCCAGAACTTATAGAGAATTTCATTGATGTCTCATGCATCTTATGGTTTCATCATTGGGTCTATGCTCTCAGAATCCTCCATATGTCTCATGCTCTTGTTCAAATGAATTATATCAGCCTGTGTCGACAACTCCTCAGAACTCTTGACTTTGCATGTTTTCCATACCCTCAGTTTGTCTCAAAGTCACATGATACTGTAGTCCTATCATGCACCCTAGCCCTACTTTCATCATTGCTAGGTAACCTTGAACCCAACAGTCAATATTTTATCATTGGTCGTTGAATGGGTGGTTTCCCTTATGTTCGATGGTAATAAATCTATTCACACATTGGGATTCATGCAGTGTCATGGATTCCATTATCCTTATTGGTGGTTTCCTCTCCTTTTTCAACAGTCTTCATCATTGGTTGTTATTCATAGGGTCTTTTTTGTGTACCTCTTGCACTTGGCACACCCAAAAGATGTACAGGGTCATTGTTTCATTAACATGTTCTTCGTCCAATTTCCACCAAATCATGAAGCTCCTGCTTTGTACATCATGCTGAATGATGAGGGGTGCCTTAATGCTATCCTTTCAGCAGGTCTCCTTCCATCAAATTCAACTCATTTATTCTGGAAATGAGACCTAGAGTCTTATCAGTACCTTGAGGCTTGCAGTCATCAGTGGCAGGCTCTCTCGCCATCGATAGTTGGGAATACATAAATATCTCTTGATCGATGGATTCTTCAGGTGTTTGACACCATCTCCTTTATTCACACTTGTAAGAATGTACTTGGTGCCCTGATACCTACTTTCATTATTGGTAGGTTGTCTCATGTTTGTTAATGATATACCTCAATGACCCGTAATCAAATGATGTCTCATTGTGTTCAACCTCAACTCCTTTATTCACATGACATAGACTTTCACCCTTGGCAGATTGTGTAGAAGACTTGAAGACATCACTATGTGTCCGCAACTTTCCTAAGCTGTTACTTCCTTTTCATTGGACCAGTACCTATATGACTTCAGTGATCCTAGGAGATCAGATTGTACTCCATGGTATACAGATATCTTCAGATTGGTTTTGAGACTAGTTATACTGGGCCTTGTTCTTGACTATGACAACTTTTGGCATGTAATCGCATTTGTATTTTCCTGTTCATGGCCACAAACACTTGTTTGGTATACTTTTCACATGGATCTGCAATGTAATTTTATTAGAAGCCATGTATGCAAAGTCAGTATAGAATGTAATGAGCAACTAGTTCGTCTAGTTGTTCCCCTACCACTCCACTTATGGGTTATTTATAATGTATTTCGTCCATCGCAGATACTCCCCTAACCTCACAAATTAGGGGGCATCTGTTATAGCAATATTTGCATCACCCTATCAAATCTTGCATAGAGGTCCTTATTCCATTTCCCTATGCATACTTATCTTCCTTATTGATAAAATCCAGAGACAAAAATTAATATTTTTCCACTTGTACGCATATTTCACACTATAAAACATGTGTATACGCAAGATTCTCCACTACAACCCACGTACATCGAGATTTGTGCCATAAAATCAAAATTAAATGTTGGGTTTCCATGTCACGGCAGGATATGTCTGATCTTTGGCCTTCCATATACTGGAAATGTTCCAACTCAGCCCTTCAGTTCCATTTTGAAGGCTATAAATGGGTCAATTCCGAGATATGGAAAGGAGAGAAAGAATTCAACTTTGAGAGCAAAGTTACTCTGGAGAAATTATTACATCATATTGAGTCTTCATCCCTTTGTCCTTTAATTCTGAACACAGTGTTCAGCCCCCAAGCTCTTCCTTTATTGATGGAGAACCTCATTGTCTTCCTTCTATGAGCTTTCCTTTGGTGGAGGATTGAAGTGGTGGAGGCCCAGTTGGAAAGAACTTATTTTCTCAGTTTTGAACCATGTCGACATGGAAGTCTGTAAATGTTTTCACTTATGTTGATCATTTATTAATAGAAATACTCCTGTCTTGTCCAATTGATATCTTGTGAATATATGATTTATTATCCATGGGCATATTTGTCATGTATATTAATGGATTATGTTATCTAATATGCTAACCTTTTATATTATCACTATATTCTTGCTTTGCTTGTTTGTTGAGAACTTGTTGCGGGTATAAAGCTTTGGATCAAAGTGCTCAACGATGGACATCATCGAACATCTGGACGAGGTAGGCCTCTTTCTTATCTCCCTTGGATATTGGTTTATATAGCATGTTTTTGGGATAGAGTTGATTTCTGCAGTCATATCCGTCTGGTGTGGTTTACCCTAGCCATAGAGAGTTTTTCCCTTGTAACATTTGTTCCTCCACCATGGGCGATCGTCGGGTCAACAATGATAGTCTTCGAAAAGTTCAAACAGTTTGAGTCCCAATGCATGATACCTTGACCTGTTGGTGACATGCACAGATAAACCAATAAAGAGAAGACCAATATGATACCACTAATCCATGTTTATGAGGGAATTAAATGAAACACATAAATAATAAAGAAACATAGAGATACAACAATACTCAATTTTTACTAAATATTGAAATATGCAAAGACTAAAAGAAAATACAAAGTGAAATGAACTCGCTAGAATGGTGGTATCTTATCTTTGAGAAGAGATGTGACAGCTACACGCATTTGCATGAAGAGGATTACAATGAGGATTTGAAGTCCCTTTTAACAGAAATCATAAACTAGAAAACCCTAAACATTCAAAAACCTAACCCAAGAAGTTGAAACGCCAAGAGGTTTGTGGGCCCCGATGGGGGTATTTGATACATCAACTTCCCTAGGGTGTAATTTTTGCATACTATATTCATTTGGGACACTTGATACCTCATTGGAAAGGTATAGCTAAGGAGTACACATTTTGAATGCCCCAATGGATATATTAGGCACTGCCAAATCAAAACATGTCATTTAGGGCCTCAAAACGGCCCTAAAAGTTTGTGACATGGAAAAATATAGAAAAATTGTTGAATTGGAAATTGTATGTTGAGCCAGTGCAATAGGTGGGTTCTCATTGATGTCTACCTGGTTCATTGGAAGAATAAACACCATCTCTTAGATGTCC
This sequence comes from Picea mariana, assembly GCA_032191745.1. NCBI lineage: Eukaryota > Viridiplantae > Streptophyta > Pinopsida > Pinales > Pinaceae > Picea > Picea mariana. The sequence goes on along the minus strand of JASDQU010104663.1, from coordinate 4,883 downwards.
CAAAATCTAACCTCAATAGTCTAGAGTATCAACAGATTCTTGTGGTACTCATGAAAATCCATTTTGAATCATTGAACCTGTAAATCAAAATAATTCATTCGTTATGATAATCCATTATGTGTGCATGCATGTTCTATTTGTGCTACTTTTGTCTAAATTTTGTGTGCAACTACAGTGCGACTACAATGTTCATAGTGTATGCAAAAATCTTCTTAGGGGATTATATTGGCCTCACATACCATGCTACAAATTCCACGTTATTATTCCTAATATTTATCTCTATGATTTGTTATAAACCTTTATTAATATCCTTCATGCTGTTAGGGTCCTAACCCACACATAGGTAGAGAAATATATTTGGATGTAATAAAGGTCAATATTAATAAGGCTTTTCAATAAAATAGAATAAGGCAGATGTAAGAAGACCTAATAGAAGATTCCACTTCTAGAAGGATATTCCTCTAGATGCTTCTCTTGATAGACATATTTAGTATAAATAAGGGTAGAGGGTATGAAAACCCTAGCTTGTAGATTATTGTAATAGAGCGCTACTTTACTAGAGGTTGCCCCCTCGAAGAGGCCCGTGAACATTGCTTTATGAATCAAAGTGTTATTTCTATTGTTGTTCTTATATCATTTATGTGTTATTGTGGAGATGATGCTGGTTATATTACTGTTATTCTGCCATTTCTAGCATTTTATTTTTGTTCTGCATACTTTTTATATCTAGTATATTACAAGTGGTATCAAAGCACTTTCCTTGGCAGAAATTGTGGGAATTTTGTTTTCAGGGTAGAGACATATTCCAACGTATTTAAGCCACATAGATCTATCGTTATGTGCATAAACCCGTGGTTGAGGGATTCATACACGCATGAAATACAAGTGGTTCTTAAGCGCACATCTGTTGGCCACCCTTGTAACCCCTATTGGTACCGCTTCAAGTGGTAGCGCATTAGACAACACCTGTGTACGGATCGACCTATATTTCCTTAAGCCCTCTTTAGATAAATCGATCTGCCACCTGACTGCTATAGTGCCACCAAGAACAACACTTGAGAAGATACTCTCTAGTACCTGGGTAATCGGGTAGTATGACTAAGGGTATGGCCTATCCTCCTTAGTTAGTGCCCTGAGATATTAGGTCGAGTACTATTGTTGGACCCCTGACGTATATCAGAGAGCTATAGCACAGGGCAAACCCTTGTCTGTAGAACCCTTGAATACCTAATGCTTGGGGGACAAAAACATAAACAAATTAAAACAAACAAGATCTATTGTCGTGCAACTGTGTTTGGGTTGCCAAATCACTACACTTTTATTACTGGTTAAGTATTTGGGGATTTCATCGCTACAGTATTCTTCAGACCGAAGTATAACTCCGCATGTGTAAAAAAGAAAAAAAAAGAAAAAAACGAGTTTGGAAATTTTTTCACCATTATTTGAGACCTATTCCATTAGATTCCTCTCTTCGCCTGCCCCTTTTCAGTTCACCCATCCTCATGGCCCATACCCGTAGCCAATATCTAGAAGCTCGCTTCAACACCTTGCAATCTGGTCTCCTCGAGACCCAAAAAGAAGTGAAACAACTCAGTGCCAATGTTGCCTCCATCGATACATCCATCAATACAACCATGCAATCCTCAATGGAGGAATTCAAACAAGAACTGACCACCTAGCTTGAATCTATCTTTGCATCACTCTGCACCAAACTAAAGATCCCTACAGATGACCCTTTCTCTGACGCACCTCCAAAGACTGAAGGTGAACATTCCTCCCATTCCCATACCTTTCAGCACCATCACTTTCAAAGTGACCTACGCTTTTTGCGGGTGGATGTGACCAAATTTGATGGCTCGGACCCCACTGGTTGGGTAACCCAAATGGAACATTACTTCTCTTTATACAGCATTACAAATGACTTTGCCAAACTCCATTATGGTGTTCTCCATCTAGATCAAGAACGTTGGCAATGGTGGCAATGGAGAAAAACTTCTCGTCAAGGGTACATTGCTTGGACCCAATTTGTGACTGAGCTTTATGAATGCTTTGACACTAACACCAACCATTTGGGCCATTTGAAAAAGTTGAAACAATCAGGAACAGTAGAAGACTTCATAGCTTCCTTTGAGCGCCTGGCTTTTCGAACAGAGGGCATGACTGATGCTTTCTTTCGAGAGTGTTTTATCAGTGGCCTCAAGGATGAGATTTGGGCCCATGTCCTCATGGCTCTACCTTCGAGTTGGGTGGAGGCTACTAAAAGAGCTAAAGAAGCACAACAGGTTGTATCCTCTCAAAACCAAAAACCCTCCTTTATCCCTTGCCCTAAACTCGTAAATCCCACTACTCCCTCCACCCCATTAAAGATCCAAGCATTGACCAGGGATGAAATGGATGAACGCCAACTCAAAGGCCTTTGTTATAATTATGATGAAAAATATTTCTCGGGCCACAAGTGTAAGGAACAAAATCTTTTTATGCCCATCTCTGAGGATATTTCGAAAGAGGATGTTGAAACGCCCCTTGTGTCTGAGTCACCTGAAATCACTGACAACCCCTCCCTCAGACCTTCCCAAAGTGGAACCGATCATTTCCCTCAATACTCTCACTGGCTTCTCCGCTCCCCAAACCCTCAAGTTAATCAGTTACATCAACCATCGGAAGGTCATCATTCTGGTTGATAGTGGAAGCACCCATAATTTTATTCTTCGATGCATTGCCCAAGAAACTCATTGCTAAATCCATGCCATCAACAATTTCCAAATCATGATTGCCAATGGTGGTTCCATGAAATGTGGAGGGCACTGTGAAAATGTGCGTCTCCAAATCAGTGAATACCACCTAAAATCCCATATGTTTTCTATCGACGTGGGCAGTTGTGACATTGTGTTGGGTGCAAACTGGCTAAGGACTTTGGGTCCCATTCTCATGGATTTTAATGCATTAACCATGCAATTCGACTTGTAGGAAGGCTACCAATATAAATTCCAAGGCATCATTGTTGGTTCACCTGAGGTCATTAGTTCCCATCGCATGGAAAAGCTGCTCAGAAAAGGTCATTCTAGTGTCATTGCCCAACTCCATGCCATACAAGCAACAGAGACACCCCCGGTGTCACAAGACCTCCAAGCCCTCCTTTATAAACATCAAATGGTATTTTCCACTCCCCAAGGACTCCCTCCTTCCCGCGGTGTTCATGATCATTCCATTCCCCTTGTACCCGAAAGCCTTCCTCCCAATATTCATCCGTATCGCCACCCCTTTTCACAAAAAAATGAAATTGAGAAAATGGTCCAGGAACTCCTTAATGCAGGCGTTATCCGCCCTAGTATGAGCCCTTACTCTTCTCCTATAGTCATGGTCCTGAAGAAAGAAGGTTCTTGGAGAATGTGTCCTAGCTTCCGTGCCCTCAACAAACTAACCATTAAAGACAAATTTCCCATTCCTGTCATTGATGACCTCCTAGATGAATTGAGTGGCGCCCAATTATTTACTAAACTTGATATTCGCTTGGGCTATCACCGGATATGTATGAAAGAGGTAGACATTCCCAAGATGGCCTTTCAAACTCATGAGGGCCACTATGAGTTTTTGGTCATGCCCTTTGGCTTATGTAATGCCCCCTCCACCTTCCAAAGCCTCATGAATCATGTCTCCCATCCCTTTCTCCGTCATTTTGTCTTAGTTTTCTTTGATGATATCCTCATCTATAGCAAAACCCGGACATACCATCTTACTCATGTGGATCAATTTCTCTATCTACTCTCTCAGCAAAAACGTTTCCTGAAACATTCTAAATGTGATTTTGGTGCCTCAGAAGTAGAATACTTGGGTCATCTGGTTGGGAAGGATGGCGTCAGGGTGGATCTAGAAACAATTGAAGCTATGCAAGACTGGTCGCACCCAAAGACTCTCAAAATCTTGCGTGGATTTCTGGTCTTAACAGGGTATTATCGCAAGTTTGCTAAGAATTATGGAAAGATTACAACACCTCTCACTGATCTCCTCAAAAAGAACTCTTTCACTTGGACTTCAGTCGCTGCTCAATCTTTTCAAACCTTGAAGATGGCCATGTGCACCACTCTGGTTCTGGCCCTTCCTGATTTCACAAAGACCTTTGTGTTGGAATGTGATGCCTCAGGGAAAGGAATCGATGTTGTCCTTATGCAAGAGGGTCGACCTTTGGCCTTCACCAACAAGCAACTATCTGAAAGGAATCTCGGCAAACCCATCTATGAAAAGGAAATGTTGCCTATTCTACATGTCATTGATCTGTGGCACCCTTATCTCTTGGGGAAAYGTTTCCAAATCAAGAGAGACCATCAAAGCCTCAAGTACTTTATGGAACAACGCATTTCCTCCCTGGAGCAACAAAAATGGGTGACTAAGCTCTTTGGATATGATTATGAGATCATTTACAATAAAGGCAAAGTCAATGTGGTGGCAGATGCACTGTCTCGAAAATATGAAGAAGAAGGATCTCTTTTTTCTCTTTCCTTCACTGTACTATATTGGCTCCAAGCTATTCACCAGGAATGGTTGCAAGATCCAAAAAGTTCGCATCTGATCCAGCAATTGTAGAAAAATGCTCCAGCTCCCCCAGGGTACTCTTGGCTCCAGGATGAGCTTCGATACAAAGGTCGTTTGTATTTAAGTAAACAATCAAAGATTAAATCCACGGTACTTTCTGAGCTTCATGCTACACCCATAGTGGGGCACTTTGGGTTCACCAAAACCTATGACAGGGTCAAACATTCTTTTTTCTGGGATGGTATGAAACAGGACATCCCTAATTTTGTGGTTGAATGTGATGTGTGTCAACGCAACAAGGAGAAGCAGTCAAATCTCCGGGCACACTACAACCGCTTCCGATTCCACCTGCT
>JASDQU010104662.1:74977-132760 GCA_032191745.1 Picea mariana | reverse complement strand
TTTCAAATTAACTAAGGAAATGTGTCCCAAGACATAGGAGGAGATAGAATACATGTCTAGGGTCCCTTATTCATCAACAGTTGGCAGCTTGATGTATGCAATGGTTTGCACAAGACCAGATATTGCACATGTAGTGGGAGTTGTGAGCAGGTATATGAACAATCCAGGTAAAGAAAATTGGGAGGCAGTAAAGTGGATTCTCAGGTATTTAAGAGGTACTACTACTCATGCATTATGTTTTGGAGGTTCAAACACTTTTCTACAGGGATATGTTGATTCAGATATAGCATGTGATAAAGACAGTGGGAGGAGCACCACAAGGTATATTTTTACTATAGGTGGAACAACAGTAAGTTGGATTTCAAAATTGAAAAAGGTTGTTGCACTTTCAACAACAGAGGCAGAGTATGTTCTTGCTACAAAGGCTAGTAAAGAGATGATTTGGTTACAGAGGTTTATGGAGGAATTGGGAAAGAAGCCGGAGAATAGTAGTTTGTACTGTGATAGTGAGAGTGAAATTCATATTACAAAGAACTCAACCTTTCATTCGAAGACTAAGCATATACAGTTGAGGTACCACTTCGTACGATCCACCTTGGAAGATGGACATTTGAAGTTGGAAAAGATACACACTAGACAGAATCCTGCACACATGTTAACAAAGGGAGTAACCAAAGAGAAACTGAGTTCCTGCTCAGTTTTAGTTGGTCTTCAAAAATGAAGATGAAGATGAGAAATTTTCCAAGTCCAAGAAGGTTAAGAGTCCAACATATACAGCAGTGGTGGAGTTGTTGAGATCAGTCTCCAAGTGGAATATTGTTGGTTGTGGAGCCTGATTATCTTCCTGATTCAGAGGTCCTTGCTTTCAGCCGTGTTTATACCCCATGAAGTATTTACATCCCAGAAGTATGTACACTCTTCCACGTGGGGGAGTGCAGAGGGGGGGTACCCCCTCTGCGGGGTTCGGGGGGGCTATCCCGCTGGTTGGGGGGTCTGGGGCAAGCAGGCCCCCAACGAGGTTCGGGGGTGAATCCCTCGAAGGAAAAATTGGCTTGTAAATGTATATTGTAATTTCATTGTAAATCTGGATCATTCATTATAAGGTCACAGATCTAAAAGTAGATATTATGTTAGGGTTTTTTTCCCTAGAAGGCAACCCTCTTTTATGAGGGAAATGTATTGCAGCTATGATTGATGGCGAATATTGTATTCTGAGAGAGGAGACTGTGAGAGAAAGAAGAGGAAGTTATAATGGGTTTTGTTGTAGGTTGTATCCCTTCATTTGCTGGATAATAATAAAGGAAGGACCTGACAATTTCTCTGGTGGACGTAGCCCACACTGGGTGAACCACGTAAATCTGTGTCTCTCTTGTATTGTGTATCTTCTATGTTTTGTTTCCACATTTGTTTTATTTTATTGCTCCGTGGTCCTGTTTTTCTAACACTAACCATCTTAACCCACTTTCCTTATTTTAGGGCTAACCCACTTCTAACCACTTACCGACTTAGTAATTTATCCATTAACGTTATTATTTAAATAATTTATTTTGTATCCAATTTGACTTATAGTACACTCATCACTTCACTTTATTATTTAAATAGTTTCTTCTTTGTAACCACTTTGACTACTTTGACCTTTTGGGGCTTTTAGATGACTCATGAGGGTTCTCCAACTTCACATGGCCACAACTCTCTAACCATGAGGAGTTATGTGACGTTCCACATACCACCAGAAATGGAATGACATGTAATATCCATCTAGAATAGTATTACCTACAAATATATCAAAATTCATACCATTATCCATCAAACAAACTTGGGTCCATCACCTAAACCATTGTTCTATCGGAATTCTCTACCAAACTTTCTTCAAGGATTGACATCAATGAAAACCCACCCAATTAATCAACAATATACCCCTTTGGAATTTATGGCAACACTATGATGAAATACTGAAGTCATTGCACTCATGCTCCCCCTGTGACCATCGCTCCCACTAGAACCTTGCCTCTGTGCTCTGCATATGATAAATCTCTCCCTCTTTGTCATCAATGGAAAATGTATCTTTCCATCTAGGGATGCTCCCCCTAAATTAATTGTCCTTGGGGATACTCCCCCTCATTGAAATCTTCCTAAATATGATCTCCTAACCTGAACTATCCTCTCTATGGTTCTTCCTTGTGTAAATATAAGACATATAAGATAAGCATTCAAAAACATTCTTTTTGGAGTAGAAATTACTCTGAGTATCTGGCGAAGATACTCAAAGGATTCTCATGGAAGCGGTTTTGTAAAGATGCATGCCACTTGTTCTTTTATGCCCACATACTCAACTCTGATGTTCTTTTATGCAACCTTTTCTCGTAGAAAGTGATACTTGATTGGAATGTGATTCTTCTTGGAGTGCAACACTGCGTTCTTTGAGATACTTATGGCACTTGTATTATCACAATAGATTGGAATGGGTTCATCATACTCAACTTGTATATCTGTCATAGCTTTTTTCATCCATAGAACCTGTGTACAACATCCTGTTGCTGCAATATACTCTGCTTCGGTTGTAGATATAGATATCGATGATTGTTTCTTTCTTAACCAAGATACTAAACACTCACCCAAGTAGAACATTTCTCCACTAGTGCTTCATCAACCATCAATGCAAACTTCCCAATCTGCATCTGTGTAGGAAATAAGTGATAGATCATTTCCTTTTGGATACCATAATCCAAACTCTTATGTTCCTTTGAGATATCTCAAAATACTCTTCACTTATAATACATGTGATTCGTTTGGTGTTTCTTGAAATCATGCCACCTAGCCAACTACCTGCATTACATATGGTATGGATATTGTCACATATAGTAAGATACCAATAATTGACTTGTATAGCCTCAGGTCTGTAGAGTTTCAATCATCATCTTTTCTCAACTTGCAACTGGTTTTCATACGAGTGGTAACTGGTTTGCAATCTTCCATTCTGAACCTCTTTAGCATTTCTCTAATATACTTAGTTTGAGAAATAAAAATTCCTTGGTTGCTTTGACGTATTTGAAGACCCAGAAAGAAGGATAGTTCTCCAAGTAATGACATTTCAAATTCATTTTTCATATCCTTTGATAATTTCTGGCTTAACCTGTCATCGATACTTCCAAAAATAATATCATCAATATAAACTTCAATTAATAAAATACCATCTTGAGTTACCTTGATGTAGAGGTTATTGTCTGCCCTTCCTTTTATGAACCCTGCCTACTATAAATATTTATCCAATCTAGAGTACCATGCTATAGGAACCAGTTGTTCAATGTAGTCTTCTTCTTCAAGTTCCATGTTCATAAAATTTGATTCCACGTCCATATATGTCTATACTGTTCAAGACTCTTCTACACAACTGCCCATAATTTTAACTCATATGTCACTATACTATCATGAAGTACTACTACAACTGATTAATCTATCATATTTTACTTCTGCTAACTGAATGCACTGAATCTGTCTACTCAAATTCTGAAAGCTACTCAAAGGATGGTTCTTTGGTTTGTCTCAGCTGCCGCATAGACTCCCCCTATATAATATTCATATTAATTGGGAGTCTCTAAGCCGGATGGCTCAGAACAATTCATGCTCTGATGTGTATTCATCATCATCTTCATTGGTAGATTCATCATCTCTCTGAGCTCTGACTTCTTTCTTTCTGTTTGTGGATTCATCTTCCACTACAATGCCTGAAAGTACAATCTCTTGAACCTGTTCCATATTTACCTATCCTTCTTTTCTTTCAGTTATTTTCCAAACCTTTCTGTATCTGACATATTTCTTTTTCTTTGTAGAATTTTCTTCATCTCGTTTTATTTCCAATCTTGCAATCTTTGGGACCTGGTATTTGTTCACTTGTTCTTCATGTTTTCTTATCCATACTTTCTTATATCTGATATTCGTGTTCTCTTTCATGGAAGTATCGATCATGTTTCTACAATCACTAGCTATGTGTCCATAGTTGTGACATTTGTAATATTGAATGTTAAGTGGGGCCACATAGATATTTATTGCTTGAACATTTCTTTTATAATCCCTGCAATCTGCAACCTTATGTCCAAAATTAGTACAATAAAAGCAATGACCATAAAATAAATTTTCATACCTATGAGTGAATGATCTTCTTTATGGTGTAGTTCTTCTGAATTTATTCCTTGACTGATCATGATCATGATTGAAGCTTCTTTACGGATTGAACATGAATGGCATTCTTGAATATATATCTTCAATAGTTTTCTTACATTCTAGTTGACCATGATTCCTTCATTTGAGTACTTCTGCATAACTCTTTCTATTTTCTTCATTCTTCTTTTCTAGCAAACTTGAGTGCTTCTATTCATTCTCTATAACTAATGTGGATGTTTCTATCTCTTAAATGTTCTTGTTGATATTGACGAGTTTACTTCTCAATGTGAAAAATTCTTCTTCAATCTTCTCAACCTCTTCTTCTTTCTTCGTTATCTGAGAATTCATGACTTCTTTTGTTCTTTTCACTCTTCAAGATGAATTTATAATGTGATTATTTATTCTTCAAGTCCATTCTCTTCTTAACCAAACTCTACCTCAAGCTGGTTTAGATCGTTAGTTCTTTCCTTAACATGATATGTAAATATATTCTCTCTCATTTCTACTTCTTCCTTTTGTGCTGCTATGTTGGCTTCCAAATACTGCTTTTGATATTCAAGATTTTCTTCGATCTTTCTAGCTTCTTCTAGCCGAGTTCTTAAGTTTTCGATGACCTGTTAGGATTCTTAAAAAATGTGAACACTTTCCTTTTGTTTCATCAATTATTTCTTGAGTGACTTGTTTTCTTCTCTTAGTTCATATAAATAACTAATCAATTCTACTTCATAATTTTATTCCTTTTGAATTAGTTTTTCTATCTCATTTCCTTGATGTCATTCTATTTCCATATGTCTGGGTTTTTCACAATTAAGGAAAAACAACATACATCTCATGATTATGTACTCTTCATATTATGAATCCGTTTGACATGTTGAACATAATTCTTCTTGATCTGTATATGCATCTTCTTTGGCATTTTTTGAATTTGTGATGGGTGAAGAATACATTTCATGTAACTTATCCAAAAGTTCTTTGGCTAATGAAAATTTACCAACCTTTTCTCTTACCGGATTATGTAATCCTTCCCAGATGAAATCCATTGCTATTTTGTTATTATTCCTCAATTCCTTCTTGGCTGCAATCTTTGCCCTTTTTGAATTATCATATCTTGTAACGACTGATAGCCAAATATAATTCACCTATGCCTATAAAAATACTTGTTTCCTTCTACTCCATATCTCATACTTTAAACTATTCTGACCATTGAACAATGATACTCCATTCTTAGAATAATCCATGATCTCCTTCTAGTAGTTAAATTGTTTCCTGAAGGAACCTACTCTGAAACCAATTGTTGGATTAATGAGAGGGGGGATGAATCAGTAATAGAGAAATATAATCCTTTTTAACCACAAAATGCAATTGTTACATCAATGTAGCATTATCATCCAATAGGTTCAGAGTAAATAAATAATGAACAAATGAACAATCATACACATACACAATACACCAGTGTTTTAACGTGGAAACCCAAAGCGGGAGAAAAAAAAATAATGTTTTTTATTATATGTATTTAAGAATTACATTCATTGTAAGAACCAAATTCATTTGTTTTCCAGTTGCAACTAGAAGGAGGCTCCAACCCCATAGTTTCTCTGAATACAACCTGAGGGAATCTCCAACTCCCTAATTCTCTGGCTACAACTAGAAGGAGGCTACAACCCCCTATTTTCTCTGGCTACAACCAGAGGGAATCTATAACTCCCCAATTCTCTAGCTACAACTAGAAGGAGGCTACAACCCCCTATGTTCTCTGACTACAATCGAAAGGTGTCTACAACAACATGTCATTTCCTAGTCCAACTGCCCTGAAATAGAAGTAGAATGATGGAACCATTGCCACACTATCACTCTGAGATATACTATTGTAAACTTGTACCAATCAACCTATACCAAACAACCTGTAACAACTTGTACCAATACCATGTGCCAACATGTACCATACATCAACCTGTATCTTAACTTGTACCATAAACAAGTGCATCAACCATGCACCAAACCTGTAAAAATAACCTATCACAATAGCTTATCCAAAAAACCTATCACAACAAACTGTCTCATCAATATTATCAAACAAATCAGATCTACTCACCAAGATCAATCACCAAGAAAACTCTCAACCATATTAAGAATATCACTAATATGTGCATCAACCAAGCATAACACAACAAATCATAATCATCACCAAGAACAATATGTTCTTCTAATAATATACCAAGACAAGTATGCTACATCATCCATAAACCATGTGTCAAAAATACTACTAACAAGTGCCTCCAACCATGTACAAAGTATGTACCAATCATGCATCAACTATAATTCATCAAGATGTACCTACATCATCAACTATACACCACATGTATGTGCCAACTCATCAACTACTTGTCTCAACCATGTACCCAACATGTACCTCAACCAAAATCCCTTATCAATTTCATCATTAAAATATGATTTGTAACTCTATAGTATAATTGGTTTATATGATCACATACCTTCAAACCTTCCTTAACTTTAACAACAAGAGACTATCATTTTCGTCAAACTTTACTTTAGTCTCACATGACTAATTTTGGATTAGTCAAAATCCCTAAATCGAAATAATAATAACTATGTACCTGTAATGAATAAAGATATGAAAATGGTACACAATGTTCGTCAGTGTTTTTTATGCAATTCCTCCAGATTTCACTACATGGAACCTCTCAGAAAAGGAGTTATAGCAAAAATGACAGACCTTGTTGAATTTTGGCTTACTCTAGAGAGCGAACTGGTAGAGCGTGTCCCACACATAATATTTGTTTTATGGATTTGAAAATTGTACAAAAAATAATACAAACTGTACTCTAACCAATACATTTTCTCTTACTAAATTTGAATATATTATGAAGAAGCTATGACATTTTTACCCGAAACACCTGTTTTAGACTAGTTTCACGACTAGCCACAAACCTTATTTTCCACTGCGTGTAACTCCAAAAATACAACCCAAAAGATAAAATTTGTATCACAACTAATTGGATATGTTTCCTCAATGTCCTCCCAATTTCATGTTCTAAATCATTCTATAAAAAATGATATTGTGGAAATGGTGAGATGACCTGTAAATAAGATACCTTAGAAAGCATCATCAAAAGAATTTATCCTCCCTTGAATTTCGGCCTTCTTTACTTCACCTTCTCTCTGAAATTCGTCTTAGATATCCTTTGGTTACCTCAGTCACTTACAGATATTCAATATTCTCAAGTGTGTTTAAAAATGAGAGACCCTTGCCTCTTATTTATAATTTCATGTAGCTTCTTCAAGGGGTTACCTTCTAACCATCTTAACCCACTTTCCTTATTGTAGGGGTAACCCACTTCTAACCACTTGTCCACTTATTAATTTCTCCATTAACTTCATTATTTAAATAATTTATTTTGTATCCACTTTGACGTATAGTACACTCATCACTTCACTTTATTATTTAAATTACCTTCTAACCATCTTAACCCACTTTTCTTATTTTAGGGCTAACCCGCTTCTAACCACTTGTCCACTTAGTAGTTTCTCCATTAACTTTATTATTTAAATAATTTATTTTGTATCCACTTTGACTTATAGTACACTCATCACTTCACTTTATTATTTAAATAATTTCTTCTTTGCAACCACTTTGACTACTTTGACCTTTTGGGGCTTCTATATGACTCATGAGGGTTCTCCAACTTCACATGGTCATAACTCTCTAACCGTGAGGAGTTATGTGACATTCCACATACCACCAGAAATGGCATGACATGTACTATCCATATGAAATATTTTTACCTGCAAATATATAATAAATCAAACCATCATCCATAAAAAAAACTTGGGTTCATTACCCAAACCATTGTGCTACCAGAATTTGCTATTAGACTTTCTTCAATGGTTGACATCAATGACAACCAACCCAATTAATCAACATTTTGAATCCATGAGGTTAGGGATTTTTCACAGGGTTTCTACAAACAAGGGGTTTCCCTTTTCTATGTCTCTCTAATATACATGCGGGGTCCAACAGTAGTACTCGACCCAATATCTCAGGTCACCAACTAAGGAGGCTAGACCGTGTCCTTATCCATACTACCCGACTACCTAGGTACTAGAGAGTATCTTCTCAAGTGTTTTTCTCAGTGGAACTATAGAAGTTAGGTGGTAGATTGGTTTATGTATAGAGGTATCTAGGATATCTAGGTTGATCCATATATAGGTGATGTCTAATGTGTTATCACTCAAAGGGGTACAAGGGTGTCCAACAATGTGTGTTTAAGTACCATTTGTATTTCCCACATGTATGCTTCCCTAAATGTGGATTTATGTGTGGAACGATAGATCTCTGTAGCTTTAAGACGACGAAATAAGTCTCTACCCTGAAAAAAATAACCCACAATTTTCTGCCAAGGAAAGTTCTCTAATACAACTTGTAAGGTACTAGATCTATTATAATAGCCAAAAACAAAAATATTGCAGAGAATAACAACGAAACAACACAATATATAAAAACGCAACACTAAAATAATACCTTTATTGATAAGAAACAATTTTCACTTACCTCTTCGAGGGGGAAACCTCCAACATAGAAGCGCTCTATTACAATAATTCTCAAGACAAAAAATTTCATGAATCCTACTCTTATTTATACTAGTTCTATCTTCTAAAGATTATTCTAAAGGAATATCCTTCTAGAAGTTGAATATTCTATTAGGTATTCTTACATTGACTTATTCCAATTTATTAAATAGTCCTTATTAACTAATTTCATCCTTTATTACATAGAAATATATTATTCTATCTATGTAAGGGGTTAGGGAGGTTAGGTCCCTAGCAAATACTTGTTCACCGGGAAAGGTCTTGTAAATAAAAGAAATACACCCTCCAAGGCCTAAAAATTCACAATTATCATGCCAAGTAATCCATATCATATACAAGAACCACCCAAACATGTGCATCAAGCCCCCCTTTTGAAATTAAAAAAAACGCTTAAAGACCTTATAAGTTTTACCTAATTTAGGTATGGGAGGGGTGTCATGTTGCCCTATTGAGTAAGCCAATCCCTAATTCAATGGAATTTTCCCAAGAGGAACCTATCTAATTCATATAGTGAGTGTGAGATGGATTTTGGGAAAATACTTTTAGGTATGGGGTCATTGACATACAAAGGTTTGTATTGTCTTATTTATGGGTGCCTTTATAGAGGGTGTGTTGCATCCTTCGTTTCCAATGCAACCATTTTTCAATCCCTTTCCACTTAATTTATTAGAGTCCAAACATTGAGTGCTATATTAAATGGAGAGTAAATAACATCACAATGCCACTTGAAGCTAAGATACATTGAGTTTCATGTGCAATGGAAACTAAGATACACCACAATGCATCCTCTCGACAAGAGGGAAATTTATTAATTATGTGATTTATTTTGTAGGTCCTTCATTTTTTGGAGAAGCATTTTATTGTTCTCAGGACCTTAGTGAGACAATATAGAAGGATAATAATTGGCTTTTATCTCTTTCCAGCTACAACACCTCCAAGCCTTCATCCCCTTGTTCCCATGAAATGAAGTACAATCCCTTCTTGGGTTAATGAACCCCAAAAAATAGAAGATAAGGAAACAAACGGGTAGAATTATGGAAGGTGGTAAGTATGGAAGGGAATGGTATGATGACCCTTCAAAGGAACACCTAGTAGAATCCCCTTTCCAAAGGGTTACCTACTAACTAGGAATCCATGTCACTCACCAAGGTAAAACTAGGAAAAATGTATAAATTACAAGAAAAAATTTCATAATCAAGAAAGGATTATTTGCAGCATGCTCGAATTATTCAAATATTAAAATATCACTTACCACAATACCAGACTCGTTACCTCATGAATAAATACCTGTTGTCTTCTAGGGCCAAGCCGATGTGGTGGATGTTGCTTTGTTGCTGGTGATGAATGATGGCATGATAAAACATAGGAGGGGCCTTATGGGATTTTCTAGTCAATATGACTATCTACACTCCATGTATGCTACATGTGGGCCTTGAGACATGATCTCCTTAGTTATCCCTAGCCTGGGGGGTATCATTTGGCTCTTACATGGGGAGATGTGCTCACCATAGAGAATATGAGAACCTCAACTTCTCTTGATATGACATGTTCCTACACACACTGAAAGAAGAAAAATATTGTGATAATGAGGGGTGGTTTAACTCACCCCTTGTTAATATGATAAAATATGATAAATATAAAATACAGAGAAAAACTTGAAAGGAAACCTTTAACATTTTGTTGGCACCAGGTCAAAGGGGAAAGAAGAACGATCGTGGGAAAGAAAGCGTGCAGAAAACTGAAGTAACAATTGGCAAAAAGGTAGCACGCGCACATGCAAGAAAGCATGCATAAAGGAAAGTGACAACTAGAGGAGGAACAACACACGTATGGGAGAAATACCTAACGTAAGAAGGGTTAGGGTTTTGGTAATATTCTGTAAAAATGGTGAAGAGCCCGAAATGTATAAATATAGATACGAAAGTATCATATAGGGTTGGTCGTTAGTAGTTGTTAGTAGTTCTCTTAATGTTTTAGTTGTATGAACTAATTTGTGTAAGCTGTTGAGCAAAGGAGATATGAGGGAAGGTAGATCTAAGGATTATACTGCAGGTTGTGGAGCCTGGTGCAATCTAGTTCTCCTCACATAGATCTTACCTAGTTTTGTGGAGAATTGTAAGCGTGAGGCGTCGAAAATGCAGAACTATCATAATACAAGAGCCAAGAGCCAAATCTTTGTGGATGTATCCCAGGAGGGGGTGAACCAAGGTAATCCTAATGTAATGTGTTAAATGTATGCATGCCTCTTCTTTCCTTCAATAATTAATGGTTAAGCTTGATGAATGAGTTAATACATTGTTATGAATATGTTTATACTTTGCTTAAATTAAACTATGGGATATACATATGCGAATACAAGGAACGATTAGTTTTCCTTACAACTCATGGTATTTGGCCTTAATCATGAAACCTCTATCCCCTACTATGTCCTAGGATATAAACACCTGAGTCTTACAGCCACGCATTTAAAGCTATATCGAGTGAGATTGCGTAGCGCCTTCCGGGTGTTGTGTTGCCTTCTAGTTTACCAGGAAGGCCAATAATTTTTTAGGATTTATTGGAACCTCAAATGAAATAAAACCTGGTTCAAAGATTCAGATAACCTGAGAAGGGAATTGATAACCAACAAATGGTTCTGTTGTCGTGTTAAGAGAAACAAGAAAGGACTGAGTAGATGAGATGGAATGAATAAGAACCAAAGGAGCAGAACATAAGAGAAATAAGTTGTTACAAGGGGATGTTGAGACCTTGGAACCCAATGAGAGAAGAAATCAAGGGCTGGTTGAGAACTAAAGAGCTAGAGTTTGCACAAAAAGATAATAGAAACCCCAGGATTACACCGCGTAAATACCTGGATAAATAGGTATTTACGGATTTACACAAAGTCATTTTCTGTGGTTTTCTGCATCTAGTACAAGAGTGGATATTAAGGTTAACGGATAACCACGGGATGAACCAGATTCGACTACTAGATTGGACTCCAGTACAGATCCAACAGTTGTAGCAGGTAAACAACAAATTCAACCGCGCAGTCGACTTTTGGATTGATAGTATTATGGCAGGATGTATCACAAAATTTGTGGTAGACACAACAAATTCATACAGTGCAGCCGAGAAAGAGTTCCTACAAGGACCCATAGGAAGGTACATTCAATCACTATATACTTCTATCAAAATACTACTATATAACAAAGGTGTAATGATAATGGAATCAAACAACTAGACTTCCTTGCGCGCATGGGGGAAAGGGGGAAGCACTGACAGAGAGAGGAGGAATGGAAGGAGGGAAGGATACAAAGAAGAAGGAGGAGGATCCCTTGGACCCGATCTTGATGGATGATGACCAACTCAAGTGGATCTTAGCGTCATTGGGAATGACATGTAGCGGAGCACCCAACCAATATAAGGTGAATACCAAGAATAGAGTTGTAGCCGAGAGGGAGGACTTGGACAATGATGAGGAAGAGGTAGAGTATCTCCAGGCTATAGAGCATATTGAGGAAATCATGTGTGCCACATATGAGAGGAAACCAAGAGGCCCCAGAACAGGAGGATAAGACACCCATCCCTTCAATGTTAATGTCAGTGTGGAACCCATAAACCAATGTGCGACTAATACACGAGAGAGAACATTACCATCTAGACAACCAAAGTTTGAAGGAAGTTTGAAAGCAGGAAGTACATATACACAAAGGGAAGCAACTGGAGGATCCAGTTCGGGCAAATGTAGTCAAGTATCTCCACTATGCAGAGGAGGGAGTAGCTCAGTATTTGGAATGGCAGGACACAATCCTACTATCAGATTACTAGAGTTTCGAGGAGAAGGAGCAGAAGACCCTAAGAATCATTTGTTCATTTGTACAAAGATCTAGGAAGAAAAGCAGATCATTGATGAAGACACCAAACTCGTGCAACTAGCGATAACGCTAAGGGACCACGAACTAGAATGGTACATGAGTCTAGACATGAACAGTGTTCTTGGGATGACAAGGACATTGAACGACATTAATAAACTATTGATCAATGAGTTATAGAAGCTAAGATCAGAGGATCAATACATGAATGCAATGATTGAAATAAGGCAGAAACCAGGAGAATCGATATGGGAGATTGATCAAAGATTCAAGCAATTAAAAGGGAAGTTAAAATACCTTATGACCAATATGCAACATCGACACCTGTTTTTCAACTCAATACTCCCACACTTAAAATATCCATTACGACAACAAAAGTTTCAGACACAGGCAGAAGCTCTGCAGGCAGCCTTGAAATTGGAACAGAATGAGTACCAACAAACAAACCCGGCTATTGAAGAACTGAAGGAGGATATAAAGAACTTAACATTTCAGCTGAACCAGATTAAGAACAAAGACAAAAGGAGACCATAAGAATGAATGCCCAACATTCACATAGTATATTGTGACAAGGATGCCAAACCCACTACCACAGGGAGGATTATGGTGAAAAATATGTAAAAAATTGGGTCATGACCCTTACCATTGCACGATGATGCAGAAATACCAAAAAGTTCCAAAGAACTCATATTTCACCTTTTGCAAGTCAGTTGGCCATGATTACAAAGATTGCAGAACTATGGAACTGATGCGGGAAAGAACATCATATGCATACAAGGTACAGGCATAAATGATGACTAGGAAGGCAACACCACAGTTCAATCAATCCCCAACACCATACAACATTGTGAAACAACAATATACTACTATGCCACAACCTTACAATAACATGCAGCTGCAGTACAACTCAGCACAACTCCAGTACAATACTGTGCAGTATAATCAGGGACCAGAGTATAACCCACCGTGAGGTGACTGTGCAACTTATAGAGGAGCAGGACGAGCCAGAGAAGGTTTCGGATGTAGTAGAGGACCTTTCACATGTCACAATTGCCAACAACCAGGAAATTATGCACGTGAGTGCCCACTACCACCAACAACTTGTATGTATTGTCGCGCATCAGACCATGATATGGAGGAATGTCTGACATTACTTGTAAATATCTAGGAAAAAAGGAATCAAAATAACCAGAATGTTCAGTGGATTTTATTCGAAGCAAGGGATGATGAATAGAACATCAATATAGTCACTCGAGGAGGAATGAAAACAGGAAATGACACAGTTTGACAGGAACCAGTGCAGAACCAATGGGTAAACAAGAACATTGAACCCAAGAAGCAATTTGACGTGAATAAGGAGAAGGATATCTTTACAGAAGCCCAACAAGAATTTCAGAAGGAGAACATTGTGCTGACTCCACAACAGAGGAAGGAAGCTCCAGAATATGAAATGTCGCCATCATTGAATAATACCAACATAATACAACCTGAGGAATAAGTAAGTACGATCAAAGACTTTTTGCAATCATGCATCAAAATGTTAAGTGATCCTTCATCTGTCAAAATATTTCAAAACATCCTAAAAAAATGTAGTGGCGAGACAGAACAGAAGACATAATTGAAAATTGTCAACCACCTACACACAAGAAGAAGAACAAGTAGGGAATTTAGATTAAATGCTAACATTGGGGATTTCAATATGGGAGATATTATACTATATCTAAGATCCAAAGTGAATGTACTACCAAACGCTACATGGCAATGCATGGGAGAACCTACACTGGGATACTCAACTGTTCAATTAAATCTAGCAAATCAACATAGAGTCCTACCAATAGGTAGACTGAAAGGAGTGACAATATATCTTGATGGTGTGCCCACTAAGGCAGACTTTGAAGTCATCGAAATAGTAGATGAAACAATACCTTACCCAGTGCTACTTGGTATGGATTGGGCATTTGAAAACCAAGCCATAATTAACTTAAAAACAAGAAAAATGACATTTGAGTCGGGGGACTACAGGGTCATAGCCCCACTCGACCCATCATAAGGAGATAGGTTCGTCGAACCCACTTGCCTGGATTTAGAACAGATCGGCCAGTTGTACAGAACAACTGTGCTCGATGTAGACTATATAAAACCAACTGCAGATGGGGTACTCAGTTGGAAGAGCATTACTTCATGCACAAGAGACTCAGACACTGGGTTAGAAAACTGGTAGCAAAGACTACACAAAGTATCCACAAGAAGGTGTGCTAGAATAGACCGTGCAGTAAGGTGGATTGGCACAAAAATCAGAGAACCACCCAGTTTTCACGGGCTAAATGATTTGGAAAATTTCTTGACACAATATGAAGATGAAGTACTAGAAAACTAGAGATTGCTAGCACTGGATTTAGCATTAAAGGCTACACCTGCAAGATGGTGGGGTGCACACAAAGAGACTATCACAGATTGGTATCAATATAAGTGATTATTGTGCATAAGGTTTAGTTCATAACAGACAGGTAGCAAACAACAAAAATATGACAGACTAGGCACAACAGCAGAAAACTTGGAGGCATGTAAAATGAAATGATGCCACCAGAGGAATGGTCTCACCACTTCATTCATACTTTAGAGGTCATACTAGCGAATTGGTATACATACTAGGAAATGCATAAATAAACCAAGACATGGATGACACTCCAACAAAACTTTACAGTCACTTTCTTATTTGAGCATGAGAACCCCAACATAGAAACAGCCCTGAAACAGATCGGAAATGTCATATTCATCGAAGAACCGGAAGTAAAAGCTATTGCAGAGGTACAACAATGGAATAATGATGCAGACGCGCCACCCAGCACGGGCACATCCGCTCACATAGGACCTTCCTCTCTTCTCGGCCTGAAGAACTCAAAGGTTCTCCTAATTCCCTATTGGGAATCTTCCTACCCACAAATTTTCTTCGTCGCGCGATCCCCTTCCTTAACTTCTCGGAGGATCGGAACTCGCGACTTCGCGATTTCAAAGGTTGAACACTGGGTTCTCGGATCCCCTGAGGCCCGATGGTCAGTCAACTCACTAACCTTTCCCTTGAGGGATTTCACTACTCACGACCTCGCTACTCGCGATACCAAACTTTTGGTTCTCCAACCTCCGATACCCGAGGCGTCGAAACTCCGATGCGCACGTGTGACTTGACTCATCCACACCTGTCACTTCTATCAGGACTTCCGTGCTATCATGATCTCACCACTCGCGACTTCGCTACTCGTGAGGTTGAATAACTTCCACGTCGACTCTCGATATCCGAGGTGCCGAAACTCGCGACCTCGCTCCCTCGCGACTTCTCTTCTCGCGGGGTCGAATAAATTCTATGTCACCTCCCGATATCCAAGGTGCCGAAACTCGCGACCTCGTTCCCTCATGACTTCATGATTTCCATGACCAATTTCTTGATCTTTTTCTCGTGAGGCTTCGATGCACGATCCCATGTGCGGATCCAATGGTCCTCCCATGATCTGGATCCAACGGTTATTCACCTTCTCGCTTCTCGCGTCCTCGTGACTTTGAATACCCAATACTTGGGCGTTCACCCTATGAACTCCTGAGTTCATGAGATCTCTCGATCTCTGACACCTTTCCTCTTCAAATGGATGGCTCACAGCCTCCTCGCCACTTCGCCTCTTCGTGTCCTCGCGTCTCGCGACTTTGAACACTCAATACTTGGGCCTTCACTCTGCGAACTCCCGAGTTCATGAGATCTCTTGATCTCTACCACCTGTTCTACTCAGATGGACGGCTGCAATATTCTCGCCACTTCACCACTTCGTGTCCTCGTGTCTCGCAAATTTTAACACCAATTTCTCAACCCTTCCACTTACGAGTTCCCGAGATGTGAGGTGCCACCTGTCCACTTGCCAACTCCTGTGGATCCACAATATCCTCAGAGTAGTTGAGATATCGCTTCTTGCAATCTCGCGACTCTCCTTACCAAACTTAGGACACTTTCCTCACGAGGTCCCGATAGGCGATCTTGTGAACAATCCAACGGCCCTGACTGACTTAGATTAATGGTGCTGCCCCTCCTGAGCTTTGAATCCTCTCCACGCCTGCGCTGTAACTACTTTTCACCTCTGGGAGATCCAACGGCTCTTAGAACTTCGTGAAATATCTTCCAAAGATTTCGTTCATCCGTTCTCCCCTTGAGGATTCTGCGAAATAAAGAAGTGTCTCTCCCCAAGACTCGTTTGCTCGCTCGCCAACCTGCGATACTTTCCTATGACTTCCAATGGAAACTTCCCTGCACTTATCCTTCAGTGAGTTCAAAGGTCTATTCCTCCTGAGCTTTTCCACTCTGACTCTTTCAGCGGGACTTGCACGTGTTCCTCGCGGCAATCATTCAACAACTCTCCAGTGTTGAATCCTTCCGACTCTGCGCACTCCTGCAGCAGCAGTGTTAGATCTCCTTTCTTCTTAGATTCACAACTGAGATTTCTTCTTCTTCAGCCTACGCACTCCTTGCACGGCTTCAACAACCCAAATCCACTTCTGGGTGAATGAGAACAAAAGTTAAACTACTGAGCCTCCATCAACGCACTCCTTGGGGATGAATTTTGACTGCACACCTTGCAGGAATCTCCTGGCTCAGATAGAGAAACAATTGAACCTCATTCTCTCTCCCTTTCAGACTTCAGTTTGAAACATGAAATCACATGCACAGCATATACAAAGCAAATGCATAACAAGAAGCAAACATTCATGAGCATAACATCAATACACAGAGAAAACACCACAAACCATGAATTTGAATCAAAGCTTCCTTCTATTAATTCAAATGCATGTACATGGGTGTTCTTCATACAATATTCTTTGCTTTCTCTTCTCTTCTCCTGGGTTGATAATAATACAATACACAATGAGGGTGTCTATATCCGTTTTCCCTCTCGAACTCTAAACTATCAAATCTAGACTTAAAATCCTATCTACCAGCATTAACTTAATTAAATGCCTCCTATCTACCAAAGGACGAGAGCTTAAAGGCTCAAGGTCCAATACAATATACAATGTGCCTTCATAAATGGCTTCATTAAAAGACTTGTGCTACAATCCCAAAGTACTTCAAAAATTTGGGTTTGTTTATCTAGCTGATCTTCGCTTGATGTGCTGGCTCACTTGATGAGTTGGCGATGCTCCTGCATCATACTCCTCGGCTTGAAAACTTTCATGGGCTCCTGTCCATGAGCTCCTGAACAGTCTGTCCATGATTTTGAATCTCTGCTTTTCTTTCCCAACTGGCATCTTCCATTGGATGGCCCTTCCATTTGACCAGATACTTGAAGTATTGCTTCCGCCTGGTCTTTTTTCTCACCCTCTTATCAAGTATATGCTCCATCTGTGGCTTCTCTGCAATTGGCATTTGTTTTTGCCACTGGACCTCTAGCTGTTCATCTCCTCGAGCTCCTACTTCCTCAGCCTTATAGGGATATAAGTCTGAGACATTGAATGTGGGAGATATTCCGATCTCATCTGGCAACTCAATTTCATAAGCGTTTTCTCCCAACTTCTTCAGGACTCTGCATGGCCCAATTTTCTTCATTTTTAGCTTATTGTATGTTCCTCTTGGGAACCTTTCCTTTCTGAAATGTGCCAGAACTAGATTACCAACTTCGAACTGAAGTTGTCTCTGATGCTGATCTGCTCTGTGCTTATATTCCTAGTTTGACTCCAACAATCGCTCCTTCACCCTGCTGTGAAGTTCTTGCATCCCCTCTGCAAATTCTTCAACGCTTGCGCTCTTGGTTATTATCTTCTCTGAATCCCTCAGTTCAGATACTCCTCTTGGCTGCCTACCATATAAAATCTCAAATGGAATTTTTCCTGTGCTCTTATTCACTGAGTCGTTGTATGCAAACTCTGCCTGTGGCAACAAATTGTCCCAACTGCTATGGTGCTCTATCACCAAGCTTCTTAATAAATCTCCCAGACTCCTATTTACCACCTCTGTTTGCCCATCCATCTGTGGATGATAGGCAGAACTAAACATCAAGTTAGTTCCCATCTTCTTCCAGAGTGTCCTCCAGAAATTTCCAATGAATTTCGTATCCCTATCTGATACTATGCTTCTGGGTAACCCGTGAAGTCTAACGACCTCCTTGAAAAACAAATTGGCGATATGAGTCGCATCGCTGGTCTTCTGGCATGGAATAAAATGTGCCATTTTAGAAAACCTATCAACCACCATAAAGATCGAATCATGTCCTCTTTGCATCCTAGGCAATCCCAATACAAAATCCATGCTTATGGCCTCCCATGGCCCTTCTGGTATGGGAAATGGCTGATAGAAACCCACATTCTGTTTCCTGCCCTTTGAATGCTGGAAAATTCTACATTTGTCCACAAACTTTTTGAATTCCGACCGCATCCTTGGCCAAAAGTATGCTTCGCTCAGCTTTGCAAATGTCTTGTCGTGGCTAAAATGCCCTGCTAATCCACCACTATGTTTTTCTTTTAACAGATTCTCCCTCATGGAGAAATTTGGAATGCACAGTTGATTTCCTCTGAACAAAAATCCATTTTGGATCATGTAATATATCCATGGGCTTCTGTCTCTGAGAACTGGATTCTCAGCTGCTTCATATGCCTCTGCAAAATCTACATCACCTGCATAGATGTCCCTAAGATCCTCAAAACCCAATGTTTTGACTCGGAACTCATGCAGCAACAAACACTTCCTACTCAAAGCATAAACCACTTTGTTAGCAGTACCTGAAATGTGTTTAATCACAAATGTAAAATTCTGCATATACTCTACCCATTTAGCATGTTTCTGATTCAACTTCCCCTGTTGAGTCACAAACTGCAATGCATGATTATCACTATATAAAACAAATTCTTTTGGGATTAATTGATGCCTCCATTTCTTCAATTCCTGTATGATAGCATAAAATTCTTTGTCATACGTGGAGTACTTTACTTTTTCCTCATCCAACTTCTCACTGAAATATGCAACAGGTCTGTCCTCCTGGCTCAAGACCGCTCCTATGGCAAAGCCACTTGCGTCACATTTCACCTCGAACACCTTCATAAAATCTGACAACACCAAAACCGGTTGTTCTGTGATCTTCCGCTTCAACAGATTGAAGATCTTCTCTGCCTCTTCAGTCCAATGAAAAGATTTATGTCTTTTTCTGACAGTATCCATCATTTCTGCACTAATTCCACTGAAATTTCTGATGAATTTTCGGTAGAAACTAGCTAGTCCATGAAAACTTCTCACCTCGAAAATATTTCTCGGTGATGGCCAATTTTTAATTACCTCCACTTTACTTGGATCCATCTTCAATTCATTTTCCGATATGACAAATCCAAAGTAAATGAGTTCTTTCTTCATAAATGAATACTTCCTCATGTTGATCAACAGCTTCTCCTGCTGTAGCTTCTTCATTATTGCAGCTAAATGCTTCAGATGTTCTTCTTTTGTTTTGCTGAAAATCAATATGTCATCCAAATAAACAATGACAAACTTACCAATGAATTCCTTCATCACTTCATTCATCAACCTCATGAAGGTACTCGGTGCATTCATCAAGCCAAACGGCATGACTAGCCATTCATACAACCCTTCGTTTGTCTTGAAGGTTGTCTTCCACTCATCGCCTTCCCTCATGTGAATCTGATGGTATCCGCTTTTCAAATCAACCTTTGAAAAAAATTTGGCTGCACTTAAGTAGTCCATCAAGTCATCCATCCGTGGCAATGGAAACCTGTACCTAATGGTTATCTTGTTAATGGCTCTGGAATCAGTGCATATTCTCCAGCCTCCATCTTTCTTCGGACTCAATACCGTTGGAACGACACACAGACTTAAACTTTACCTGATTAGTCCTTTATCCAATAGTTCCTGCACCTACCTTTTGACCTCTTCATTCTCCTGCAGTGTCAACCTGTACGCATCTTTGTTCGGAAAACTGGCTCCTGGTATGAGGTCTATATGATGACTCACACTCCTCATCAGTGGCAACGAATGAGGTAATTCATCTACCACAATGTTAGCGAACTCTTCCAGCAGTTCTTGAATTTCTTCCGGCAAATCATCCACTCTTGTGCTGGTCAAAACGATTCTTGGTTTCCTGACCACAAAGAATTGTGGATCTTCCTTCTTCTTTACTTCCGCCAGAAGTTCCTTCCCACTCATGAGAAGTACATTATTTCTCGATTCTGGTTTTACTTCTTTATCTTTAATTGGAAGTAGCATATGTGTTCTTCCATTCTTCTCCAAAGTATACGTATTCATCTTCCCATCATGAACTACGTTCCTGTCATATTGCCNTTCCCACTCATGAGAAGTACATTATTTCTCGATTCTGGTTTTACTTCTTTATCTTTAATTGGAAGTAGCATAAGTGTTCTTCCATTCTTCTCCAAAGTATACGTATTCATCTTCCCATCATGAACTACGTTCCTGTCATATTGCCATGGTCTGCCTAGCAATAAATGACATACATCCATAGGAATAACATCAAAAAGTATTTTATCATTGTATCCTCCTATCTTGATGTCAACTAAGCACTATTTGGTGACATTTACCTGATGTCCCTTCTGTAGCCATGAAACTTTGTATGGACTCGAGTGATCAGTCGTCTCCAACTCCAGCTTTTCTACCATCTCGGTTGAAACGAGACTATCTGTGCTACCACTGTCCATGATAACCTTGCATTTCCTGTCTTTGGTCTTGCATGTGGTTCTGAAAATTTTATTTCTTTGAGCTGTGTCCTCCACCTCCTTCTCGGGTGTTAAGAGAACTTTACGCATCATCAATGACCTTCCATCTTCTGCGTCTTCTTCCTCAGCATCTCACCTCTGTGCCTCGGCTATGTGAGCTTCTCCTCCATCCTTCTTCCTATCTGGACAGTCAACTGCCTTGTGTCCATTCTTTCCACACGTGAAGCATGTGATGACTCCACCTCTGCCTCTTCCTCTACCTCTGGTATGAGGAAATGTGTTATTATCAGCGTATCCTCTACCCTGTTCTGTAGGCTGCCTTCGTTGTTCAGTGTGCTAGCCTCGCTGTGAACTTCCAACTCTTTCAGTTCTATTCTAAGGATTTTTCCAGTCGTCCTTTGATTTTTGGAACGTATCTTGGGCCACTGACTTACCTTTTGGTTGGCTCCTACCTTAGCCTCGCTGTCCTGGCTTATGGGTCATCTTTTCCTCATCTTTCAAAGCCATCTGATACGCATCCTCCACCGTTCTGATGGTTGTCATACTCATCTCATCCTGGATATCGTATCTCAAGCCATTCATATACCTGGAAACTTTTTCATCATCGCTCTCCCGATGACCTGCTGTGATATTTAGCTTGTAAAATTCCTCAGTATACTCCTTTACTGTCATCAGCTTCTGTCTCAGGTTCTGCATTCTCCTGAACAGTGTGATTTGATAATCCCTTGGGATGAATTTTTCCTTCATCTTCGCAATCATTCGATCCCAGCTTTTAATCTTTTTCTTGCCTTTGCAGCGTCTATCTGCTTGAAACTCGTCCCACCATAATGCTGCATGTCCCTTTAATTTTGTGATAGCATGTCTGACCTTCTTATCTTCTTTGATGTCTTCATAGTTGAAGTAAGTGTCAAGAGCTTGAATCCAATCCAGTAGCTCTTCTGCATCCAGATTTCCTTCATAGGTTGGAATGTCCATCTTTGTTTTTGAACTCATCCGGGCGATAGCCTTAATCAATCGCTCATTGGCTGCATCTTCGGCTGCAACTTCTCCTTGTTGTTCAGCTTCAACTTCACCTTCGGAGTCAGTTAGATCTCCAGCACTGGCTATGCGTCTCTGCGTTGCTTCCATATCTTCTAATCTCACTCGGAGATCATGTATCTGCCTCTCCATTTCTGGATTCTGTGCTTGTCTCCCTCTTCCTCTCTGGTTTCCCCTATCCTATGGATCGGGTGATTGTCTTTCTCTCCTCAGCGGCATGGTGAAAGTTTCTCTTCTTCTTTGCTACAGAAAGCAAAGACATTATCTCGCACTGATACCACTTGATGCAGACGTGCCACCCAGCACGTGTACGTCCACTCACACAGGACCTTCCTCTCTTCTCGGCCTGAAGAACTCAAAGGTTCTCCTAATTCCCTATCGGGAATCTTCCTACCCACAAATTTTCTTCGTCGCGTGATCCCCTTCCTTAACTTCTCGGAGGATTGGAACTCATGACTTCGTGAGTTCAAAGGTTGAACACTGGGCTCTCGGATCCCCTAAGGCCCGATGGTCAGTCAACTCGCTGACTTTTCCCTTGAGGGATTTCGCTACTCGTGATACCAAACTTTTGGTTCTCCAACCTTCGATACCCGAGTCACCGAAACTCCGATGCGCACGTGTGACTTGACCTGTCCACAACCGTCACTTCTATCGGGACTTCCATGCTATCATGATCTCACCACTCGCAACTTTTCTACTTGCGAGGTTGAATAACTTCCATGTCGACTCTCGATATCCGAGGTACTGAAACTCGTGACCTCGCTCCCTCGCGACTTCGCTTCTCGCGGGGTCGAATAACTTCTACGTCACCTCCCGATATCCGAGGTGCTGAAACTCGTGACCTCGTTCCCTCACGACTTCATGATTTCTGTGACCAAGTTCTCGATCTTTTTCTCGCGAGGCTCTGATGCACGATCCCATGTGCATATCCAACAATCCTCCCACGATATGGATCCAACGGTTATTCACCATATCGCTTCTCACGTCCTCATGACTTTGAATACCCAATACTTGGGAATTCACCCTGCGAACTCCCGAGTTCGCAAGATCTCTCGATCTCTGACACCCGTCCTCTTCAAATGGACGGCTCACAGCCTCCTCGCCACTTCGCCGCTTCGTGTCCTCGTGTCTCGTGACTTTGAACACTCAATACTTGGGCCTTCACTCTGCGAATTCCTGAGTTCGTGAGATCTCTTGATCTCTGCCACCTGTCCTACTCAGATGGACAACTCTAATCTTCTCGCCACTTCACCACTTCGTGTCCTTGCGTCTCGCAACTTTTAACACCAATTTCTCAACCCTTCCACTTGCAAGTTCCCGAGATGCGAGGTGCCACCTGTCCACTTGCCAACTTCTGTGGATCCACACTATCCTCAGAGTAGTCGAGATATCACTTCTCACAATCTCGCGACTCTCCTTACCAAACTTAGGACACTTTCTTCATGAGGTCCCGATAGGCGATCTCGTGAACAATCCAACGGCCCTGACCAACTTAGATTAACGGTGTTGCCCCTTCTGAGCTTTGAATCCTCTCCATGCCTGCGCTGTAACTACCTTGCACCTCTAGGAGATCCAACGGCTCTCAGAACTTCGTGAGATCTCTTCCAAAGATTTCTTTCTTCCGTTCTCCCCTTGAGGATTCTGCGAAATAAAGAAGTGTCTCTCTCCGAGACTCGTTTGCTTGCTCACCAACCTGCGACGCTTTCCTCTGACTTCCAACAACAAATTCCCTACACTTAGCCTTTAGTGAGTTCAAAGGTCTATGCCTCTTGAGCTTTTCCACTCTGACTCTTTCAGCGGGACTTGCACGCGTTCCTCACGACAATCATTCAACAACTCTCCAATGTTGAATCCTTCCGAATCTGCGCTCTCCTGCAGCAATAGTCTTCAATCTCCTTTCTTCTCAGATTCACAACTGAGATTTCTTCTTCTTCAGCCTGCGCACTCCTTGCATGGCTTCAACAACCCAAATCCACATCTGGGTAAATGAGAACAAAAGTTAAACTACTGAGCCTCCATCAACTCACTCCTTGCGGATGAATTTCGACTGCACACCTTGTAGGAATCTCCTGGCTCAGATAGAGAAACAATTGAACCTCATTCTCTCTCCCTTTTAGACTTCAGTTTGAAACATGAAATCACATGCACAACATATACAAAGCAAATGCATAAAAAGAAGAAAACATTCATGAGCATAACATCAATACACAGAGAAAACACCACAAACCATGAATTTGAATCAAAGCTTCCTTCTATTAATTCGAATGCCTATACATGGGTGTTCTTCATACAATATTCTCTACTTTCTCTTCTCTTCTCCTGGGTTGATAATAATACAATACACAATGAGGGTGTCTATATCCGTTTTCCCTCTCGAACTCTAAACTATCAAATCTAGACTTAAAATCCTATCTACCAGCATTAACTTAATTAAATTCCTCCTATCTACCAAAGGACGAGAGATTAAAGGCTCAAGGTCCAATACAATATACAATGCTCCTTCATAAATGGATTCATTAAAAGACTTGTGCTACAATCCCAAAGTACTTCAAAAATTTGGGTTTGTTTATCCAGCTGATCTCCGCTTGATGTGCTGGCTCTCTTGATGAGTTGGCGATGCTCCTGCATCAAATAAGCAGACAATCAAGGATCTATTGTCATGCTACCACATACAGGAGGAAGCCCTGGATGAAGATGATTCGTGTGATATTCAGATCGAAGAAGTCGAAGGCAAGAGAGATGTGGAAGGACCACCCTTAGAGTTAGAGGCCATCTCTATGTCAATCAAGATAAAGAAGGTTAACATAGGGATCGTCGAGCAGCCCAAAATGTTTAGCATTGGAGATTACTGGGACAAACAGACACTAGAAAGTATCACAGAATTGTTGCATGAATACAAAGACCTTTTTACCACAACCTTTACAGATATGAAAGGCATAGCCAGAGAATTAGGAGAAATGAATATACCACTTAGACTTTATGCGAGACCCATTAAAAAATGATGATAAAGATTAAATCCCATATATAAACAGAAAGTTAAAGACAAGATCGACAGGATGCTCGAGGTCGGCATCATCGAACCAGACGAAGAATCAGAATGGATAAGCTCGATGGTAGTACAGGACAAGAAACAGGGAAGAGGGATCAGGATATGTGTCGACTTGAGGAAGTTGAATGATGCATGCCTACATGACCCATTCCCCACACCATTCATGGATGAAGTACTCAAGAACGTAGGAGGTCACAAAGCCTACTCATTCATTGATGGATTCTCATAATATCATCAGATTAAGATAGCACAGGAGGATAGACACAATACCACGTTTGCGACAGAATAAGGATCTTATTATTATACAGTCATGCCGTTCGGACTGAAGAATGCACCTATGATATTTTCCAGAGTGGTCATCGTAGCATTTAAGGAATTCATCCATCAATTCCTTGAAGTATACCTGGATGATTGGAAAGACCATGTGGAAGTTTTACGACTGATGTTAAAATGATGTAGATAGTGCCAGATATCACTGAATATCAATAAATGCATATTTGGAACACCATTTGGGATATTATTGGGACACATAGTATGAAAACAGGGTTTGCTAGTGGATCCAGCCAAAATCTCAGTCATTGTTAATCTACTAGTGCCAAAAACAGTCTTCCAACTAAGAGAAATGTTAGGACATATGGGATATTATAGGAAATTCATCAAAGGCTACACGTAGATTACAGTGCCAATGAAAAAACTGTTAAGTAAGGATACAAAGTGTCAATGGAATGATGAGTGCCAACACGGTCTAGATACCGTGAAGGAAAATATGGTTACCTCACCAATATTGGTATTTTCATATTGGAAGAAGACATTCCATGTACATGTAGATGCATCAACAATAATACTTGGAGCTATCTTGGCGCAACCAGGAGCAGGAGACTTGGATCACCCGATAGCATTCGCAAGAAGAAATATATCTGATTCAGAACAGAATTATAACATGAAAGAGAGAAAAGGCCTAGCTATGGTTTATGCACTACAGAAATATAGAAATTACCTATTGGGAAAACACTTTAAGATGTTTACAGATCACTCAACCTTGAAATACCTAGTCAACAAGCCAGTGTTGGGGGGAGAATATGTCGATGGTTATTTCTATTTCAAGAATTTGACTTTGAGGTACTAGTTAAACCAGGAAAACTAAATGCAAGACTTGACCACCTATCGAGGGTCACAAATGGAGAGGAACCAACGAATTTAGAAGACAAAATTCCAGATGCACAACTATTCTCAGTACATATTGCTTACAATTACTTCACATAGATCATATAGTACTTGAGCATAGGTACTACACCGCAAGAATATACCACTGCACAGAAGAAGAACCTGGTAGTCCATGCAACTGAATATCAATTGATCACAGGACATCTATACAAGATGGGCATAGATAGCATCTTACGAAGATACGTACTAGATCATGAACGACCAATAATTTTAGCAGAAGCCCATGAGGGAATAGAAGGAGGGAATTATATAGGAAAATATACCACGCAAAAGGTACTACGCACAGGATTATGGTGGCCAATGATCCACAGAGACTCGAAAAAATACTGTCAGCAATGTGATGTCTGTGAAAGGGTAGGCAAACCCAACAGAAGGGATGATATGCCACTATGACCACAAGTGACACTTCGACAAATGGGTGATAGACTTTGTGGGCCCATTAACCCACCATCCAAAAGAACGAGGGAAAGATATATTATCACTGCGATGGAATACCTAACAAGATGGGTGAAAGACGCACTGGTAAAAGATTGCAGCACAGAGATAGCTACACATTTTCTATATGAACAGGTAATTACTAGATACAGGTGCCCAAGAATTTTGATGAGCGACCAAGGAACGCACTTGATAAACAACACCATACGAGTGATGCTAGAAGAGTTTGAATTTCATCACAAAAAAAGCACAAGTATCATCCACGGGAAAATGGAACGATAGAAGCCTTCAAAAAAATTCTAGAAAACACCTTGACAAAGATATGCAATGTCAATAGGGATGATTGGGATCTCAAGGTAGCAGTAGTACTATGGGCGTATAGAACCACATGAAAAAATATGACTAGCCACATACCATTCAAACTAGTCTATGGTTAAGAAGCAGTAGTTCCCTTAGAATTTTTAATACCTAGACTACGTGTAGAAACTATTACACAAATGACAGAATGAGGCACAATATAGGAAAGACTAAATAATTTGTTGTCGATGGAGGATGAATGAATCTTGGCAGGATTCCATCAACAAGTATAGAAAGCAAGAGACAAATCTTGGCACGACCACCACATCAAGATGAAGACGTTCAAGGAAGAATATCTAGTATTGCTCTACGATAGTAAAGCATTGCAGCACCCAGGAAAGCTCAGAATGCATTGGCTAGGACCATACGAGGTAAAAACTGTCATGGATGGATGAGATGTACAGTTAAGAGATATAACAGGTGCATACCTCATAGAAATGATCAATCGGAGTTGGCTGAATATGTACAAGGACAGTCGACCACCCACCGTGTAGTAAAAAAAAAAAAAATCCAAAAACTACTCATAACCGAAAACAGTGTGCAACATGATGGACAAGATGCAGATGAAACATGAATCCAACAAGGGAAAGGATAATGGCTACACCAAAAAAGGAAACAAGCGAGAAAAGGAAAGTCGGCAAAAGCAGGCTGACAGGACAACAAGAAGCAGAATTAAAGCAAGGCAAGGACAGATGGGATGTCACATTAAATGTGTCAACTAGAGATGGAAGAGCAAGCATAATGGCAATTATGAAACCGTCGTGGATGCATTGAATCTACAGTTATGGTGCATTATTCACATGATGTAGGAAGTGTCCTCGACAAGCTTCATGGCGATCCCATACAACACATGAGCACAGAAGCAGTTAGTCTATTGGCGAAAGGAGAACAGAAAGAGAGCAACAACAACAAGAATGAATAGAGTGAAACCAAAAATCTCACCAAAACCATTCAAACTCAACAAATGTTCGACAGACACCATTATGGCACCATCGAAGCTCACAGAACCAGGCCAGACAACCAGATCAATCAGGGCTCAGACAAGGTCGCGAGAACCACTAGAAGAAAGAGAACATCAACCACCAGAGATCATCGATATTGATGAAATCTCATTGCCATAGGAAATCCCAGTAGATTCCACACCCATACTAGAGGATTTTCTGCAACCACAAACAAAGGCCATGGAACTAGATACACCAGCAGCAACGCACGAGCCTCAGAATAAAGAAGAAGAAACCCACCAGGAAATACCACCGGGAAACGTCAAAGAAACTGTAGGAGCTAACAGAAGCACACAAAACCTGAAAGAATAAGTGCAACCAGACGTTCCACAAATACCCATCCCATATTTTTTTTTGTCCAAAACGACAAGTGAAATGGCCATGGCTTGGGCAGAATGGATGGTGAAGGAGTAGCTGGAAGCTGTTGGAACCTCAAGCCAACCATTGCAATAGGAGGATCGAATTCAGACACTGATCTCACCTCGAAAGAAACTGGTTGCAGATATTGTGCTACCTCACATACCAGAGGGAGTACAGGTGGACCCACAACTATTAGGTCACGTTGGAAAACTCGAGTATTCCAACCATGACATAGCAGATGAAACCAAATATCCATAACTTGCACCACAGGTCTTTATGTAGAAAATAGTCATGAGCCAACTCGGAGAAACCATCACTCAGCCACACCAGTGGGCCACTAGACTGGACATAATAGGAGTTATAGGGTTGTTGAAGATACCACACTTTGGCAGAGGCCAATATGCGACGGAATGCGTCAAGAAATTGTTAGAAGTTACGCATGGAGGGGATATATGGCTAGACAAACCCGTCCCCATAACTGTTGAACTTATCATGCAGATAACAGGCCTACCCACTGGGGGTATGGATCCCGCGCTAATTCTGGATGATAATTCCAAGGAAAAAACATTGGCAGAAGAGATGAAGAATAAATATGGCACCGATAGGGGAACAAGAGGAATTATAATCAAATGAATCAACAATGTCATGATGCAATTGGGTGCAAAGATCTTAGCCTGCAAACTTCTAAGAAAATTCCGCAAAGACGAAGTATCAACGAGAGTCATTATTGTTGTAGCTCAGTGCGTAGAAGGCACCTTCATGAGTTGGGCTCCATACCTATCAAAATTGTTTCAAGTAGACTACAAAGACGTGCAGGATGTAGGTACAAAATTTCATTACTCATGGCTGATCACTCTCATAGCTTTCATGGCATGGCGAGAAACAAAATACGTCGTCTTTGGTACCACACCATAGCCAGGAGGAGCAAGATATCGCCTCCTGAGATCTGGGTCACTAGCCAAGCATAAGAAGGAGAATGGAATCGTATTTGAATCTTACCTATGGGAGATATAGGAAGCCATCAACCAAGCATGGAGAATAACACTAGAGGTTGTCGTATGATACGAGGGCATCGCCAATTTCTGGTCTAGGTGACAAGCCATGTGGATACAACCAAGATAGGACCTGGATAAACGGTGGTTACAGATGTGCTACTACATCATTGAGGGTGATATCGACATTATCATCAGTGAATGGCCTAATGAGTGGAGGATTCCAACCATACCCAGACAAGTACTAGGACAAACAATAGAAGAAGGGGTTGTGCAAGTGGAAACACAGCCTCCACAAATACCAGTGCTCAAGAAACGTAGAATGGGCCAAACCAACTTGACTGAGGCAGATGATGGCT
This sequence comes from Picea mariana, assembly GCA_032191745.1. Taxonomy (NCBI): domain Eukaryota; kingdom Viridiplantae; phylum Streptophyta; class Pinopsida; order Pinales; family Pinaceae; genus Picea; species Picea mariana. The sequence continues at coordinate 102,613 of JASDQU010104662.1, read as the reverse complement.
TCGAGAAACCAGGGACCCAGAAGGGGAGAATAGAAACCACCCAGTCGACCAATGGATAGAGGAAACAAGTTGAGGGAGCACAAAAAATCGCATCGAACCCCATCACACAGAAACCAGGGGGAACTAAGAGACTAGCGATATAGGATGTAGGTGCGCACAAGAAAATAAAGGCACAAAAACCGCCACCAAACTACACAATCATGAAGGATGATGGAGATATTATTGCTAGGATGGTTCAAGAATGCCTCGTAGAATATTTCGATCATGTCGCGTACCACAGGGATAAACTGCAGAAGAAACTGAAAAAAATGGGACAACTCCTTAAGAAGTTCATGGAAGCCCAGATCATGAGTAGCAGTAGAGGCATAAATCCATTGACCACATAGACCACATAATGGGTGGAGGTAGAAGAACATGACCCATTTCTTCCCATACCACATGCACATTCCATGGTATATATAAATCCTAGCATGCTACGAATGGATGAAATTGTGGGATAGACACCACTGAAGGATTTGGATCATATCCAATTGGTCTTGACATGGATGCCATCAAGATAATTATACAAACTATAGGTTAGCGTCGACCACGAGCTACAGTCACGAGCACATAAAAACTTAGTTGAGCTACAAAAAGCAACAAAAAAGCATGAATCGCTGGAAACAGTTTGTGCATAGGCCACATCAGAAACTAAGAAGGATAAAGGATGTAGAAACGAGATGGAAGGCAGAGTGGAAGAAGTTTTTGGGAAGCTTCCAACTACTGCGCAAGGAAATGAACTCCTAGCCATAGAGAAGATCGACCAGATTTCCTAGACAATTGATCAGTATAAAAAGGATATTGAGACTCTCTGCGAATAGATCAGACCGAAAACTCCACCAGCAGTGAAGGAGCAAAGGAAGCAGGAAGCAACAATACAGTTGTAAGAGCTAGAAAAATAAGTCAGCATGACAGTCGACTTGCTGGATAAAGCAGCGCAACTTTGGACAAGGATGGAAGAGGATCCACAAGTCCAATGCTGGGACAAGGAGGAGGAGAGGATCAATGCAACGATCCAAGAACTCAACCAGCGACAAAATACCATACCAATTCTGGAATGAGTCAAGGGAACACAAGAGCTGAATATGATACATGAATAACTTATCACCACGCAAACACAGAAGCAAGAGTGTCAGGCTCAAATAGAACCATTGCAGTAATGGGTAGCAGAAGTACTTGTGCAAGAAGAAGAAGCCAGAAACCAGACAACACAGACTCAACTAGAATGCATAAGACTGATGAGAAAGGAAGTGGTAGCTCAGAAAGTTGACACCATCAAGGAGAAAACCACACAGGCTTTGACAAAAGCGACAGAGTTGCAGGAAAAGTTCTAGACGATCACCAAGGAGATCGAGGAAGCACTGAGCAATTAGGTGACTCAGGACGAGTCACATGTCAGTGTTGGGGGCTTGTTGGCACCAGGCCGAAGGGGAAAGAAAAACGATCGTGGGAAAGAAAGCGTGCATAAAACTGAAGTAACAACTGGAAAAAAGACGGCACATGCGCATGCAAGAAAGCGTGCATAAAGGAAACTGATAGCTAGAGGAGGAAAATCACATGTATGGGAGAAATTTCTAACGTAAGAAGGGTTAGGGTTTTGGTAATATTCTGTAAAAAGGCTGAAGAGCCTAAAATGTATAAATATAGATACAAAAGTATCATATAGGGTTGTTCATTAGTAGTTGTTAGTAGTTCTCTTAATTTTTTAGTTGTATGGACTGATTTTTGTAAGTTGTTGAGAAAAGGAGATATGAGGGAAGGTAGATTTGAGGATTAGACCACATGTTATAGATCCTGGTGCAATCTAGTTCACCTCACATAGATCTTACCTAGTTTTGTGGAGAATTGTAAGTGTGAGGTGCCAGAAATGTAGAACTATCATAATACAAGAACCAAGAGCCAAATCTTTGTGGATGTAGCCCAGGAGGGGGTGAACCACGGTAATCCTCGTGTAATGTCTTAAATGTATGCATGTCTCTTCTTTCTTTCAACAATTAATGGTTAAGCTTGATGAATGTGTTAATACATTGTTATGAATTTGTTTATACTTTGCTTAAATTAAACTGTGGGATATACGTATGTTAAGAACGAAAGACTGAATACAAAATCACCACAACAGATATATAAGAACAATATGCAAAATATCTTTTATTACTATGAAACCCTTGAAGTAGGGAAACACCATACAATGGATCCTATTCTGGAAGGGATCTTCTCCTGCTCACTTGCCTCTTCGAGGGGGCATCCTCCTATTGAACTACCGCTCCAAATACAATAATTCTCTTCATGTCTCATTACATTGCTTGAACCCCTTTATATAGTTCTACCATCACCTAAGAATATTCTAGATGAGGAATCTTCTAGAAGTAGAACCTTCTAAGAATCCCTCTTACATTTATTATATCTAACTACCCATTTATCATATCTAATTACCATAGTGGGCCTTATTTAATAATATAGTGGACCTAGTCCACCTTACATTGAATGACATCCACTATTATCACTATGGGACAAATACAGTATTTCTCTTCATGTCCCATTACATTGCTTGAACCTATTTATATAGTGATATCATCACCTAAGAACATTCTAAGCGAGGAATATTCTATAATTAGAAACTTCTAAGATGTCCTCTTACATTTATTATATCTAACTACCCATTTATTATATCTAACTACCATAGTGGACCTTATTTAATAATATAGTGGACCTATTCCACCTTACATTGAATGACCTCCACTATTATAACTATGGGCCCTCTGGACCCCCAGTACTACCTCTCTAGCTATCTAACATTTYATCCCCCTTATGAAAGATTTGTCCTCAATGCTTGATGTACAACCATATACCAGGGTCCCATGGATAATTGTGGACCATAATGCTGAAGAAGACTGGAGAACCATGGTCCCATGTAGAAAGGAAAGCCACCATGATGAAGTAGTCCAAACACCATCATAAGCCTGGGTCCCATGTCTAAGTGCTCATGTGAACTCCCCGTGGAAGATTTTGGAACCCAATAACCAACTCAAAATTATGGTCCAAAGACTAACACCTATCATGTGGATCCAAATAAGAAGATCCATCCACATAGTGGAAAAAGGGTCATAGTAGAATCTGGAAGGAATTATACCATTGTAGAATATGTAGGATGGACATTGGTAATAATCATTGACTCTTGATTTGTCACATTTATGTACTCTACAGAAGGTGGATTAGAGTCATCAAATAAAATATGAAAGTGGTTGTCATCCTAGAAATGAAAACTATCCATATACAAATCATCACAATCGGCTTCAAAATCATAGAAAGCACATATTTCTTGATTATATTCATCCATGATGTCCACCATAAGAAATCTCTCCAGCATGCTATCCAATGAATCTTGAATACTATGAAAACTATCATTGAGGCCATCTACAAGGTCATGCAATCTAGCATCCAATGTGTCATACAATTGAGATTTGAATGCTTCAGTAAATTGTATAATTTATTTGAGGGTTTGAGAGGAAATATCCATCTGAGCACCCTATGAACTCTTCATTCTTGCAGCCTTCATGAAAAAACCAAAAAAATAGAACAACAACTTACGACAGAAAATCATGGTTTTTTTTCTGGAAAAACCCTAAAAAACTGTTGAATTTAAAATGCTCATAACTTCACTTCCCAGACTCCGATTTAGATGTTTTTTTTTTGAAATTGGGTGAAATAGTGAGAGGAACTCAGATCTATAATTTGTTTGGGCAAATTCAGCTTCCAACTGCTACATAAATAAATAAAACATCACGCCACTCTCTGTGGAAAAAACCCTAAAAATTTGCAGATCTTAAAACTTCATTATCTTGACTTCCCAGACTCTGTTTCAGAGGATTTTTTTTTTAACTTAGATGTTTTCTAAGAGAAACTCAGATATACAACCTGTTTGTAAAAAAAATTCACAAAAATATACCAAAAATTTATGTAATGTCGCGGCCCTCTTTTTTCTTCTCCAAAAAAGACAAATTGCAAAGATGAAAAATATTTKCCCACAATGTCTGCCAAGAAAAGTGCTCTGATACCACTTGTTAAGAACCTAATATTGAATAGATAAGCACTACAATAGATATACAAGAACAATATGAAAAATCTCCTTTATTACTATCAAAACCATTGAGGTAGGGCAACACAATACAATGGATCCTATTATGGAAGGGATCCTCTCATGTTCTCTTGCCTCTTCAAGGGGGCTTACTCCTAATGAGCTTCAGCTCCAAATACACTATTTCTCTTCATGTCTCATTACATTCCTTGAACCCCTTTATATAGTTCTACCATCACCTAAGAACATTCTAGATGAGGAATCTTCTAGAAGTGGAATCTTCTAGAATTAGAACCTTCTAAGAATTCCTCTTACATTTATTATATCTAACTACCATAGTGGGCCTTATTTAATAATATAGTGGACCTATTCCACCTTACATTGAATGACCTGCACTATTATCACAATGGGTCCTCTGGGCCCCCACTACTACCTCTCTAGCTACCTAACAACGTATCCAAATCCAAGGAATGAGTAGTTTCCCTTACAGCTCATGGTATATGGCCTTAATCTAGAAAACCCTATCCCCTACCCTGTCCTAGGCTGTAAACACCTGAGTCTTACAGCCACCCATTTAAATCTATCTCGGGTGAGACTTCGCAACACCTTCTAGGTTCTATATTGCCTTATGGTTTACCAAGAGGGCCGATAGTTTTAGAGGCTTTGTTGGAACTCTGAATAACATGAAACTTGGGTCAATGATTCAGATAACCCGAGAAGGGAATTGATAACCAACACATTTTAATTCTAACATATCCTTATTAGCATGAAAAACATGAAAGTGTGACATAGAAATATGCAATGATGCAATAAAAGAATATGTGAATCATACACATGCATGGAAACTAAGGAAAAATGAAAATATACTACCACGATATGCAATATGCAACATATATACAATGCAATGTAGGATGAAAATTCCCAACCTAACCTATTGGCCTAATCTAGGTTAGTCTCAATGCTAGGTATACTCATATAACCAATACAACCATGCTAGGATTGTATCAAAACACCTACCCTTGTGATTCATCATAAACCAAAAAAAGAATTATTCAAGCACAAAAGAACATGATTAAGAGAATACATTATGTCATAACTAGTTATAAATTCTAACTCATGGAGGTGGGAGGGTGGGACAAAACTATGCCAAGTCACATTAGCACAAGAATGCTCAATCCACCTTTGAATAGGGTTGTGATAATATAAATACTCATAAGGTTGGTTCAAATATTCAAAGTGTTGACTTCCTTGAATCTTATCACTCCCCAAGGCTTGAGAATGGAGGAAAAAGAATTTGGAGGATGATTGATAGCTACTTAGAGGAAGGTTGAGATATTGATATGTGAAACGTTTTCTTAAAGAATTCAACTTACCCTTAAATTATAAGAAATCAATTTTCCCCGGAGATAGATCGAGAAAATGAATGTGTTTCCCAACTACATCCTTAGTGACATAACAAAATGAAGGGAAAGAGGAAGGATGAAAAAACTTTTCATAAAAATCCTTCCTTGGAAAAATCATGGCCTTACCCTCATAAAAATCAATTCACAACGGTGATTGAAAATCCCCTTCATAGAGTAAATCCAAGTTATCAAAAGAGTATATATGAAACACCTAGGGTATGACCATAATTCATCATGGGAATGTTGCAGTAATTCATCCTTGGGTGATTGGAACCAATCTGTAATCTTGTCATCTTCACATTGCCAAACATCTAAATTAGTAGCAATCACACATAGTTGTTGTAAAGGAAACAATTGAAAATTACCTACAATGTCGTAAATTGGATCTCCATCATGAAAAATCACATCCCATTTACATCTCCCAACATGCATAAAATCGTCAATATTTTTAATCACATCATTACTTTTATTATACATGAATTGTATAGTGCATCCAAGGGTTCCTCCAACACTTCCTCCCTTTCCGAAACATAGAATAGAGCATCATTGAAATCCTGAAAATGAGTGTAACTTACCATGTTCTATTATTTATGTGTAGGAGGCATGGAGGCTTGGATGAATTCAACAAAAGGAGGAGTAGACACCAGAACTTCATCTTCATGAGGATCTTGTTCATAGTCCACGACAAAATCATGAGGTATTTCTTTCTCCTCTCTAAGGCATTGGTGACCCTCTTCATAAATTTCTTCTTCTTTCACATCATGGAACATTGGAACGACATGTTAGGGTATTGTCTAGTTCCTAATATATTTAGAAAGGTCTCCTCAAATCATTCCATGGTCTCGATTCATTTATCAGGGAGACCATCATACCATATTTTAGTAGCATCATGAAGAGTGGGTGGGAAAATTTTCATCACCAAATGTTTAGCTTCATCATCTATTATATGCAATTAAAACAAATCTTGGAAATTAATCATATGTTCTTTAGTAGTAGTGTCATCATCACCAGAAAACTTGTCCAAACATTTATTTTTGTACTCATGAAGTATTCATCGAGGGTACCCTAGGATTTTACTATGTCCAAGGGTCTAAATATATATCTCGGATCCCATCTTGGAGAAGCCATGGGAAAACAAGTTGGTTTTTATAATGGTGTTTGGTATGGCTTGTCATCAACGAAGTTTCTAGATAACCCTTCTAGAATTATCAAAGGTAGTGAGGGATTCACCCTTAGTGGAGTCACTAGGTAAGATTGTAATATAAGGGCTTCAGGCAAAGCTTACCAAAAGATATTTCATTGAGGAGAATGACTCAATCCTTCCCGACAACGATGCCAAAATATTATCGTAGGATTTGTCACTATGAAAATCCTAAAACAATATTACCAAATCTTGTGTAACTACAGGAAATCCTACCACTTTCACCTTAGTAATAAATCCCCTTGTTTTAGTGATGGAGGAGGTCCACCATAGGGGAGGATTTCCCAGTTACCTCAAGGGATAAAAGTAGCAAGTATTGTAGCCAATACTACCACCCATTTTCTTGGTCACCTAAATCAAGGTCTACATTTGTGAAATTGAGGAAGTAAATGATGTATCAGGTACCTTCCTGGAACAAGAACAATTACTATTATAGCAACATTTGCCTCACCCTATGCAATCTTTCACAGAAGGCCTTTTTCCATTTCCCCATGTAGACTTTTCATCCCTGTTGGTAAATCCAAAAGTTAAAAATACATATTTTCCCACATGTATGCATCTTTCCTACTATACAACATATGTATATGTAGGCTGCACCACTACAGCCTGCGTACATGGGGATTTGTGCCAAAAATGAAATTGATTCCAGGTTTCCATGTCATGACATGAGATCTATGATCCTTGGCCTTCCATATAATGGAAATGTTCCAACTCGGCCCTTCAATTCCATTTGAAGGCTATAAATGGGCCAATTCTGAGCTATGGAAAGAGGAGAAAGAATTCAACTTTGAGAGAAAAGTTTCTCTGGAGAAATTATTTACTTCATATTAAGTCTGCATCCCTTTGTTCTTTAAGTATGAACACAGTTTTCATCCCCCAGGATCTTCCCTTATTGATTGAGAACCTCATTGTTTCTCTTTTATGAGCTTGCCTTTGGTGGAGGATTGAAGTGGTGAAGGCCCAACTAGAAGGAACTTAGTTTCTCGGTTCCAAACTATGTCGACATGGAAGTCTGTAACATTTTCACTTCTGCTGATCATATATTAATAGAAATACTCTTTTCCCATCCAATTGATAACTTGAAAATATTTGAATTATTATTCCATGGACGTATTTGTCATGTTTATTAATGGATTATGTTATTGAATGTGCTAACATAATTTATTATCACCATATGATTGCTTTTCTTGGTTGTTGAGGACTAGTTGTGGGTATATTGTTTTGGGTCAAGTGCTCAACAGTGGACTTCATCGAACGTCTGGACAAGGTAAGACTTTTATTTTATCTTGCTAGCATATTTTTTTACATAACATACTTGAGAAGAGAGTCAATTTCTGTAGTCATTTCCGTCTGTTGTGGTTTACCCTATCCATAGAGATATTTTCCTCATAACAGATTTGACGACCATACCGGGGATTGAATCTTCTTTCTTAGGGTTTGGAGTACTTTTCTCCTTAGATTACTCTCATTCCTATTGCGTTCTTGTCATATCATTGCTTGACATCCTCTGTTCACTCTGGGTCTGATTTTTTCATCTTTCTCCCTTGCCTGGCCTTGTTTTTGAAACATATACATGGTTTTTGGCTTGACAGTCACGTGCATACGCAAGAAGTCCCTCTGCAAGCTGTGTACATATGCTTTGTTTCCTTGATAAGTCACGTACATCGACCTTGTTTTGTTGTTTGTGGGTCTAGTGGTTGTTGGGTGGGATTTGATGTTTTTTGGGACTTATTAGGTCTCTGTAGTGCCTGTTAAGTGCTTGTAGGATGACAGGGAACCTTTATGGAGTTGAATTTTTAGGCAGAGTCTTTTTCATCATCTTTTCATTTTGATTGTCCTTGTACATTGGGTTGAGTGTTCTGCTCCTTGGTATTCTTCTTGAGTTATCTCTTTCTATACACAGTAGAGTTTATATATCAACTTTCTATTCAGTCCATGCATTTTCATTTTTATTATATTGAAAATACAAAAATATTAGGCATTTTGCATTGCTTGGAATTTTTATCTTTTGAGTCTTTGTCATTAGCTTAGTGCATATAATGAAATATTGCATCTTTACTTCAGAATTGCAATGTTGAAATTGAAAATTGCATTTGTTTTGAGAAGCATATCATTCATTGAAAATTGAAGTTAGGACTCTGCATTCTATTCATATTTACTTTTCTTGCTAAGTCATAACATCATGAGTTTCACTACCATGCCTTTTTGAGTAATCACGACTACTAAAATTAATGCTTTAATTTAAAATTGATTAGTCACGATTTTATTTTCTAGGGTGCACAAACTAGCTTAGGATTTAGTGCCTTGGAATAGGATTTTGTGAGTAAACTTCTCCAAGGAAATTAAATCAACATATGTGTCTGACAAAGGGAGTGGAGAAATCCATTGTATAATTGGTAATATCAGGAGGCTCCGCTCACACCGGAGTTAATCACGAGGTCATGCGAGGTTGGTTGAAGGCATATCCCCCTCATACCTTCTTAGTGTCATAGATATTTCTGGGGATCTATTTGTATCTAGGGATCTTGCTAGTGCCTTTACCTCCGTGAGAGGTGGTACTTTCAAGGTCTTAGGCTTTACTACCCTATCCATATGATGGCCTTGACTTACAACTACTCACATGTGCATCGTTTATACATTGGTTTCTTATTTTCTAGATTTAGGTGCCACATAGGTTACTTGCAAGGGTTATTCTACAGGTACCCTGGGTTAGATAAGGGTCGGACAACACAAAACCTTTATGGAGGATTACTTCTCTGGGGGGATCTGACCGACTGGTTGTTAAGCCCATGAGGGCCCTTATAATGGATTTTGTTACCTCTGATCTTTAGCAGGGAGTTGCAGGCCCTTCTTGGGTGAGACAAACCTTCTTTAGGGAGGGAGGCCACTTTCAACCACTTTACCCTTTTTATGTGCATATTGGTCATTTGACTTTTGGTGTTCTCTTTGATTACTATTTGGCCTTAGGATTTATTTTTTTCTTTAGATTCTTAATTCATCATGGAGTCGAACCAATGTCCCCACTGGTCCTGTCGCTTGTTACAGTTACCACCAGATTTCGAGTCTTTTTCTTATAAAAGTGTTAGAGAAAGATTTTCCTCACCATAGCTATATTGCACAGAGGGCCTTTTTCCATTTCCCTATGCAGACTTGTCATCCTTTATTTGAAGAATCCAAAGCTAAAAATACATTTTTTTCCACATATATGTGCCCTATATACTATACATCATGCATATATGCAGATTGCCCCACTACAACCTGCATACATCAGGATTTGTGCCAGAAAATACAAAAATGAAGTCGGGTTTCCATGTCACGACAGGAGATCTCTGATCCTTGGCCTTCCACATACTAGAAATGTTCTGACTTGACCATTCAGTTTCATTTTTAAGGCTATAAGAACACAATTCCAAGCTATGGAAAACAAGAGAAAGCATTCAACTTTGAGATAAAAGTTAATATGGAGAAATTACTTCATATTGAGTCTGCATCTCTTGTCCCTCAAGTCTGAACACAGTGTTCATCCCTCGAGCTATTTCCCTATTGTTGAGAGAACCTCATTGTCTCTTTTATAAGAGCTTGCCTTTGGTGGAGGATTGAAGTGGTGGAGACCCAGTTGGAAGGAACTTGGTTTCTTGGTTCTGAGCTGTGCTGACACAGAAGTCTGTAATGTTTTCTTTTCTGGTGATCATTTATTAATAGAAATACTCCTTTCCCATCCAATTGGTATTGTGCAAATATATGATTATTATCCATGGGAATATTTGTAATGTTTATTAATGGATTATGATATCTAATGTGCTAACCCCTTTATATTATCACTATATACTTTCTCTACTTGTTTGTTGAGAATTTGTTGTAGGTACAAAGCTTTGGGTCAAAGTGCTCAACGATGGAACATCATCAAACATTGGAACGAAGTAGTCTTCTTTCTTATCTCACTTGCACATTTGTTTATATAGTATATGTTGGAATTGAGTAGATTTCTGCAGTCATACCTATCTGGTGTGGTTTACCCTGGCCATAGAGTTTTTTTCCCTCATAACAGAATTGGTGAATCCATTGGGGAGAGATCTTATTTCTAAGGGTTTGAAGTACTTTTTCTCCTTGCCTTGCTCTTTTTCCTTTTTGGTTCTTGTCATATCACTGCTTGACATATTTTGTTCACTATGGGTCTGAGTTTTTAGAATTTTTCCCTTGCCTGGCCTTGTTTTAAAGCCTGTACATGCCTTTTTCCTTGACAATAGTGTATACATGCGTGTTGTCTCATTGCAAGCTACGTATATACATGATTTTCTCCTGAATAGTCACATATACCACTTTCCCTTGCTTGTTTTCTTGGTTTGGTGACTGCTGGGTGAGATTTGATGATTGTTGAGCCTTCTTAGGTCTCTGTAGTTCCTGTTGAGTTTCTCTGGGTTGACAGGAAACTTGTTTGGAGTTGAATTTTTGGGCTTAGTCTTTCTCATCTTCTCATTTTTTTATTGTCCTTGTACTCTGGGCTGTTTGCTTGGCTACTTGGTATTCTACTTGAGTTATTTCTTTTATACATAGTAGAATTTTATATATCAAGTTGCTTATCAGTCCATGCATTTTCTTTTTAGTGTATTGAAAATACTAAAAAATAGTCATTTTGCATTGGTTGTTATTTTTTGTCTTTGAATCTTTATCATTAGCTTAGTGCATTTAGTGAAAGATTGCATTTACTTCTGAATTGTAGAGTTGAAATTGAAAATTGCACTATTTTTATACGCATACCATTCATTGAAAAGTTAAAGTTAGACTTTTCATTATATTCATATTTATTTTCTTGCAGAGTCATAACATCATGAGTTTCTCTTCCATACCTTTTTGAGTAATCACGACCAATAAAATTTATGCTTTAAACTAAAATTGATTAGTCATGATTTTATTTTTTAGGGTGCACAAACTAGTCTAGGATTTAGTGCCTTGGAATAAAATTTTGTGAGTAAACTTCTCCAAGGAAATTAAATCAACATATGTGTCTGAGACAGAGATTTGAGAAGTCCATTGTATAATTGGTAAGCTTAGGAGGCTCCACTCACACCAGAGTTAATCACGAGGTCACGTGAAGTTAGTTGAAGGGATAACCCCCGGATACTTGCCTAGCGTCAAGGATATTTTTGTGGATTTATTCGTATTTGGGGATCTTGTTAGTACTTAAACCTCTATGAGAGGCGATGATTTCAAGGTTTTGGGCTTTTCTACCCTACCCATACGGTAATCCAGACTTACGACTGCTCTCTTGTGCATCAGTTATATAGTGGTTTATTAGTTGCTTGAATTAGGTATCTCATAGGTTACTTCCAGGGGCTATTCTGCTTGTCCCCTGGGTCAGATAGGGATCGGACAACACACATCCTTTATGGAGGATTACCTCTCCGGGGGGATCTGACCGACTGGTTGTTAAGCCCATGAGGGCCCCTATAACTGATTTTGTTACCTCCAAATTTTAGCGGGATGTGTGTCAGCAGATTCATTTGTTCGGGATTTCAGCGTTCAGGAAAATTAGTGTGTGTCGAGGAGAGAACTCTTGAATATCGAAGTTCCAAAGTCCCGAAGAGCCGAGGTAGTGAGTCATGATGATGCCACTTGGATGGATGTGGACACGTGGGATGTGTTGCACGTGTCAGTGGGTTTCGAACCCGTGGAAGGTTGAAATGCCATATGGAACGTGACGTGTTACACCCATCTAATTGGGCCACAAGTTAGTCGCTAGTATTCTACCACGTGGTACTCCATATGAGGATGGTTAGTTGGACCTGAGGTTACATAACGAAGTTAAAGGTCAGAGGACCCACCCTGGCGTTGATCATGATACATCAAGATTGGCGGCCAGGAGGCATTGCGGGGACCCAAGTTGCATGGGAGTTAATTCTCCAAGGAGGTCCCACAATCCAAACCACAGTTTCACCAAGGGCCCTAGACGGGTTATGTTTCAACGTTAGAAGAATTGTGGGAGGAAAGGTGGGTTGCTACAAACCGCTATCGCATGCCCCCGCAATTGGAAAATGTAAGTAATGTGATGTAATGATGTCACCAAAGGTGATTGGGAATGTTCAGAGATTAGCACTTTGGAGGTGTAGATGCGAGATCCTCCGAAGCTCCAAAGTCCCAAAGACCTATTGTCACAGGGGCAAACCCAGGGTTCAACGCTTCAACAATGCACCAACAAAACCCTAACTTCCGACCCTTTCGGCAACACCTGCGAAGCGGATGCAGTCTCACCTGAGGTAGAGGCACGGGTGGTTGCAGGACTCTAGTGTCTGCAACCTTAGCTGGGAAATAGATCTATGATTGCAACACCTTAATAGAGAAATTAGCAGTTATAGATCATTAGTATTCAGCCTTAACTCACAGAGTAGATAAATCCTAACAAGAGATCAACGCAGTATTCACCCAGATCTAGTATATTCAAATACTAAGCACATTCACATAGATTAGATCTAGCATTCATTCATTTTATTAAGAACAAATCATCAACAGATATATCTATCATTCATTTATGCCAAAGCACTTAAGAAATTAAACACATAAACACATCAATACATCACACAAAGAATAACAACACATGATATATGTGGTTCACCCCCAACCTAGGGCTACATCCACCAACTCTTCTTCTCTTTTATTATCTTTTGTTAATCTTCTATATGCATAAAGCCATGAGATCCTACTTCGCATAGAAAAGGAGATCTATGCACACTCCACTAGATCCTCCTTCCCCGAGCTAGATCACAACACAAAGCCTTTACAGAATCTCTTACAGTCACTTGCACATAGCTTGAAAACTTCTCACAATATGCATGAAGCATGTACAACTACTACTTTCACTTAGAATATCATCACATAGATGTCTATATCATCCTTCACACCCCTTCTTACATCGCCTAGACATCTATTTATACATTACAAAGTGGGCCTAAACATGGGTAAACCCATGGGTCAACATCCCCATACCCGTTACATAAGTCTAAAACCCAAAATGCCCTAAACAAGGGGTCGAGATCCCACGATCTCCGCTTCGACTTGTGCTCCACCTTCAATAGCCTGTCGAATTCCCAAAATAGGTAAACATGACCTAGGATCCTCAAAACTTGGTCAAGGTCCAACATGACCCCAACACTAACTTGTGACTCGTCTCAAGTCACTCTTGTCTAGGTAGCTCTACATCAAAATTCTTGAGATTGACTTGAGATGCTTCGACCTGTTGCTGCGCTAAGGCCTCCTGCTCGACGAACTCTTGGAGAAATGCTTCGTTGACAGGTCCCTCTAAGCGTTGTTCGAATGCAGTGACTATTTGTTCCAGCTCTGCTCCTCAGCCTTCAATCTCCTCAAACAGTTGGCACGCTTCATCCTAGACTGGTTGGAGCCTCTGAGTCACTTCCATGACTTTTCTTTGTATGGTGTGGACCTTTTTTAGAACAGTGTGTTGTTCCTAGGATCGTTTCATCCTTTCAACTACTGATAGGATCTTCAACTTTGGTTGTATTTTCACTTCTTGCTGCTTTGCCTCCTGGTCTTCAGTAAGTCACTCATAGGTGTGTGCACTTATATTGATAAGCTATTACTTTTCTAGAGCGAGTGCTCTAATCCTCTCAACTGCGCTCTGGGAAGTGGATTATCTTTGGTCTCACACGTCCTACAGGGTTCTTGGCACTGTTTGTAGCTCTAGGTCTACGATTCTCTGTTGAAGCTACTGGATAGCTTCCACAAGTTGCACGAATTGATGCTCCACTAGTTAGTCCACCTTTTTCTCTAATCCTGTCACAGAGCGAAGTTCTCTACTGGATGCTTCTTTCAATCTAAGATTCTCTTTGAGTAACTACTCTTTCTCTTGTTGGATCTATGCTCTCTCCTCTTCGAACTTGCTATGGAGGTCATCCTTCTCCTACTGCACAACTCAGAGTTTCTCTACCATTTTTTGTTGTGATTGCTTCAGGGCCACAGTGGCCTATTCGTTCTCTTCTTTCACTCAATGAAGGTGAGCTTCGGTCGCATCAATTATTCTTGTGGAGTTAAGCAGGTTCATCCCCCAACTTTGGTTCTTTTGATGGCATGGGCACAGTGGATATTGCGCAGCTGGAGTGAAGGGCTTGTTGTACCCTTCTTAGTTTTGTCTCAATTTTTTCATACATGGTTGCTTGCTTGGCTTCTGTGTTTTTCATAATATCCTATGAAGCGTCTGATACGAATGCGATAATGAAGTTGAAGTCATTGAGCATGAGCACAGTCTGCAACTTGGTCTTACTAACTCTAGATTTCTTCTACGAGGTAGGTTTCATGGGGAAAACCTTTCTTTTCTCAGAGGGATCAACCTCATCAACAGGATCCCTAGGCGGTGTTAATTCGCCTTGCTTCTACTGGTATTTTTTTCCATTGGTCTCTTCTTTATCTACTTTGTCATTATCTCCTCATCTAGGTGATTCTGAAGTAGTTTCATCTAAGGCACTTCTCAGGTTTTGTACCTCTTCTATATTTTTCCTTCTATTGGTTCCAAGGGTGTCATGCTCTTCGTGAGTGGACTCTGAGCTTCCAAGTAGTTTGAGATCAGAAATTTCTGTGGGGTCAATAGAATAAGGAGCTCTGCAAACCAGTCCTTATTTATCTCTTTGAGGTCATCCTCTGTGAGCTTATAGTATGACTGAATCTCTTCTTTATGCTCGTTTGTGCGCGTAGCGATATAAATAAAGTGCCTATCTACGCGGAACTTCATGAGGGGTCTGAACTGGTGCAAGGTGTTTGATGTCATACGAGGGATGGCCCCAATAGACCTCTTTAACTGGAGATAGTATTTATGGAATACTGCGTTCGAGTGCCATTGTTTTCCCATATCGCTCGAGTACAAGAGCATGGTGAACTTCATAGCGAGTGGCTTGAATGGCTCAATGTCCAGGAAGGTCGCACCTTCCAGCATCTCCCACATAGTAAATGCTATGAGGATCATCAGCCAGTTGAAATGGAACTCATAGCCCTGATCCTGAGCTTCGCGACAATCCAATTCAAGATGGTTGACTAAGTACTTTGCCCAGTTCATCTGGAGTCCTTCTACATATTTTTCAGTGAGATCAACAATGAACCCTCTGATATGCATAGGTCTATTATTTCTCACTATATTTCTTGTGATCAGCTGGAAGGGTAGGTGCACTGTGCCAATCTAGATGGAAGCTACCTTGTAGCCTCACGTACCCTTTTCTACATCGCCATAGGTATCCTTAATCCTCTGTGCCAAGGCACGATCTGCAACCTTCCCTGGGTAAAAGTCTTGTGGGTTTGGTCCATGCATGCTCAATCCGATGATCCTATGGATCAACATCGGATTGACTATGATGCGTCTGTCTATCCATAGGTAGCCTCCATGGTAGCACGATAGCAGGAGATTAACACACACGTTAACCTCCTGGTGCCTTCCAAAATGTGGGATCTTCATCAGATTCAAGATGGTGGACTGCATGAGGTTCATAGTCCATGGTTGGGGGATTATCCTCGAGTTCTTCCCCTTCATCCTAGTCAAGTATCTGTGAGGGGAGAGCATACTGTGGTTCTTGTAGTCCCCTAGGTTAAAGTCACTGAATTTTAATGTCGCGATCTTATCCTGTTGTGTTCTAACCGCACGTATCCCCTTTAGGAGGTACGTAATAACTAGGATGTAATCGAAGTCTCTAGGGGCACTGTCACGACTCACCACACCAGCCAAAGGTAGGATGTAGTCAGGATTAACTTTGCATTCTCCATGTCAGCGCAATGCTTGGATATTTTCTTGGCTGCAGCTTAGGATGGTCCATATCCGCGAGCAATCGATGGGTAGGATTGCACTCCTCTCTTCAATGAAACTTGAATCCCTACAAACAATACTTTTTTAGCCGTTAGATTGATTAAGATTTCTTCTACACACTTTTCAGCTATGTTGAGTTCATCCAACATACATGCTCTTGATCGGATAACTCAGGTCGATGAATGAATTCTCAATGCAATAGAATAGGTGGTGAAATCTCAGTAATCACAGCATGGTAGCAATGAGTTCTCTCGTTGGTGCAGATACAATTTGCAAAACTATTCTTGGTGCAACAGTCGACGGACTAAGTAAAAAACGAGGTAACAAATCTCTCCAACAGGTGAAAAGCCTTCATCAATGCAATTTTGTCTGTTGCGGCACTGTCCCAATGGTATGATGACGAGATTTCTGGTCATAACTGGTATTCTAACTGTTCGAGGTGTCGATCTAATGGTTATAATGCTTCCAATGGTCATATTGCCTCGCCATGGCGAAGTGCCATGTTGTGTTGTTCTAATATCTCGACGAAGTTCTAGTTTTGAAAGCCTTCCTTCTGCAAAGTCCCCTCTGGAACCTTCTGCGACTTTTCTATCCTTTCTTTCTTCTTACTGAGTTTTATAGCTTTCTTCCTTGTGATCTTTGTCTCGGTATTCCTCTTTACATTCTGATTCTTATCTCCTTTTGGCATAGTAACTTCGCATTGTTGATATTCTTTCGTAGGATTCAAGGGAAATACTTCTTCTCTATCTGAGGTAGGTGCTCCACTCTTCTTTGAGTCTTCTTGTGTTCTTTTAGCTTTGACATCCAAGTTTCTGGTTCTAAACAGCTTCGATCTATTCTCTCGTTCTTCAACCAAGTGCATTATACTTCGAGTCATGAAATCTTTTAATTCTTTCTTCTTTTGTTCTAAGACTTCCTCTTCTTTTCTTCTATCCTGATCCTTCTCAATTCAGGTTTCTCCTAGTAACATAGCAAATGGGGCGTTGTTCTCAATAAATTAACAACCTCAAAATCTTCCTCTATCAAAGTTCCATGAGCACTCATAGATATATGGGTGAGTCTTCCACATAGGGTTATCAACTTTCCTCTAAATAATCCTATTCCTCCCAATGAAGGAATCATAACATGCTTTCCTAAAATTTCCCACGTTCTTTTTGTCATGATATTCACGTGTGTTTCCTCATCCAGAACACAGTCAATGTCAAAGTCTCCTATTCTTGTTTCTATGCACTCTTTTTCTTTGAAGATATCTGATAAGTTGATATTTTTGTGACCATTCAGGGTTTCTTTTATTCGTAGTAATACATTCTCTTATTATTTCTGGGGTTCTACCATGGTATTAATTTCTTGATATTCCTCAGGGTTTTCTGATCTCATATTCATCTTTTCAACCTTAGCAATCATTCTAGGGAAATCAAAAACTTCATGGTCCATAACTTTACAACAAAGACAAAGAGGTATTCTATTAGGGAATTCCTTAGCAAGATGTCTTGGTCCTTTGCAAATGTAAAAAATAATTAATCCTCGCTTTCTCTTAAACGATCCCCAACCTTTCCTGTACTGTGCATTAGGATCATAGAGACTAACCTGCAAAAAATACTTTCTAGGATCCTACATCCATTTGTTAGTCCAAACATTCTTTCTATGCATAGGAATAACATACCTTTCATTATTTCTATCAGATCTAATCATATCAATATTCTTTCTTCTAATTTGCCCTAGTTTTCAAGCTAGGACAAAATTTATCAAATATACCTAGGTTCGTACTGTCGAAACAAAAATTTCCACTTATATTTCTTTTCTCAGAGCACAAAGCTTTCAAATCTTTAAAAAAAAAAAAATCACTATTCTTACCTCATTCAGAGCACAAGGCATTCATACCTTACCTCTTTTCTTCATATTTGACTTCTCTTCTTAGCACAGAGCTTCACAAGTCAAGTAGAATACTGCACACTTCAGCAATAGATCTACGCACATAGCTTCTCTTTTTCTTTACTTTAGTTCTGAACAATCACAGTTTCAGGTCCGGACAACATAACCATTTGTTAGCACAGGAGCAGACTCGGGTGTTATCACTGAAATTTTGTCCACACGTGGCGACAAGAACTCAGCATCGTCAAAACAACAATGAAGTCATTCATGGCCCTGAATTAATCTTACAACATTGAAAAAAGGTCAAAAACTATACAAAGTAGTGAAAATTTGAAGAGTTCTTTACAGAAGTTGGGTGCGCATGCACATGCGTGGAACATAAATGTACCATGCGCGCATACGCGCACGATGCGTGGTTGTTAGTGCAAAAATCCATGCACCTGCTAAACGACGCATTTATTGAAGTGGTCGGCCTCCCAACCACTTATGGATCAGCTCCCAAGCCGATTTGACCCTCAAATATGAGCTGAATCCGCATGGTAGGCTGGCTAAAGACCTAATAATGCCCTAAATGGCCTCTTTTCACACTACAAGGCAGTTACACAAAAGCCCAAAGCAATGGTATAAAAAGCCATGAATGCACCTCATTTTCTCAAGGAATTCTATGTAATGTTATGTTGCCTATATTGTTTTAAGGACTCACTCCTTGACAAGATCACATTGGCACCATTTCATTGAGCAATCCACCTATCCATTGAGTGGGTTTGCAAGGAGTTTTTTCATCATCATTTTCATTTTTCTTGTTGTAAGGAGAGCAAGCTTGTGAGGGTCCAAGAGCCTTCCCTTGGAGGAAGAAGGGACTCATTGTCCCCTTTCTTCTTGGTGCTTTGATTTCATCAATAGATCATCCTAAAAACATTGGTGATATTGGTCTTTTTGTTCTTGTTATATCTATATTTCCATGCTTATAATTTTAGTTTGTATTAGTTTAATTCTTGCTTATAGTTTTTTTTTTCTTTCTCTAACTCTTTCCTCTACAACTGTCATGCTCAGCAAGACCCAACTGGGCATGTAAGCACCTCTTATTTGCTCACCAAGGTGATGAAAAGGGTGCAAACACCGAGGTTCAATGCTTCAACAACACACCAACAAAACACTAACTACCGACCCTTTTGGCAACACCTGTGAAGCAGATGCAGTATCACCCGAGGGAGAGGCGTGGGTGGTTGCAGGACTCCAGTGTCTGCAACCTTAGCTAGGACACAGATCTATGATTGTAACACCTTAACAAAGAACTTAGCATTTATAGATCATTGGTATTTAGCCTTAACTCACAACTCAGATAAATCCTAACAAGAGATTAGAACAGTATTCACCCAATTCTAGTATAGTCAAGTACTAAGAACATTCACATAGATTAGATCTAGCATTCATTCATATTATTAAGAACAAAGCATCAACAGATCTATCTATAATTCATCTATGCCAAATCAATTAAGTAAGTAAACACATAAACACATAAATACATCACACAAAGCATAGCAACAAAGGATATACATGATTCACCCCCAGCTTGGGGATACATCCACCAAATCTTCTTATCTTTTATTATCTTCTGTCAATCCTCTACATGCACAGAGCCACGAGATCCTACTTCGCATAGAACAGGAGATCTATGCACACTCCACTACATCCTCCTTCCCCAAGCTAGCTCACAGCACAAAGCCTTTACACAATCTCTTACAATCACTTGCACTTAGCCTTGCAAACTTCTCACAGTATGCATGAAGCATGTACAACTACTACTTGCACTTAGCATATCATCACATAGTTGTCTATATCATCCTTCACGCCCTTCTTACATCTCCTAGACATCTATTTATGCATTACAAAGTGGGCCTAAACATGGGTAAACCCATGGGCCGACATCCCCATACCCGTTACATAAGCCTAAAATCCAAAAATTTCTAAACAAGGGGCTGAGATCCCACTATATTCACGTCGACTTATGCTCCACCTTCGACAGCCTGTGGAAGTCCCAAAATCGTTCAAACATGACCAAGGATCCTCAAAACTTTGTCAAGGGCCAACAAGACCCAAATTTTCAGAACTCAGATGCCTGAAGTTCCATAGTAAGTGTCAGCCATCAGATGTTGAGTAGATGTGGATGGTTGATCCTCCCTACTTTGCGAGTTCAGTAATCTAGAACTCTGAGGGATTGTTGTGTCGTTCTTTGAAATATTCCGAAGCTGAAATCTCGAGTAAGAACCTAGTGATCTAGCACTTGGTCATGGCCTGTGATCACATGGATTGGGGACTAAAATAAAAGGGCTAGTGCCCGAAAATTATTATAGAGCAGAGAATAGCTCAGAAAGAAAATGAAATATGAACGTTTTCTTAAATCAGATTGGTTTATGAATGTTGTGGGATTTTTTAAGGAATGATGGCCTGACAAGTTTCGGTTCACTGCACATTGTGTTTGCATAGTTCAACGAATGTCAGAAACAAATTGAATTTTCATAGAGCACTTAGGAGACACTCTCAAAGTTACTGAACACTCTGAAGGAAGACCTGTGCAAGGAGTGCACCAGGCCAACACTTGGACGAAGTGTTGAAATACAGCCATCAAGAGGCTAGTCAAAGTGCAAGGAATTCATGTAGAGACAAACTTGTTTCAAGTTCAAAAGCTTAGGAGGATGAGTGTAGAACATGCCAAGAGGGCAAAAGAAATTATTTTGGAAGACATAGTAGGGTAGAATCCCTTGGGAGACTGAGGAAGTTCAAGAAGTTGAGAGGAGATAGTGCAAAGGGTGCAAAAGAGTGAGACTTATCCCAAGTCCAGAAGCTCAAGAAGGATAACATTTTCAAAAATGAAGACGAGACCCAAAGTCAAGGACTTGCAGAAGGATCAAAGGTCGAAGCCTTGACACTTAGAATTTTTCCCATTTCAAGAGAAAGAGAAAGCTCAGGAGGAGGAGCCATAGCCACCGTCAAATCAGTTGTAGAGCAAGAGATCTGGTCGTCGAATTTCATGTCCAAACATAAGGAACATGTGTAGGAGGAGATCAGATATGTCCGTCATATCTGAGTGCGAGGACCAATAGTTT
This sequence comes from Picea mariana, assembly GCA_032191745.1. NCBI lineage: Eukaryota > Viridiplantae > Streptophyta > Pinopsida > Pinales > Pinaceae > Picea > Picea mariana. The sequence goes on along the minus strand of JASDQU010104662.1, from coordinate 81,120 downwards.
TTGGATCCCAAGGAAAGTGCATGAGACTTAACTATTTTATGGTGCACATGTTAGTGGACTCACGAAGTTCCGAAATGACGAGAGTCTTAGATGTGAATGAGGACACACGGTGCCAGATATAGACTCTGGAAAAGTGGAGGGGGGGTAATTTCGAAGACCTGGAGAAGATCTCGATTGTTGATCGAGGAGGGAGATGAAGGACTGTCAATCTGGTTGAGGAGTCAAAAGTCCCGAAGTGAAAGAAGAATCGTCTATTGAGGACGATGCATGGCAGACGATCTAACATTTCGGAGAAATATCTCCAGAAGAAACAAGATTTTGAGAACTAAAACTACCAAAGGCTAGACTCATGGAGAAAATCGTAGCTGCACATCTGAAGTGACAAGTGTCAACAAATATTCCACTCTAGAAGATAGCTACTGAGGAGGAAGAGAGAGTTGAGAGTTGATACTCCCGAAGTCTGGAAGGTCGAAATCAATCATAGTCGTTGATTTGGAAGGGATATACATGTTGACATATCATGAAGATCTGAGATCATGCATGAAAGAAAAAAAAAGGTCGTTGATTGGACAATTGGATAGAGGCAGGTAAAGAATAGACAATAGTTGTTGATTGAGAGGTATCGCCAAGGAATTGGAGATCAATAGTCGAGTTGGATTGCGGGGCCAAAACTTGCTCGGATGTTAAAAATATGAGAGAGGACCACAATTTATACCACGATTTTAACAAAGTGATACATGACAACTGAAGGTGAATTGTGGGGAGAAAAGTGGGTTGGCCTAAAACCACTCTTGCCCACGCCCGCAATCACAGTTTTCCATAAGTTCATATCCCAGGGCCATATGAAGGAAGGGGATAATGAAAAAGGAGCTAGCGCCCGAAACTCGACATTTCATAAGCACACAGACAGAGGGTGAAGGTATCACAAGACTTGCACCTAAAGGAGAAAAGGGGGCCTGTGTATAATTTTTTTGGGTTCAATCACGATCCCAAAGAGTTAGTTCGACTCAGAAGATTGAAATATCCTTTGAATGGGAGGTCAACAGACCCTACTGAGGTGGGGGCACTGCGTCGAAAGTGCTCAGGGTAGGAATAATCATGAACAGTGATCACAGTGGGAGCACAAGAAGATTCAAGAATCTGAGAGGAATTGTAGACTTTTGGGATCAACCAGGAAAAGTTTTATAGGGATAAAGAAGTTGTTGCAATTTCTATGGAAACAAGTATGTTACGGCTTGTTGGGTCAACCAGAGGAAAGAATGCTTGCATGTTTGCAAGTGTTGTTGGTGAGGTTGTTGCATAAGGAGGGAAGCAACAAAAAGCTGAAGTGTTGGTTATAAGTTTGATAAAAGAAGCATGAAATCTTCTACTACCAACAGACATTCAGGTAGTATAAAAATTATTAATGGTAGTCATGCATGTATGAGTTTTTATTACTCTTTTTACATAATCGCTGAAGGAATTTATGCAAGAATTTCCTCAGCCAGAGTTATTTTATAAAATCACATGATTATATTATTGAATGCTTACCACTAGATGTGGTAAAGGCTGGAGGCCTATATTAATTCAAACATTTTTAGCTTTTGAATGCACACACTGACATAGTAGAATGTCATGTTAATTTGGTTATGGAGTAATAACCAAATGATGAAAAGATAAGAACTTGTTATAGGAATGAATGCCAGTAAGCTAGTCATGTATGAGACTAGGACATGGTTGGATATGGCAAGGTACAGATATGGAAATTTTATGAGCCACACAGGTACTAAAATTTTCCTACCTTTAAATAAAACTTGGACTGCAACCTTTTTTCTAACACTAATGAACACCACAAAATTATATTCTTGGTGTATTGTTCGGGTCGAAATGGAAGGCATCCAATTAATTGGGAAGACAATAGGAAGTGTGTGGATAATGTGTCAACACATTGACCATAATTTCAACTTATGGATGGTGAGATACATGATTGAGATAAAAAGCATTATGTAATTCAATGCAAGGTGCACTAAATAAGTATGCACTGAGAATTTCACTCGTGCACAGTAAGTGATAGAATTGTATACTAAATGCAATGGTTGAATATGTTTTGTAAGTACGCGCATATATATTATTGCATGGAAATAATTGTTACTAACAACTGAAATGTTGTTAACTCATGAAGTTGAGGACATTTCAGGGAAGTGTTATACATTGCAACATAAAAGTTGCAAGTCAAGTAGTCACATGAGCATTGACTACAGGAAATTTTCTTGTTCAGAAAAATAAGTAACGAACTTACACATATTACTGTGAACATGCATATGCATAGAATGATGTGTCATTCTATTTTATTAAATTGTTTGGTAATTATGATTGAATAATAGATGCAGACAATTCTAAATTCATTGCATAATATTTTGTGCATATTGCAATTGAATTATGATGTACAACAAATACTGAAAATTTGTTGGTTGTATGCAAGATGAAGCATTACAGGAAAAATAGTATGCAGTTTGGTGCCTGTGGAAAGCCACAAGGATGTTTGCATTCATAATATGGAAACAACCAAGATGAATTATGAAATATAATTTCATGTTTTGGGGAAAATTTTGAATTCCCTTTTGAACTAATTGGAGTTCCTAAATGAATTATTTTATGTTGTCTCATGATAACTACATGTGGGTGATGCAGATGAGATGATGTTGATTAAAGTTAGAATGTTGGCTACAAAGAGTAGCTTGGAGAATATGTTGATTGGAGACAACGAATCTTACCCTGTGGATCCCTGGTGGATCTGAATGTGTGTACACTTCTCCTTGGGTTGCCTTGGAGAAGGCTAGAGCCCTGGAGGGAGAATTATGGGGATAGGTTCCCCGATAGAAGGCCTGAAGGGTACCTAGAGACCTCTGAGGGTAGTTGGAACTCCTCGAGCCATGGTGCTCTGATACTTCCTGAGCCGGTCTGTTGTTGAATCCCAAGGAAAGGGAGTTGTAACAACCGATGGACCGTGTGACAGTGAAGGTGAACACTCCTGGGGTGGGACATGCATGTGGGGAAGAGATATCATTGGTTGGAGTGTTACTGGGGTTTGGTACCTTGGTCTAGACCATGTTGATATGGAAGTCTTCTCAATCAAAAGATAAGTATCAATTCTTTATTCATTGTATTCTATGTATCTCATAATTCTTATATAGGTTATAATGTTATTAGAATTTACTGTATATATATTGTACATATGTTCGAATGTTGCTTCTAAATGAATAGGTGTACAAGCAGAGTGTTTACGTCTATGGAGTCATATCAATGCTGAGAGTTTATAAATGGATGGAACATCATGGATCTACAACCATTCGATGCTTTCAATGAGCTTTAATTGAAGCATGTAACAAGGAACAATAAGTTGAATGCTTTCCTGAAGCAACTCTATGGAATAGACCAATTGAGTTTCAACTGCAGTATGGACACCGTAATTGGTTCTTGAAAGTAGAGCACCGAGTGGGTAATGAGCTTCCAATAGCTAAATCTTGGAGATTTTTGAAGAATTTTTGAATTATATATGTATAAACAAGTTGCACTGAGGACAACGCAAAAATAAGGGGAGGGGATTGTGATATCCCAGGTAGAGCCCCAGTGGTAATTATGAATTGTAAACATATTGGATAGGTTTGTGAGATGAGTTATAATAACATAGGAGGCTTATGTGGTGATTAGGCTAGAGAGCCTAGATGCAAAGGCTAGTGAGCCTACTATTGTATATGTGTAAATGTTCATATATTAAATATAATTACATTGTTGCATGTAGACCAACCACAGAGAAAGAGTGATGGGGGACTAAGCTTCCACAAGGCTGGGTAAGGGAGAGGGGGCTGAGAGGTTGGAAAGAGGGGCTAATTCTAGGGGTTTAATTCCAAGAGAATAAGAATAATTTATTATTATTCCAAAATCTGATTAAAGGGATATATTTTTATCCTAAGTTCATGGGGAAGGGAACGAATGCTAAATGGAGTGCATGCGGCTCCAAGAAGATGGGTGTAGACTTGGGCACATGCATTTAAAGTTGAAGAGTCAACTCGTGTTGGGGGTCTTATCCATTCTTCCATCTGCAGTATGAACCTGAAACCTCCATGATCAACCTCTGCGTTGTTCCCTGGTCACAGACCCTGAAACCTGTGGGGAAAACTGATAGACTAATTCATGTCTCCAGGAAAAGTCTAAGTTATCTCGTGTGTATCCTGTGAAGTCTAAGTATATCGTAATTGTCTAAGCCATGTGGTGTCATAATTGTGGGTTGTTTTGGCCACACAATTCTTGGACTAAGTGTGGCTTGTTGTCGTCGTTTGTCCCTTACTGAACCTTGTTGTTTCCTTCACTGTGTTGGAACTGAGTTGAAGAAGTAGGTTTTCAGGCCTATGAGCAACACTCTCTCCAGGTGAGAGAGGTGGTTGTGGATGGAAGAGGTAGGTTTTTAGGTCTGTGAGCAACTCTCTCTAGGTGAGAGAATTTGCTAGGAATTGGTTTTCTCCTAGAGAGAGAGTCCAGCACCAGCTATGGAGCTTTGAGAATTCTTGATCTGGCCTGTTGCTATGGAGCTATAGTCGATGGACTGTGGAATAATGAAGGTGCATATTCCCAGGGTGGAACATGCATGTGGGGAATGAGAGTCCGTGAGTAGTGGGCATAAGAGGGCTCATGGAGACAATCTTTCCAGTTGCACTGTGCAGTTTATCATAACCTCAGCCTAGTCTAGGATTCCCTTGCCCTGAGTGGAGCTTAGTCCCAACTCGGGGGTGACCCATTGTTGAGCGTCATGAGCAGTGTTGTCTATGGCTGGGAGGTTCATGGAAGGTCTGCACGCAGTTGGTGGTCTTCTAATAAAATATAAGTATTTCTTTTCTATTCATTTACATGTTGTGTAATGGTACATACATTGTAATTGATGAGTATTTCCTGTGTATGTTGTATATGTTGCATGTGTAGGATTACTATTATTTCCGCATTATTATGTTATATATATGTAGAATAGTCATTCTATGTTTATATGGATGTGTATGTTTTTCTGCAAGTATCTCTGTGTGACACAGCTCAGTAGTTTAAGGCGGGAGTTGTCACAGATTAGAGCAGTAACAGACAACTTTAAGGTTGTTTTGGTAGTATTACTCAACCCTTGAAGTTCAAGGATGTTAAAAATAGATGGAGGGATATATAGGGGGGAAATAGTATCATAGGGAGACAAGGTGTGTGTGAGAGAGGGAGTGGTGGGAGAAAGGGGGGGAGAGAGAGAAGGGTAGAGATGGAGGGAGGGAGAGGGAGAGAAAGAGAGAGAGAGGAAAACAAAGAACAAGAGAGAGGGGGTATAAAGAGAGATAGATATGTAGATAGAGAGATGGTTAAATGTAGGGGAGAGAGAGAGGTGTGGATATTGAGATGGAGAGATAGAGAGGTAAAGAGAGATGGGGGCAGATTAGGGGAGAGAGAGAGAGAGAGAGAGAGAGAGAGAGAGAGAGAGAGGTGAAAAGGGGGGACATAGATCGAGCTGTGAGAAAGAGGGAGATAGATAAAGAGTGCTAGATAGAGAAGGAGAGAGAGAGAGAGAGGGAGGGTGAAAGTGAGAGAGATGGATGGAGGAGATAATGAGTTAGAGAGAGAAATGAATATAGAGGTAACAAGAGAGAGAGGGGGGGATAAATGGGAAGGGATAGAGAGGGAAGGGGAGGGGAGAGAGAGGGAGAGAGTGTGTGAGAGAGAAACATAGGTAATGAAGGAAAAATGGACGGAGAGAGAATGTGGCAACGAGGGGTGAGGTAGGGAAGGGGGAGAGAAAGAAAGAGATGAAGGGAGAGAGATACATAAAGAGAGAGATGGGGGAATATGAGGGGAGATAAAAATGGAGAGAGGGAGTGAGGGATAGAGGCAGGAGAGAGAGGGAGGGAGAGGGGAGATATAAAGTGAGAGAGAGAGAGAGAGGTGAAGTGAGAGAGGGGTAATGAGTGAGAGAGGAAAACAAAGAACAAGAGAGAGGGGGTATAAAGAGAGATAGATATGTAGATAGAGAGATGGTTAAATGTAGGGGAGAGAGAGAGGTGTGGATATTGAGATGGAGAGATAGAGAGGTAAAGAGAGATGGGGGCAGATTAGGGGAGAGAGAGAGAGAGAGAGAGAGAGAG